>CM060315.1:26344393-26359393 GCA_030674185.1 Monoplex corrugatus | reverse complement strand
GTTTTCTTCTCTATCATGCTAAACATCAGTAGCACTGGGTGTTCTGTACTCTTTGCCCACCTCTCTCTTTCTATTCTATCTTTTTTTTTCTGTCTCTTTCTTGCGCTCTCTCTATGGTTGTTTCTCTCTCCCTATTCTCTTTCTCCATGTCAAAAGGTACATGGCTACCATCATAGCTCTTCAAGAGCAGATATGGCAAATGTTTGAATAAAATATGTTATCAATTTGTTGAGAAATTACTTATTGATTCACAAGTTTAGGAAGGCACACGCACGCACGTATACACATAAACGCACGCACACGCACACACACGCACACACACACACACACACACACACACACACACACACACACACACACACACACACACACACACACACACACACACATTCAAACAGTGGAGAAGCATTTTGTCCATTAGCCTGTCTTAAATCTGCTGAATCACACTTTTCTGGCCAATAGAAAGCTCCAGTAGGCATATCCTCTTCACCCATGTTTATCCTTTATTCCTCAAAAGATTGCAATGAAAGTGTTTTCAGTATAAACGAGGAATAAAATAATTCTATCCGTCCCTTTGTTCTTTTCCATTTCCTTTTCTTTTCAATTTCTTTTTCATCTGCATCCTCTCCTCTTTTTCTCTTTTCTACTTTAACACTGTACCAGCATAAACCAGAAGTAATAACACTGTGCCAGCATCAACCAGAAGTAATAACACTGTACCAGCATAAACCAGAAGTAATAACACTGTACCAATAACAGAGATAACGCCAGCTAAACCAGAAGTAATAACACTGTACCAGCATAAACCAGAAGTAATAACACTGTACCAGCATAAACCAGAAGTAATAACACTGTACCAGCATAAACCAGAAGTAATAACACTGTGCCAGCATAAACCAGAAGTAATAACACTGTACCAGCATAAACCAGAAGTAATAACACTGTGCCAGCATCAACCAGAAGTAATAACATTGTACCAGCATAAACCAGAAGTAATAACATTGTACCAGCATCAACCAGAAGTAATAACATTGTACCAGCATAAACCAGAAGTATATAACACTGTGCCAGCATCAACCAGAAGTAATAACACTGTGCCAGCATCAACCAGAAGTAATAACACTGTACCAGCAGAAACCAGAAGTAATAACACTGTACCAGCATAAACCAGAAGTAATAACACTGTGCCAGCATCAACCAGAAGTAATAACACTGTGCCAGCATCAACCAGAAGTAATAACATTGTACCAGCATAAACCAGAAGTAATAACATTGTACCAGCATCAACCAGAAGTAATAACATTGTACCAGCATAAACCAGAAGTAATAACACTGTGCCAGCATCAACCAGAAGTAATAACACTGTGCCAGCATAAACCAGAAGTAATAACACTGTACCAGCAGAAACCAGAAGTAATAACACTGTACCAGCATAAACCAGAAGTAATAACACTGTGCCAGCATCAACCAGAAGTAATAACACTGTGCCAGCATCAACCAGAAGTAATAACACTGTGCCAGCATCAACCAGAAGTAATAACACCGTGCCAGCATAAACCAGAAGAAATAACACTGTGCCAGCATAAACCAGAAGAAATAACACTGTGCCAGCATAAACCAGAAGTAATAACATTGTGCCAACATAAACCAGAAGTAATAACACTGTGCCAGCATAAACCAGAAGAAATAACATTGTGCCAGCATCAACCAGAAGAAATAACACTGTGCCAGCAGAAACCAGAAGAAATAACACTGTGCCAACATAAACCAGAAGAAATAACACTGTACCAGCATAAACCAGAAGAAATAATATTGTGCCAGCATAAACCAGAAGAAATAACACTGTGCCATCATAAACCAGAAGAAATAAGATTGTGCCAGCATAAACCAGAAGAAATAACACTGTGCCAGCATAAACCAGAAGTAATAACACTGTGCCAGCATAAACCAGAAGAAATAACATTGTGCCAGCATAAACCAGAAGAAATAACACTGTGCCAGCATAAACCAGAAGAAATAATATTGTGCCAGCATAAACCAGAAGAAATAACATTGTGCCAGCATAAACCAGAAGAAATAATATTGTGCCAGCATAAACCAGAAGAAATAACATTGTGCCAGCATAAACCAGAAGAAATAATATTGTGCCAGCATAAACCAGAAGAAATAATATTGTGCCAGCATAAACCAGAAGAAATAACACTGTGCCAGCATAAACCAGAAGAAATAATATTGTGCCAGCATAAACCAGAAGTAATAACACAGTGCCAGCATAAACCAGAAAAAATAACACTGTGCCAGCATAAACCAGATATTTTCCTGAACTATAACCTCCAGTTACACCAGAGATATGCCTTTCCCAGAATCTGGATCTGGTTGCATTTGCAATAGGCGCAGGACAGAGTTTTAAAGGCAGGAAAAATGTTCACTGCCACAGCATAAGTACTGCAGTGAAGCCCATACACACCTGCCGATGCAGGCACTGTCTTTTTTTTCCACGAAGCATGAAGAAGCGTTTTGACCAGCGAGTATCCGGGTCTGGTATGATTCATTTTGTTCACGTGTAATCAATCTTCATCACACTGTCACCTGACCCCTATCCAGTCACCTGACCCCTATCCAGTTTTGTGTGTCTTTTTGTGGGTGTAGAAATGGCTGATGAAGAGAGAAGTCATTAGAGGAAATGTGGTTACCGTTGTGGTCAGCTCGTATTGCTGTATTTTTGGCGTTCTGTTCGTTATAGGATTGTGTTACATTTTTCTCTGATACGATAGATTGATTGGGCATAATTTCCTTGGCCTTTTCCCGTCCCCCTTCACACACAGACACACACAGACACACACAGACACACACAGACACACACACACACACACACACACACACACACACACACACACACACACACACACACACACACACACACACACACACACACACAACCAGGCTGGTGCCATGTTTTTTTTTCCACGAACATCGCCAGCTCTCCCATCTCTTTCTCTCTCTCTCTTTCACACACACACACACACACAAACCACACCACACACACGCACGCACCACACACACACACACACACACACACACACACACACACACACACACACACACAAACACACACACACACATTGGTTTTCTGCACTTTCATCCATTCAATCACGCGTTCACTGAACAATGGGAAACCTTTTAAAGAAACTTTCATCTCTCAAGTCTTCATTCGGCTGTGTTTGTGTCTTGTCCAGCCTTTGTCAAATCCACAATGTCTTTTAAGTGCATCTTCCCTCCTTTCTAATTTCTTAGCAAAGTTGTAGCCATGTACTAAAAGTCCATTTACATATTCTATCGAAGAACCCAACACACGTATCTAAAGGCTGTGAAAGAAGTTTATGGTTAAGTATAAAGTCTGGAGAGGTGTTTGAAGCAATACATTTCAGCGCTGTCTTCTCTCTCTACATCTCATCCTCGCCCTACATTTCGTCTTTACTGACTGCAAAATTGTATTGAATATCAACCTGAGATGTTTGTCAAGTGGCAACAATTTTCTCCTTTCTGTATTTACTGCTTCCACTGCTCCTCTTCCAGCTCCTTTGTCATCTGCTTGTGCATCTCTACATTCCTCTCCACTTATCTGATGCTGCTTCAGAATTTACCAGAGTTGTCCCTTCGCCATACAGTCTATTGCGTACAGAAATACATTAAAAGGCAGAAATTCTGCAGACTCACAGTAAAAGTATTCACACACGAAAGAAAGAAATTTTGCTTAACTTTGACAAAATTCAGAAGTGTTATTTGTTGAGAACTTAACAGCTAATTTTGAAATGCACATGGGCTACTATAAGACGATATTTATATAAGGACTAAACATTAGTGGAACTGAATACATTGTCAAAGCAGATCACTTCTGTGTCCTAGAAGAGGGCAGGAAGACGTTTGTTACAAATGAATTTCAAGATTAACAGGTCCATTTTCAGTGTCCTGAGTGTGTACAAGTATCATTGATTGTAGGGTGGGTACAGAACTGACGTGTAAATGACATACTGCGGGAAGGATATCCCAAGCCTGTTGCAGGGTTGCTAAATGTTTCACATGGATCAATGATGTGGGATGATATTTGCTGATTATAACCCCAAAACATTCTGTATATGCAACAAATATTGCTTGGCGTGTGAGTGCGCAGCGCAGCTCAGGGCGTTGTCGTGCTGTAAGACAATTCAGCTATTACTGTAAGCATGAGAGAGAGAAGAGAGAGAGAGAGAGAGAGAGAGAGAGAGAGAGAGAGAAGAGAGAAAGAGAGAGAGAGAGAGAGAAAAGAGAGAGAAGAGAGAGAGAGAGAGAGAGAGAGAAAGAGAGAGCGAGCGAGAGAGAGAGATAGTGAAAGAGAGAGAGAGAAAGTGAGAGAATGAGAGAGAGAGAGAGAGAGGAGAGAGAGAGAGAGAGAAACAGATAGAGACAGAAAGAGAGAAAGTGAGAGAGAGTGAGAGAGAGAGAGAGAAAGAGAGAGAGAGAAAGAGGGGGAGATAAGGAGAGTGAGAGAGAGAGAGAGAGAGAGAGAGAGAGAGAGAGAGAGAGAGAGAGAGAGAGAGAGAGAGAGAGAGAGAGAGAGAGGGAGACTGAGTAGAAACTGATTTACAATCAGACAAACACAAAACAGATGAAAAGGCTCATGAAAAATCTAACTCAAAAACATTTTCGTGCTTATACTTACGAACGTACACACGAAAACAGACTGATACACATACACATTCATAAATCACTTCCCATTACTTTTCTTTCTGGGACAGTTCTCACAACAAGTTTCACTAGTTTTCTTATCTCGTTTTTCTGGTCACAACAAGAAAGCTGGAGGGTAAGAGAACACCAGATAAACCCATGGAGAAAATATTGGACGGACTTGCAGGGTGGATGAGGACAGAGAGGAAGGAATATGCACTTGCAGCGACAGGGGACAGATTCGTGTGGAGGGCCGTGATTGCCAACGCCATGCGGCAGGATGCATGATTATGATTATGATGATGATGATGATGATGATGATGATGATGATGATGATGATGATGATGATGATCTCTTTTTTCGTTTACAGCTGTGTTAGCATTAGCCAGATGTCCGATTTCACCATATTGCATGTGAAGTCTTTTGTCGTTTGCTTACAGTTGCAATCAGAATAGGACAGAAACTGTAGAGCAGAAATAGCTTCTATTTCACCAATCTGCCGCAATATGCAATGCAGCAATCTAAAAATTCAGTTGTATAAATGCTGGTGTGAAAACTTCCCTTTCTTCCTGAAAATTGCGGAAAAGCTAATCGATCAGTGAGGATCAGGGTCGGGAGTGATTTATTTTGTTCGTACTTAATCGATCTGCATCACACTATCACCTGATCAGTGCCCAGCAGTGTTCCTCTGGGAAATTTGCTGTATCTCCAGTTTCGCTTTTCTCTGTCTCTTTGTGAGTCTAGGGACAGACGATAAGGAGAAAATCTATTAGGAGTCCTGTGTCTGTAAACTGGGGTTAGCTTCCATTGCTTCATTTCCTTTTCTTCTTCTTCTTCTTCTCTCTCTGTCCTTTTATTTCTTTCTTTATTTCTTTCTTTGTTTATATATTTGTTCATCTGTTTATTTAGTTATTATTCATTTATTTATTTATTTTGCTGCTGATACGATGAATTGATTCAATATATGTATTCTCTACTTATGTCTCTCTATCGCTCCCTGAATCTCTCTAAATCTTGGTCTCTGTCTGTTTATCTGAATATCTGTCTGTCTGTCTGACCATCTCTCTCTCTCTCTCTCTCTGCCTCTGTCTGTCTGTCTGTCTCCCTTTCATGTAAATCTCAAATTAAAGAAAAGAGATTGTTTTGTATCGACAGGAGCAGTATATGCACGTGTGTGTAAACGTGTGCGCGTGCGCAGCGCGTGTGCGTGCGTACGTATGTGTCCATGCGTCTACGTGTATGTGTATGTGCGTGCACGTATGTGTGCGTGTGTGGGCGCTGGGTGTGTGTGTGTGCGTGCGTACGTGCTTGCGTGCAAAGGAGATTTTCTCAGCTCTCTATCGATGGATCATACACTATATTTTGAACCAAGCTGTGTATTGTAAGCCTCCTAAATCAAGGTTGCACGAACACACACACACACACACACACACACACACACACACACACACACACACACACACACACACACACACACACACAAACAAACAAAGACACATACATACACACAAACACACACACACAAACACACACACACACACACACACACAACACACACACACACCACACACACACACACACACACACACACACACACACACACACACATACACAAAGTGGCTAACATTAGCTATACTTGGAGGAAGGTGTATGAACGGCACTTTGTCAGGAACTCCTGACAATATTTGATTTTTGTTTTGACGTTTGTAACAGTCAACCATTGCCGACGATGAACGTCACGTTTTATTTCAATGAAAGCGTCATCAAGATTACAGTGACTTTGAAAAGTACATCTGGATTTTCAGCAGTAATTTCAGTATAAAAATGGAGATTCTGTGTGTGTGCGTGCGTGTGCGTGTGCGTGTGCGTGTGCGTGTGCGTGTGTGTGTGCGTGTGAGTGTGCGTGCGTGCATGCGTACGTGTATATATATATATATATATATATATATATATATATATATATATATATATATATATATATGTGTGTGTGTGTGTGTGTGTGTGTGTGTGTGTGACAAAAACATATGTACACGACTTTCTCAGCTTTTCATGGGTAGATCTTGACAAAAGTTTGGACAAGGCTATGGAATGTTGATGGCTCAACAAAACATGAGTTTGGAAGGTTAAGCTTTAATGTCAAGCTAATGCGGACAGAAAGAAAGTCCTTTAAATCAGCACTTTTCGAGGAAGGAACACGAACAGCAGGGACTTCTGACAATAGTTGAAATTTGTTTTTGATTCCTATAACACTTTACCATTGTCATCGACATATACTGAAACTTATTTCAACCGAAGCTTCTTTTATCCTTTGATTCCCGCACCCTATCCACGAACTGCAAAAACATCACCCTTTGACCCCCTCACCCTATCCACCAGTTTCCTGCTGGAAGCTGGTGGATAGGGTGAGGGAGTCAAAGGGTTACGTTTGTGCTTTACTAGCATGGTGGACAATGTAGGATGCTGGCGGAAAGACGCGGGAACCAAAGGGTTATAATCAGAGTGGCCATAATTAAAAAAAAAAAATCTGTTGTTCTGTAACAATTTCATATAAAAAAGGAGACAGTTTGAATGGCTTGACCATCTGGTTTTTCCTTTGTTTTTTTACACTCAGTCGTGATTTATGATTATGATTATTAATGGCTGTTCTCATTGAAAGCAACATGTTTGTGCTTTTAACACGTAATTCATCTTTGCAGCAAAAAGAAAGAAGTGATCCAACACTTTAATCCCCTTTAAAGTATAGGAAATGAAAAAGACCTGCAAAATCTTGTGAATATAATAGGGCTAGAAATGAAAAGCAAGAAGACCGAAGTCATGGTAATCAGTAAAACAAACAAACAAACAAACAAACAAACAAACAAACAAACAAACAAACAAACAAACAAACAAACAAGAACCCAACAAATCCCTTCTGTAAAATAACAGAAAATGGCACATTATTGAGACAACCTGATGAGTTCAAATATCTGGGAAAAGTCATCTCACCAGATGGCAGACACACATTAGAAATATCCAGCCGAATTGCCAACCAAGCTAAAGTTATAACAGGAAAGCTGGAGGAAAAAAAGAGACCAGGTAGACCTAGGGAGAATATATTGGACAAATATACAGAGTGGATGAACACAGAAACGGGGTGGGGGGGGTGGGGGGTGGGATATACTTGCAGCGACAAAAGAGAAATTCGTATGGAGAGCCATGCAGCATGCAGCAGGGCACATGATGATGATGATGATGATGATGATGAGGAAGTGTTAGTATGTTGATTCAGTTATCCTTTCTATCTACATATCTAAAAAATTTTTAATCTTTTATAGCTAATTTTTTTTACCAAGTATGAGTAAACAGTCTGCGCTGATGGGTAGTTATAAATGTTCATCTTTAAATGGATATGATCTATGTATCAAGACATATAATAGTGACGTTTTCTGTGCAGCTTGGAATGAATTTTGATAGTGTTACATATATTAAAAATGATTTCTAGGAACATTTGAACTTATTTTGATTATGATTAGAAAGTAAACTGAAAAAAAGTGATAACAAACATTATAATTAAATGAGCATTATAAAACTGTTGACCCACAGGATGAAGAAATAAGTAAAGATCAAATAAATATTTCTCTGCTGCCTATGGAAGGGTGCTCTCAAAAAATTCAGAACTTTTATAGAGCAGAGGAAGATTAACAGCTCTTTTGACATTAATGCGTCTGACCTATCTCTAAATTTAAGGAAAAGAGTGAAGCTTGCCTCGTAAACCATGAGATCGTTAGAGAATGAGGTGATATAGGTCACGTTTTCTTGGAGCCAGCTTTACGAGTGCAGTGCCTATCTCCTGGGGCTGTAGAGGCCAACTTTTCTCGGTGCCAGCTTTATGAGGGCACTACCTACCTCTTTTTCTTCATTGATTTACTTTTCTATTTCTGAACGGGATGAGATCCCCTTTGTAGCTGGATGTACGGAAGGCCACATGTGTAAAGGTTTTGTCAAGCCAGCCTCAATCCTGTGTTGACAGACTTGAAGGCACAAGTTGCACTTCTATGCAAAATAGGGTCTCTTTTCTAAGTTCACAATCATGCCAAATATTTATGATTCTGAAATGTGGAAAATTGCTTTTTCTGGATTTTTGTTGTTTTTGTTATGGTGGATTTTTGTTGTTTTTGTTATGGTGGATTTTTGTTGTTTTTGTTATGGTGGATTTTTGTTGTTTTTGTTATTGTGGATTTTTGTTGTTTTTGTGATGGTGGATTTTTTTTGTTATTGTGGATTTTTGTTTTTTTTGTTATTGTGGATTTTTGTTGTTTTTGTTAGGGTGGATTTTTGTTGTTTTTGTTAGGGTGGAGTTTTGTTGTTTTTGTTATGGTGGATTTTTGTTGTTGTTATTGTGGATTTTTGTTGTTGTTGTTATGGTAGAATTTGTTGTTTTTGTTATGGTCGATTTTTGTTGTTTTCTTCAGTAGTTTGGATTTTTTGGCAAGATTGAAAGCTTTTAATCAAAACAGGGTTGAAATGTCCCCATCACAAACTTATGATGTCAGTTACTCATTTTCCTCACACAAATACCATACTCAAACTCTTTCATGTTAAAATCAAAGCGTTTGCTACATTGTGCGCCTTGCTGCTTTTATGTTAATCCACAGAAGGGCAATGAAAACATTCAGATTGCTGGCCACTGTTATCTACAAAGACCATTGTCAGGCTTCAGACTCATGTTGGAAGTTCACTGCATGTCAAAAGCTTGACACAGATCTGAGTGATTCAGAGATTTGCTCACGTTGTTTTATCAGATAGTGTTCTGGTGAGGTATTGTGGATGCAGATTTATTTTGACGGAATATTTGATTATTCTCTTCAATAACTTTTATGGATAATAGATAGGGGGTAAAATGGATAATGGATAGGGGGCAAAATAACAGTCCACACTACATCATAGTAGACTTGATCTGTTCACCAAATTTTCGGTAACAATGTGATGTAGTTATTGCAAACACACCTTACAGACTAAATAGAGGCTGTTGGTGAAAAATGGTTATATTATGCTTTTCATTACACCATGTTGATTTCGTTTTGAAATGATTGTTATTGTTCCTGGTGGTGTTATTTCTTTAGAGACTATAGTAAGGGGAAAGGTTCTGACAGCTATGCGAGCTGGTGGCAGGGCGGACTGCCGAAAGAGAGATGAAGACCAGAGCGGGGCCAGAGAGAGGTCTTTCATTCTCTCTTGGTCCAAAGGCAGGGCTGGACCTGGTTGGTGCGCCTTGTATGGCTATGTTCCGGGGTTTGTCATCTCCTCACCTTGCCATTCGGTTTGTAAACGAGGCAACTGATGACTGGGTCCGAATAGGTCATGCAACACATGGACAGCTCCCCTTTGCTTGAAGAAATGACTGTCGACTGGCACCGGGAACTTGGGAGGTGAGTGTCCCAAGAGTGGCGAGGCATTGGTGCTCTGGGTCCCATCCGCACCTTCGTGGTGTTTCTTGTTAACTTAGAGTAGTTGATTATTTGTCAGAACGACTGATTGTGGTTCATTCTTCCTATATTAAGTGAACTGAAACCAAAGGATTCACCATTACAAAACATATCGTCTCAAGTTTAATCTGTTCACCTAAGGTTTTGCTTCGATCTGATATGTTAAAGAAGGTATCTGGTTCTCGTATTATCATGGATTTCAGATATCATGATTTCTAAGCCTACTTTTGAGGTAAGGAAACGGGGAAAAAGGCAAAAACCATAATTTTTCATGAAATCCAAATCAAAGTGACAACCACCGTTCAAGCAAATAGAAACGAGAGAAACACAAACACAAAAATAAGACAGTATATTTGATGTAACAGAATAAGACATAAACGACATAATATAAGAACGAGATATACTAAAATGACGTGACATAAACAAAATACAGTCCTTAAAATAGTATGAAATCCAAACCAAATTCATCCATCAAGTTCAAGGAGAGTATATAAATTACCCGTTGTGATTTTATTTCAGTGTGTTTCCAGTTTTATTATTTATTGCACTTGTGTCGTTATTTTTTTTTTTATATATTAAGTGATTTGTATAAATAAAAACAATCATATCATCTGAAACACATAGCCTACTATTTTGATGCTATGAACCCTACACGTGAAATTATCCTCAGCATTTAGAGCACGGCTTGCAGACACACTAATCCTTGAATGTCTGAAAGGAAGAAAACATTTTCACCTGGCAGGAGACAGACGTGTTTAAAACTCTCAGACACTCCTCTGTCTAGGTATGTTGACAAATAAATTTGGATTACCCTGTCTGAAGCACAGTATCAAAGGCACCTAGTCTGTCCTGCCCCACACACCTCAGTCAAATTGTCTCTTGCTTTAATAATAATAATAATAACAATAATAATAATAATAACAATAGTAATGATAAAATAACAACAACAACATAATAATAATAATAATAATAATGATAATAATAATAATAACAGCAACAACAACAACAACAACAATAATAATAATAACAACAACAATAATAATAATAATAATATAATAATAATAAGAAGAACAATAATAACAATAATAATAAAAAATACTAACAGCAACAACAACAACAATAACAATAATAATACCAATAATAATGGTAATAATAATAATAATGATAATAATAATAATAACAATAATAATGATAATAATATAATAATGGCAATAATATAATGATGATAATAATAATAATAATAATAACAATAATATCAATAATAATAATAGTAAAACGAGGATCATTGTGTACCCAGATGCTTCTTCTCTGGCCTTTTTTTGGTACTTAAGAGGGAAACAACACCTGGCCATTTCTGGTAAGGCTGGTTTGTGAATAATTTTTTTGTTAGTGGTGCTTTTACTTTAAAGGTGGTTTTTCTCTCACTGGTTTTGCTTTTCTAAGTCACTTGTTCATGTGAAAATGAAAGGAGAGATGGCAGAATCTTATTGACTGAACTTTTTTGTATCAACCTGAAATTTATTTGCTTGTTGCCATTGTGTTCAGTGCTATTTGCTTTTCAATATTTATTCCTTTATTGACAGGAATGAGAGAGAGAGAGAGAGAGATACAGAGAGAGAGCGAGATACAGAGAGACAGAGAGAGACAGAGACAGAGACAGAGACAGAGAGACAGAGACACAGAGACAGAGAGACAGACAGATAGAGAAATAGACAGATAGAGAGAGAGAGAGATAGAGAGACAGAGAGAGATGGAGAGAGCGGAGAGACAGAGAGACTGAGAGACAGAGATAGATACAAAGAGCAGAGACAGAGACAGAGAAACAGAAAGAGAGAGAGAGAGGAGATAGACAGAGAAAGATAGACAGAGACAGAGAGAGAGAGAGAGAGAGAGAGACAGATTGAGAGACAGAGAGACAGAGAGACAGAGAGAGAGACAGATAGACAGAGGCAGACACAGAGAAAGTGTGTCTGTGTGTGAGGTAGGAAAGGAAGGGGGGGGGGGGCGGTTTGCATGTCCATTGACAGGTACTTTAGCTTTGGACAGCTAAATGTTGATTTGATTTTAATACTAGACCTGAATCATTTGTATCACTGGATAATATATTGTTACATATGAAATGTTATTTTCATTAATTTTGTATCACTGGATATATTGTTATATATGAAATGTTATTTTCATTAATTTTGTATCACTGGACACATAGTTACATTTGAAATGTTATTTGTATCACTGGACACATTGTTACATTTGAAATGTTATTTGTATCACTGGACACATTGTTACATTTGAAATGCTATTTGTATCACTGGACACATTGTTACATTTGAAATGTTATTTGTATCACTGGACACATTGTTACATTTGTAATGTTATTTGTATCACTGGACACATTGTTACATTTGTAATGTTATTTGTATCACTGGACACATTGTTACATTTGTAATGTTATTTGTATCACTGGACACATTGTTACATTTGAAATGTTATTTGTATCACTGGACACATTGTTACATTTGAAATGTTATTTGTATCACTGGATACATTGTTACATTTGAAATGTTATTTTTTGATAATGTTGGTGTTCATCATAAAACGATAACCACAGTGATGATGATAACTGATAGTGATAACCACAGGCTTACTGATGACAGTGATGACAAAGACAATAGTAAGTCTCAGTCCACCATCATGTTGAAGACATGCAGTACAATTCTAAATTACTAATAACAACATCTCAAAGGCATCTCAGTTCACACAATCTTCTCCTGTCCCACTGACAGAAAACGCATGTGGGGAGTAGGTGGGGTGTGTGTGTGTGTTCATGCCTGCGTGCATTGGTGCATATGTATGTGGCTGTATTTTTCTATACGTTTAAAGGAAGTCAAGCAGTGCATTGGCAAGCCAGTGAAAAAGAGACAAAGAGAAAGGACCACAAACAAGGAATGAGAACCCATAAGTGGTGGCATCTTAGTGATGGACTTCTCCAGTCATTTCCATCTATCCTTCATGTGTGACCATCCTCAGCTTGCATTATTCCATCCCTTTCCCATCTCCTCAACACACACACACATACATACGCACATACACACACACGCGGGCAGTTTAGGCAATTAGGGTCGTGGGCATAGCATGACCAACTGAATTGAGTCTAGAAGGAGAAACTGTCTCCAACACACACACACACACACACACACACACACACATACACACACACACACACACACACACACACACACACACACACACATATATATAACACATACACACATACACGCACACATACACACACACATACACACACACACACACACCTCCGTCTAAAAGCACATAATTATGTTAATAGACATTAAAAGAAATAACGAACGAACGAACACACACCACACACACACACACACACACACACACACACACACACACACACATACACACACACACACACAAACACATATACACACACAAACACACACACAACACAAACACACACAAACACACACACACACACACACACACACACACACACACACACACACACACACACACACACACACACACACACACACACACACACACACACGGAATATAGGCAATCAGGACTGCGGGCTTAGCATGACCAAATGAATTGAGTTTAGCTAGGGAAAAGGATATCAGCAGTTTCCTTAAACTCTCTTCAACACACACACACACACACACACACACACACACACACACACACACACACACACACACACACACACACACACACACACACACACACACACACACACACACACACACACACACAATATATATATAGGCAATCAGGACTGAGGAATTAGCATGACCAACTGAATTGAGTTTAGAGGAGAGCAGGTGATCAGTAGTTTCCTTAAACTCTCTTTCAAGTCTGTCTACCCATTCTGTCTGAATCCTACTTCTACCAACACCACTCTCTATCTACAGCCCTTCCCTTACCAATTCAGCTGCAGGGTCTACAAAGTCTTTAAAAAAGTCCTCGCTGTTCATCCCTTTCCTCCCCATCATCAGTTCCCTCAAGTTCTGTACCCTCAACCCCCCTTTTCTCTCCCCAGTCATATCCTTCACCTTCCACAGTCCCGGTGTTACACCCCAAGAGACTCCCCACATCAGATTGGCTGCTTCTGTTATTTTTCATGTCTGGTAAACACGACATGGATCTGTGTAGAGTAGCAAATCAGAAGTAAAAACAATAATCAAAATTGACTAAGATAAATACCTTACCATTCAGAAAATAACTATTTGTACATATGGGATTGTAGCTAATGTGCTGACTGTGCTCTAACACTGAAGTGGGCAGTTTCAGTTTCAGTTTCAGTTTCAGTTTCTTAAGATGGCTTCTCCGCGCTCGAAACGAATTCCATATGCGCTAACGTCACAGGTGCCACGTGTATGGTGACCGTGGCACATGCCTTAAGCCTGCACATATTTTCTTTGCCTACCACTGGAATAATCTTGGTTACATGTAAATGACATGTGTATGTGTGTATCTTACCTTCAAAAAGGAACATATACACATGAAGTAAATAAAAAAATCATTAGCGGTCTGAATCACTGGTGCATTGACCAGGCAAAAAGAAGCGAAGTGGGCAAAGAAAAGGAAGCCACTTTAATACTTACAGGCCAGGGTTACGCAGGTGATGTCCTGTTCTCTGTGTCTTTGTTTTTCTTATCCAGCTCAAATATGATCAAGTTCCTATTTTGTTAGAGGATGGACAGTTGTTGTTGTTGTTATTCCATAATGATCAGTGTCAAAACCTTGCAATAAGTAGTGAAAGACACGTTAGACCAAGGTTTACATAATGGATGTTTACGT
>CM060315.1:26329393-26331893 GCA_030674185.1 Monoplex corrugatus | reverse complement strand
AGAAGTATGATCTTCCAAGTAATTATAATGAGTGGTTTGTCTAATGTCTTCTATCTTGTGAATGAGTAACTCCTGCAAATCTACCAGTGGTACTTAGTACAGATATGCACATATACTTGCACAACACAGTGGTTTTTATCTGCCACGTTTGATGGTAACCACTTCAATCAGGATGGGCCATTCTATGCAGTGAACCCATCTTGTGATGATTTCTATGTTTGATAGTTCAATTGTATGAGTAGCACATACACGCAAACTGCAGTACAAGTTCTATGACTTTTTTTTCAAGATGTAATTTGTCTTTTAGTTTGTGCTTATTCCAGTGTTTTCAGCTATGTTGGAAAAGTACAAACAGAAACATTCAGAAACGTTAGCTATCTACTGGGAGTTGATTTATTAACCCTTTGACTCCCGCACCTACCGCAAAAACTTAACCCTTTGACTCCCTCACCTTATTCACCAGCTTCCTATAGGAAGCTAGTGGATAAAGTGAGGGAGTCGAAGGGTTAAGTTTTTCTTATTTTTTTTGCAGTTGGTGTATATGGTGTGGGAGTTAAAGGGTTAACTATCCTCCGGATAGAAGACCAACTGGTCCAGTTCGCCTGCATGTTTTTGGTCTCTCTAAATGGTAGACCAATCCTTCATTGTCTTTCCGGATTAATGGACCTGCCAGTTTACTTGCCAGCATTTCTCTGTCAGGGAGAAAATATTGGACGGACTAGCATGATTGACGAGGCAGGATGCTGGTGGACAGGATTCGGGAGTCAAAGGGTTAAAGTAAAGTGTATGAGGGATTTTGCTATGTAATTGTCTGTCTGCATTTTTATCTGACTGCCATTAAAGTCTCGTAGGACAGAAATGTGAAAGTAATGTGGTACTGCGCAGTCTTTATATAACGTATTTTGCATCAATGGTCAAATCTAGTTGTCAGTCTGGACGTACTCGTTCATCCGTTTGTTTGTTTCACCGTTTTTAAAAAAATTTAACAGGAAAGCATGGAGAAGCGATTTGATCAGCGAGGCGAGGGTTTGGGGTGATTCATTTTTGTTCACGTTTAATCAAAACCATATTGTTATCTGATCCGAGCGCGCGAGTGTTCCTCAGGGACAATCGTTCCGTCTCCACACACACCCGTACAACATGCCCCACACACCCCATCCTCACACAGATACAGACAGATAGATTGCCACACAGAACAGACAAGCACACACACAGACCAGACACACAGACAGCCACACAGACCAGACAGACAAATAGACACCTACATAGACCAGACAGACAGCCACACAGACAGGCAGGCAGGCAGGCAGGCAGCAGCAGCAGGCAAGCAGACAGGCAGGACAGGCAGGCAGGCATGTAGGCAGACAGACAGGCAGGCAGGCAGGTAGGCAGAAGCAGGCAGGCAGGCAGGCAGACAGGCAGGCAGGCAAACAGGCAGGCAAGCAGGCAGGCAGGCAGGCAGGCAGGCAGACAGGAGGCAGGCAGGCAGACGAGGCACAGACAGGCAGGCAGCAGGCAGGCAGGCAGGAGCAGAAGGAGGCAGACAGAGAGGCAGACAGGCAGGCAGACAGGCAGACAGGCAGGCAGGCAGGCAGGCAGACAGGCAGGCAGGCAGGCAGACAGGCAGGCAGGCAGGCAGGCAGGCAGGCAGGCAGGCAGGCGGACGTAACAAAACTGTTTACTTTTCGATCTTCCTCTGAGAAAACGTTGTCCTATCTCAGTTACATATCAGATGCTGAGCACTTATTTCTGACCGGACAGTGGACAGTGTACGTGTCATGTCCTGTATCAAAAAGGGAGAGAAAACAAAAATAATCTATCATCACATTACACTCATGCAAAGGTAAACCAGTTTACTAGAGTTTTACTGATGTCCCATTACTACAACACTACAAGCTGAACCAGTTTAACATAGCTTTTCGTTGAAATTGTTAATGTTATAGTGTTGTGTTTTTGTTTGAATCTTTTCACTTCTACTTTATATATTATCATTTTGGAAACAGTATTTAAAATGCACGTTTTGATACTATTCCAAATATACATTTTGATACTGACTTACACAAAGACGTTAATTGCTATAGTCGTGTTTTGATGAAAATTGTAAAGGCGCCTCTTTCAATGAAAAAAAAAACCGTTTAATTATCTGAAGCCCACGTCAGTGCCATACCAGGCACGCTACCAGTGTGAGTATTTTGAATACGTGAAGTACGGTCAGCAGACACACTCAGCCTTTTCAGGTCTTAAGTGAATAAATATTTCCATCACACAGGGAGGCAGGCGTGCTTAAAACGTCTGAACGACACTCTTGTGTAGGTATATTGAGAATCGGGTTTAGATTACCCTGTCTGAAGCACTGTGCCAAAGTCCCCTTGGCCTGTCTTTGCCCACGTACCTCTGTGACATTGCTTCTTGTTTTAATCAGAACCTGAGGGTCATCGTGTGTCTGTCCTTTCCTCTCTGTCCTATCTCTTGTATTCAAGGAGGGGACTCAGACTTTCTG
>CM060315.1:26299393-26326893 GCA_030674185.1 Monoplex corrugatus | reverse complement strand
CAACAACAACATCAACAACAAAACGGATGTACGACAACACAATAATAGGCAGAAAATGCCATTTTAAAGGATAACTACATGCATTCAATAGCTTGATTGCGGTCAACTTTCATAATTTGTGCATGCATGCGAATACATAGTTATTATATTGTTAATATTAAAACGAAAAGGACACTATTTTTGTTGGTAAAAAGTGCGTTTGATTGATGCCAGCTTTCTGAACTCTGATTCACTATTTCATTATTCATTTTGTAATTTAAAAAAAATGCAAAAGAAACGTTAAACACATGCATTGGGTTAGGGCATGAAAGGAGAGACGTGAATTATCCTGAGGGATAACAATCTTAGTGGTATCTTAGGACTCAGATTTCAGTCAATAAAACTGCTGGCACCGAAGAAGAGAACAATGAACTGGTGACAGACAGACAGACAGAGAGGAAATGAAGAGAATGATAAGATCACAGTCACTGTCACTGCCTTATCATGTCCCAGTTCTCTGTGGCTAGAATCTGATACCCTGATGAGCTGGTTACCATGCTGAGTGGAACTGATCCTGGTGGAGTTAAGCATTTTGAATTCTTGTCTATTTTATATCTCTTTGTAATGATAGAGTTTTTGAATGTTATATAGAACCGATACTGTTGTAAGGTTGTGAAGCGTGGACAACCAACACGCAAAATCAGAACAAAAATTGTGGCAACTGAAGCGTGGTTTCTAAGAAGAATGTTGAGAGTTCCATGGACAGTAAAGAAAACAAACCAGACATTCTTGCAAGAGGCAGACACAAGAAAATTATGAAAAAAGAAGATTAGGAAAAGACAATCAACATTTATAGGACATTTTATGAGGAAAGGGGAATTAGAACACCTAGTCACAACAGGAAAGCTGGAGGGAAAGAGAACACCAAGGTGAAAATATTGGACGGACTTGCAGGGTGGCTGAAGACAGAGAGGGTTGGAGATGTACTTGCAGCAAGGTATAGATTCGTATGGAGGGCCATGATCGCCAACGCCATGCTGCAGGGCACATGATGTAGAACATAAGAGAAATGCAGTACAAAAAGATACCACAATACGATAACAACACTTATGGTCTTAACACATTGACATATTTTTGAGTGCGCTGAAATTCGAACGGAAACTTGTAAACTTTCATTTTTCAGGCGGACAGCTGGAACTGGATGTGTTGATATCTTAGGTTTGGCACAGCAACAAGTTGTTTTAGAAGAAACAACATTTGCCACAGAGGAAAATGTTTGAATTTGAGATAGGATATTATTAGGGAATTTTGCAAACAGGAATAACAGGAAGAGAGAGAGAGAGAGAGAGAGAGAGAGAGAGAGAGTGTGTGTGTGCATGTGTTTGTATCTGTGTGTGTGTTTGTATGTGTGTGTGTGTGTGTGTGTGTGTGTGTGTGTGTGTGTGTGTGTGCGTGTGTGTGTAAGTACAACAATAACAACACCAACAATAACAATAATACAAATTTTTGAGGAAAAAACAGACCCATATAAGCAAAGTAACAGGCACTCATCAAAAGTGTATGTGAACGGAGTCATTGGTAGTCATTTCTGAAACAAATTTCAATTTAACTTATATCAATAAGCTTTAACCAGACTATTCAAAATGGGATCAGAACTGTTTTATGGTCTTAATAATAATAATAATAATGGGTACTTTTTGAGCACACTATCCAGACAAACTGCTCAAGGTGCTTCACAAATCGATGCTAGATCTATACACAATTGTAGCACATTACGTGGACATAGACATGGCATTGTAGACAAAAAGAAACATGACATGAGCAATAACATACAAAATAGTATTGCATTACAAAATCGACACAAACACTCTAGTCATTAGACAACAGAGGGTAGCAAACCGATACAAAATACCGTGTTTAACATGCGCACATACGTCAGCATCCTATACACACAAGCACATAAAATACATTCCCACTTACTTACACACATTCTAAGTACGGTCACTAACAGACTAAGCAATGTCCAAGTTTTCCACTCACACAATATACACGCACGTGCACACAGCTACATTTATCCCCCCTCCTCCCCCCCACATACACACTGACATGCATGCACACACTCGCTTATGCACATGTGATAGTGACTCACAGACATGTCTTCTGTTAAGTCGTATCCGAGCTCTTCGAGAAGAGATGTGACTTTAGACCAGATTTGAAAGAGACGAGGGAGTCAGAGTGACGAAGGCTGCCAGGGAGTTTGTTCCATATTTTGGGACCTTGGAAAGAGGTCTTATCATTAGATATTTACAGTTTTATCTAGCAGTTAGTAGAGAAGCTTTCCAGCCATGTTTTCATACAGCTGCTGAATTTTACCAATTGAGGGGAATTTATAATAAAATGATTTCTGCATTATGAAAGTTGTTCAATATAGTTTGCTTTAAGAATGTTGTTTGTGTTGTATGACACATTCCGGATTTCATGAAGAAGTTTCATGTTATGCGCTGGTGCCTGCATGTGTGTTTATAGAGTAGTAGACGACAAATAAATAATAATAAATAATAATTACAATATTTATATAGCGCAAAATCTTGATAAAATCAAATCTAAGCGCTGAAGCAGACACACACGCAGGCACGCACGCTCGCACACACACGCACGCACACATACAGACGCACACACACACACACACACACACACACACACCCACACACACGCATGGCTATAAATGGGGAGAAAGAATAAAAGCAATAATAGCAAGAATAAAAGCAATGGAAAATTATAGAGAGCATAGCATACAATTATATATTATAACCATGTGATTCCCTCCGAGCGGAGACAGGCTGCAGAGGGGAGGGTTGAGTGAGGTTAGGATTTTATGCAGGAGAGAAAAGGTGAGTTTTGAGAGCGGACTTGAAGGAGACAAAAGTAGGTTGCTGACGGACTGAGAGAGGAAGTTTGTTCCAGGAGAGTGGACCAGAAACAGAGAAGGCTCGTGGACCATAGGTATTGAGCTTAGTGCGTGGAAAGCGAAGAGTCAGAGGATCAGAGGCAGAGCGGAGGGTACGTGAGGGAACATAGATCTCAAGTAGGCTTGACAGGTAATCGGGGGCTGCGTTATTGAGGCTTTTGTAGCACATGGTGTCTAGTTTGTACTGTATGCGCTTTGATACAGGGAGCCAGTGAAGTTGTGCCAGGAGAGGAGATATGTGGTCAGCTTTTTTCTTTTTGAGTACAAGGCGTGCAGCATTGTTTTGAATGCGCTGTAGGATGTGAATGGTGGAGGCAGGAAGACCAGACAGGAGTGAATTGCAATAGTCAATGCGAGACATTATGAAGGAGAGAACGAGTTTTGCAGTTGTTTCGACAGAGAGATACTTCCTGATCAGCTTTATACGATGGAGATGATAGTAGCAGGATCTGGCAGTTTGAGAAACAAAGTTGTTCATGGAGAGGGTAGAGTCAATGCAGACACCAAGGTTTTTAGCTGAATCAGAAATTGGGACTGATGTGTTACATAATGGGAGAGAAAGAGGAGGCAGCTGAGAAAGTTTCTGACGGGTGCCAATGAGGATAGCTTCTGTTTTGTCGTCATTAAGCTGAAGTCTATTGTGTGTCATCCAGTTCTTAATGTCCGAGTAACACTCAGTGGTGCGAGTCAACAGGCGCTGTATATTATCAGGTGAGTCACTGTCTTGAAGTTGGGTGTCATCAGCATAGAAGCGGTGTTTTATAGAATGGGAGTTGGTGATGGTGGACAGGGGGGAGGTGTAAAGAGTGAAAAGAACAGGGCCAAGGACAGATCCTTGTGGAACACCACAGGTCAGGTATGCAGGTTGAGAGTAAGTGCCATTGATGAGAACGGTTTGTTTTCTGTTTGATAGGTATGAAGTGAACCAAGACAGAGCAATGTCAGAGATGCCAAAAGTATGATGAAGTCTAGAAAGGAGAATACCATGATCAATGGTATCAAAGGCTGCAGACAGATCAAGGAGTGTGAGGAGAGAGACTTTGCCAGTATCAGTTGCAAGGAGGAGATTGTTGAGAATGTGTAGTAGGGCAGTTTCAGTGCTATGGCACTGGCGGTAGGCTGACTGGAAAGGATTGAGGAGATTGTTGGCAGACAGGTGAGAGTTCAGCTTGTTGAGGACGACTTTTTCAAGGAGTTTTGACAAGAAAGAGAGATTAGAGATAGGCCGGTAATTTTTCAGTTCATTTGGATCTAAATTGTGTTTCTTGAGGAGAGGGTGAACAATAGCAGACTTGAAAGAATCTGGGACAGTTCCAGTTTGAAGAGAAGTGTTGATGATGTCAGTGATGAATGGGAGGAGAGTAGGGAGACAGTCGGCGTAGACAGAACCTGGAAGAGGATCCAGTTCGCAGGTTTTGAACGACATGGATCTGATTGTGTTGAGAATTTCTTCTTGTGAGACTGGGGTAAAAGTAGTAAGAGGTGTGCCAGAGAAGGAAGGGTCAGGTGGGCATGGTTGACAGGGTGTCCTGTCAAGCCTGTCACGAAGAGTTTGTATTTTGGTGGTGAAATAGTTGGAGAATACAGATGGGAGTTCTTCATTTGTATGTTTTGTTGGGAGAGGTAAATCTTTTCGTGTGCCAAGGAGATGATTCATGGTTGTAAAGAGTTCTTTTGAAGAAGAGGCATTCAGGATTTTGGTTTGGAAATAGCTTGTTTTTGCTGATGCAATGAGGGTGGATACTTTTGTTTTAGAGGCTTGGAAAAGTTGCCTGTGTACAGTGAGTTTGGATTTGCGCCAGCGGCGCTCTGCTCTGCGGCGGGCACGTTTTGCACAGGCGATCTCATGAGTGAGCCAGGGGGTAGGGGGGCGGTCAGGTAAAAGACGGGTTGTGGCTGGAGCATGAGTGTCCAGAAGATGGTGGAGAGTAGTATAGAATTCATCGGCAAGGTTATGTGACTTTTCAGAAAGGAGACGGGAGGCATCAGATGAAAATGTGGAGAGGTCGATAGATTTGAGATTGCGTCGAGTCACTGTGCGCATGGTACGGGAAGGAGGAGAAATGTCGAGAGAACAGAGAATTGCAGAGTGGTCAGATGGAAGGGCTGAAGTTAGACGGGTAGAAAGAACTAAGCAGTTGTCAGTAGCGGAATTGTGATGATCACGAGAAATGATCCAGTCAAGAATGTGACCTTTTTGATGGGTTGGTTCAGAAATGTGTTGAGTCATATTGTGATTGGACAGAGAGTTGATGATATGTCTTGTGTCATAACGGTGAGTGTTGTCATAGTGGACATTGATATCACCTAGAATGATGAGATTTCCAGGTAAGAGGCAGTAGTGGTCAAGCAATTGGTCAAAGTCAGAGAGAAACATGGATGTGGTGAGTTTGTTGGCAGAGCTAGGTGGGGGTCGATAGACACAGGAGAAGGTGATGGGGTTATGCATGTACATACGAACACAGTTTCAAAACGATATTAGATTCAATTATGCTGCCACCATCTGTTTCTTTTGAACATTATCAGACCTGACATCTCTCTCTCTCTCTCTCTCTCTCTCTCTCTCTCTCTCTCTCTCACTCTCAGTCGCTCAGTCAATGTTTTGCTCTATCTCTCTTTCTCTCTCTCTTTCCTTCTCTCTCTCTCTTTCCTTCTCTCTCTCTCTCTCTCTTTCCTTCTCTCTCTCTCTCAAACACACACACACACACATTCACTCACTCACTCACTCACTCACTCCTTCACTCACTCATACACACACACACACACACACACACACACACACACACACACACACACACACACACACACACACACACACACACACACACACACACATCCACACCCATACCCACACCCACACACGAAAACGTCGATTTCGTGTTGCCAGCTTTGATCTGTCGAATCACTCATTATTTCACAGAGCTACAGAAACTTCAGCAAAGAAGACACTCGTCCTTCGAAGTTCTCATTATTCTTCTTTGGTTGTGTCTCTGAAAGGTTTAGCCTTTAGCAACTTGAAATTCAGTTGGAATGGACTGTCTTCTTCCCAGTTCCATCAGCAAATTCCAATGCACTTTTAACAATGCATTATGCAACATATTCATACGTGTCCTGCTAGCTAACACTTCTCATGTATTGAAAAGATTTCTTGGATGAATGTGAAATCTTGAGAGATAATGGAAGCAATAGCCATTTTTGCTTCCACTCTTTCTTTGTTCTTTCTTAAAAGACTGAAATGAAATCGTATTCAAAATAAACACAGTGACATTTTACATCTCATAGACTATTTTGTCCATCCTGTTTCTTCTTCTTTACATCACCTTTTGCTTTTTTTTTCTCTTTAACCTTACTTCTTCCTTCGTCTCGTGTTCTTCTTTAACGATACATGAGATCAAGCTTTATTCCTCCTTTCTTTATAGCCATTAGTTGCACCGGAAGTAGTTTTCTCCCGGTGTCATTTATTTACGTTTGCCACTGCAATCAACCTAAAGTCATGGTGATCAGTAAAAACAAGAAATCCCCTGATGCAAAATGACAGCAACTGGCACAACATTGAGACAAGTTGATAAGTTTAAATATCTCGGAACGGTCATCTCACCAGACGGCAGACGCTCATCAGAAATAGCCAGCAGAATCGCACAAACCAGAATAACATTTAAGAAGATGAAAAGCGTTATTACCAACAAATGCCTATCAATTAACATCAGGATGAGAATTCATGAGTGTTATATAGAAGTGATAATGTTGTATGGCTGTGAGGTGTGGACAGTCAACTCAGAAAGTCAGAACAAAATTGAGGCAACTGAAGTGTGGTTTCTAAGAAGAATGTTGAGTTACGCGGACAGCAAAGAACACAAACAAGATAGTCCTGAAGAAGGCAGACACAAGAAGATAATTAATAAAGAAGATTAGGAAAAGACAAGCAACATTTGTTGGACATTTTATGAGGTAAGAAAAATTAGAGCGCCTTGTCACAACAGGGAAGCTGGAGGGAAAGTGAGCACCAGGTAGACCCAGGGAGAAAATACTGGACGGACTTGCAGAGTGGCTCAGGACAGATAGGGTGGGAGATGTACTTGCAGAGGCAAGGGACAGATTCGTATGGAGGGCCATGATCGCCAACACCATGTGGCAGGGCAGCTGATAATGATGATGACTGCAATCAAAAAAAAAAATTCAATGCAAACAAAAATTTCATTCATTCCGTCTGCCACAACATCAATGCCCAAAGTCGGTGGCCAATGTGGCAATGATTATAATCTATAAAAACGTGAAAAGCAATTCGATCAGTGCAGGTCAGAGCCAGAGGTGATTCATTTTGCTCAAGTTTAATCCATCTTCGCCACACTGTCACCTGATCCAAGCCCGGCAGAGTTCCTGGGGGAAATTCGTTCTGTACTGGATCTCACGTTTCTCAGTCTCTTTGTGGGTCTCGGAATGGCCGATAAAACGAGAATTTATTGAAGGGACTGTGCCTATGTTTGGGAGTTAGTTCCCTCTTTGTTTGTTGCTTACATTTTAGAGTTAGATCTCCTTACTTGATTAAGAATTGGTCCTCTGTCCTTCTTTGCTTCTCTTTTCAGTTTGGTTCTCTCATTTTGTTGCTGTCAAGAAGACGATGGTGTGGGTTGTTTTTTCATCTCACAGATTCGTTTTAAAACTGTGCCTCTGTCTTTATTTCGTTTTCTCTTTCATGTGACTTAAGTCTGAATGGCCACGATGAAAACAAGCACCAGCAAGACAACATAGTTAACAGCAGTGGGACGAACACAACATCAACTAGACATTGGAATCAGAGGGCAAAATCTCTAGTAAAGAATCAGTAAACAGAATTGAAGTTGTTAGTAAAATGGTTCACCAAAGATGGAAAAATGGACAGATAAAATGAGACCAGACTCCGAAACCCTTCTGAAACACACAAACTGAGCGTACCTATGTAATGAATACCAAAGTTATCAGCACAATCTTTGTATCCACGCTGAGCAACCAGAGCCAGACCCGGACATTCAACAAAACAAGTGACGGAAAAATCACAGTATGTAAGATGAATTGTCTTAGAAAAACAGCAGGTAAGACAAAAGGAACAAAACCGACAACCATGATTAGTAATGAAGAGACCCAAGAGGTGGTTGGAATAACCGTTGTCAACCATTACATCACAAACCAATGGATCAAGTGGTTTGGTTTCCTGATCCTAGGATGTCATCGAATCAGCCAGCTCTTCGAGCTTACAACATCAGATGCTCGGGCTTCAGAGTCAGAGGAAGATCACAGCGCTCTGGACAGATAGAATGACATACATAATCCACATCTTCAACATAACTACATCTGCAACACGACCTCATCTGCAACATGACCACCTTTACAACATGACCTCATCTACAACATGACCACATCTACAACATGACTACATATACAAAGTGACCACATCTACAACATGACTACATCTACAACATGACCACATCTACAACATGACATTTACAACATGACCACATCTACAACATGACATCTACAATATCACCACATCTATAACATGATCTACAACATGACCACATCTACAACATGACCACATCTACAACATGACATTTACAACATGACCACATCTACAACATGACATCTACAATATCACCACATCTATAACATGATCTACAACATGACCACATCTACAACATGACCACATCTACAACATCACCACATCTACAATATCACATCTATAACATGACCACATCTACAACATGACCACATCTACAGCATCACCACATCTACAACATGACCACATCTACAGCATCACCACATCTACAACATGACCACATCTACAACATCACCACATCTACAGCATCACCACATCTACAACATGACCACATCTACAACATCACCACATCTACAGCATCACCACATCTACAACATGACCACATCTACAACATCACCACATCTACAGCATCACCACATCTACAACATGACCACATCTACAACATGACCACATCTACAACATGACCACATCTACAGCATGACCACATCTACAACATCACCACATCTACAACATGACCACATCTACAGCATCACCACATCTACAACATGACCACATCTACAGCATCACCACATCTACAACATGACCACATCTACAACATGACCACATCTACAACATGACCACATCTACAACATGACCACATCTACAGCATCACCACATCTACAACATGACCACATCTACAGCATCACCACATCTACAACATGACCACATCTACAACATGACCACATCTACAGCATCACCACATCTACAGCATCACCACATCTACACTCAACATCCACATCTACAGCATCACCACATCTACAACATGACCACATCTACAGCATCACCACATCTACAACTGACCACATCTACAACATCACCACATCTACAACCATCACCCACATCTACAACATCACAATCTACAACATCCACATCTACAACATGACCACATCTACAACATCACCACATCACACATACCACATCTACAACATCACAACACCACATCAAACATAAACATCCACACACAACACAACTCAACATACCACATTAAAACACCACATCTAAACATGACCACATCTACAACCACACACATCACAACAGACCACATCTACAACATACCATCTACAACAGACCACATCTACACATCACCACATCAACAACCACATCTACAAGACCACATCTACAACATCACCACATCTAACATGACCACACAACATACCACTACTCACATCTACACAGACCACACAACTACACAACATCACAACAACCACATTACAACATACCACATCTACAACATACCACATTAACATACCACTTACATACACATCACCACATCTACAACATGACCACACACACTACACACTAATACCACATCTACAAACCAACAATCTACAACATGCCACATCTAAACATACCACATCTCATAACCACATCTACACATACCACATCTACAACATCACCACACCACATCTACAACATGACCACATCACACACACAACTACACATACAACACAACAACCAACAATACCACATCTACAGATCACCACATCTACAACATGACCACATCTACAACATCATTAAATACCACATCTCACTCACACATCTACAACATACCACATCTACAACATACCACATCTACCATACCACATCACAACTACCACATCTAAAATACCACATCTACAATACCACATCTACAACACTACACTTCCCAACATGACCACATCTACAATCACCACATCTACACATACCATCTACACATACCACATTACACACATCTTAACAGACCACATCTAAACCACATCTACAACATGACCACATCTACAACATACACATCTACACATCACCACATCTACAACATGACCACATCTACACATCCACATCTACACATACCACATCTACACATGACCACATCTAACATACCACATCTACAATACCACATCTACAACATACACATCTACAACATACCACATCTACACATCACCACATCTACAACATGACCAACTACACATACCACATCTACACATGACCACATCTACAACATACCACTCTACACATGACCAATCTACAACATACCACATCTACACATACACTCTACAACATGACCACACTACACAACCACATCTACAAACACCACATCTACAACATGACCACACAAACATCACACATCTACACATAACACCCATCTACAACATACCACATCTACACATACCACTCACAACACACATACCACATCACAACATCACACTTACACATACACACTCTCACTCACCCACACCAACATACCACATCTACAACATACCACATCACAACATCACCACTCTACAATCACTCACATCTACAACATACCACATCTACAACATACCACATCTACACATACCACATCTACACCAATACACCATCAACATCCACATCTCACCTAACACCACATCTACACATGACCACATCAACAACATCACACATCACACATCACACATACACATCCACAACATCACACACCACATTACAACATGACCACATCTACAACATCACATCTACACATACCACATCTCAACATGACCACATCTACACATACCACATTCACATACCACATCTACAACACCACATCTACAACATACCACATCTACAATACCACATCTACAACTACACATCTACAACATCCACACTACACACACTCTACAACATGACCACATCTACAATCACCACACCTACAACATACCAACATGACCACATCTACAATACCACATCTACACATCCTCTACACAGACACCATCTACAACATGACACAATCACACTAACATACCACATCTACAACATAACCACACATACCACACATACCACATCTACAACAACCACATCTACACACACATTCAACATACCACATCTACACATACACACTACAACATCACCATCTACAACAACCACATCTAACATACCACATCTACAACATACCACATCTCAAATACCACATCACAACAACCACATCTAAACACCATCTACAATATCACCATCTACACATACCACATCTACAATCACCACATCTACAACATGACCACTCTACAATCACCACATTACAATACACACTCATCATACCACATACACATACCACTCTACAACTACCACACAATGACCACATCTAAACATGACCACACTACACATCACCATCTACAACTGACCAATTCAACATACACATCTACAATCACATACACATCACATACAATACCACATCTACACATACCACATCACCACATCACCACATCAACACATACCAACACACATACACAACTACATCACAACACCATCTACAACATGACACATCTACACATACCACATCTACAACATGACACATCTACAGCACCACATCTACAACATGACCACATCTACAACATACACACTAATCACCACATCTACAACATGACCACACTACACATACCACATCACATCACCACATCTACAACATACCACATCTACAATGACCACATCTACACATACCACATCTACAACCACATCTACAACATACCACATCTACACATACACATACAACATACCACTACACATCCACATCTACACATGACCACATCTACAACATCACACAAACATCTACAACATGACCACATCTACAACATGACCACATCTACAAGACAATCTACAACAACCACACTACACATACCACATCTACAACATACACATCTACACATACCACATCTACACATACTACATCACAACATGACCACATCTACAACATACCACATCTACAACACCACATCTACCATACCACATCTACACATACCCACACACAACACTACAACAGACACATACAACACTCAACATCACAACATACCACATCTACAACATACCACATCTACACATACACATCTACAACATCACACATCTACAATACACCAATCACATCACCACATCTACAACATACCACATCTACACATACCACATCTAAACATGACACATCTACACATCACCAATCTACAACATGACCACATCTACAACATGACCACATCTAAACAACACATCTACAACATGACCATCTACACATACCACATCTAAGCATCACCACATCTACAACATACCACATCTAAACATGACCAACACTCACATCACCATTACAACATACCACATCTACACATACCACTCTACACAACCACAACATCCACTCATCACCACATTCAACCAATCTAACATCACCCATCTAAACCACATCTACACATACCACATCTCAACTACCACTACAATCCACACACACATACCACATCTAACACATCTACACATACCCATCACAAACACACAACACCCCATCACACACACATCTACAACATCACCATCAACATCCACATCTACACAACCACTAACACCACATCTACAACAACATCTAACATACCACATCACAACATACCACATCTACACATCACCACTACAACATACCACATACACATCACACTACCATCACCACATCTACACATACCACATCACACACAACTACACTACAATTCAACCACATCTACAACTACACATCTACAACAACCAACTCAACACATCACAACATACCACATTAACACAACCACATCTACAACATCACCACATCTACACATACCACATCTACACATACCACATCTACACATCCCACATCTACAATACCACATCTACAACATACCACATCTAAACATACCACATCACACACACATCTACAACATGACCACATCACAAATCACCACATCCAACATGACCACATCTACACATCACCACATCACAACATGACCACATCTACAAATACCACATCTAACATACCCACACTACAATACCACATCTACAACACCACATCTACAACATACCACATCTAAAACATACACATCTACAACATACCACATCTACACATACCACATCACAACACCCAATCACAACATGACCACATCTACAACATAACATCTACAACATACACATCTACAACAACCCATCAACAACCATCTCTACAACATACCACATACAACTACCACATCTACAACATGACCACATCTACACACACCACATCTACAACATACCACATCTACAACATGACCACACACAATCACCACATCTACAACATCACCACACAATACACCACATCACAACATACACCACATCTACAACATCCACATCTACAACATACCCATCTACAAACACCACATCTACACATACCACACATCTACAACATGACACACATACAACAACACATCTACAACATCACACATCTACAGCACCACTCATCACCACACTACAACATCAACCACATCTACAACACACACAATCTACACATCACCAACACAACATGCACACATCTACAACATGACCACATCTACAACATCCCACATCACACTACCACATCTACAGCATCACCACATCTACACATCACCAATCAACATCCACACAACAACACACACTACAACACACAACAACAACACACACACAACAACCACCTACACACACCACTCTACAAATGACCACATCACAACACACCACATCTACAACACCACACAACACATACCACATCTACACCACACATCTACACATACCACATCACAACATCACCACATCTACAACATGACCACATCTACAACATCACCACATCTGCAATATCACCACATCTACAACATGACCACATCTACAACATGACCACATCTACAATATCACCACATCTACAACATGACCACATCTACAATATCACCACATCTACAACATGACCACATCTACAACATCACCACATCTACAACATGACCACATCTACAATATCACCACATCTACAGCATCACCACACATCTACAACATGACCACATCTACAACATCACATCTATAACATGACCACATCTACAGCATCACCACATCTACAACATGACCACATCTACAACATGACCACATCTACAATATCACCACATCTACAACATGACCACATCTACAATATCACCACATCTACAACATGACCACATCTACAACATCACACCAATCTACAACATGACCACATCTACAATATCACCACATCTACAGCATCACCACATCTACAACATGACCACATCTACAACATCACAATCTATAACATGACCACATCTACAGCATCACCACATCTACAACATGACCACATCTACAACATGACCACATCTACAGCATCACCACATCTACAACATGACCACATCTACAACATGACCACATCTACAGCATCACCACATCTACAACATGACCACATCTACAACATGACCACATCTACAGCATCACCACATCTACAACATGACCACATCTACAACATGACCACATCTACAACATGACCACATCTACAACATGACCACATCTACAACATACCACATCTACAACATGACACATCTACAACATGACCACATCTACAACATGACCACACTACAACATGACCACATCTACAACATGACCACATCTACAACATGACCACATCTACAACATGACCACATCTACAACATGACCACATCTACAACATGACCACATCTACAACATGACCACATCTACAACATGACCACATCTACATACACATTGACCACATCTACAACATGACCACATCTACAACATGACCACATCTACAACATACATTCTACAACATGACCACATCTACAACATGCCACATCTACAATCATCACCACATCTACAAATGCATCTACAACATGACCACATCTACAACATGACCACATCTACAACATGACCACATCTACACATCACCACATCTACAACATCACCATCATCTACAATCATACACATCTAAAACATACACATTACAATCACATCTACAACATCACCTACATCTACAACATACCACATCTACAACATCACCACATCTACAAACATGACCACATCTACAACATGACCACATCTACAACATGACATCTTACAATATCACCACATCTACTAACATAACATCCATCTACAACATCACCACATCTACAACATCACCACATCTACACATACCACATCTACAGCATCACATTCACATCTACAATATCACCACATCTATACATGATCTACAACATGACCACATCTACAACATGACCACATCTACAACATCACCACATCTACAACATCACCACATCTACAATATCACATCTACAACATGACCACATCTACAACATGACCACATCTACAGCATGACCACATCTATAACATGACCACATCTACAACATGACACATCTACAACATGACCACATCTACAACATGACAATTTACAACATGACCACATCTACAACATCACCACATCTACATCACATCTATACATGACCACATCTACAACATGACTACATCTACAACATGACCACATCTACAACATGACACACTGACCACACATCTACAACATCACCACATCTACAATACACATTAAACATGACCACATCTACAACATGACCACATCTACAACATGACCACATCTACAACATGACATTTACAACATGACCACATCTACAACATGACATCTACAATATCACCACATCTATAACATGATCTACAACATGACCACATCTACAACATGACCACATCTACAGCATCACCACATCTACAATATCACATCTATAACATGACCACATCTACAACATGACCACAATCTACAACATGACCACATCTACAACATGACCACATCTATACATGACCACATCTACAATATCACCACATCTACAATCACATCTAACATGACCATCTACAACATCACCACATCTACAACATCACCACATCTACAACATACCACATCTACAACATGACCACATCTACAATATCACCACATCTACAATATCACCATCTTAAACATGACCACATCTACAACATGACCACATCTACAACATGACCACATCTACAACATGACCACATCTACAACATGACCACATCTACAACATGACCACATCTACAACATGACCACACTACAACATGACCACATCTACAACATGACCACATCTACAACATGACCACATCTACAACATACCACATCTACAACATGACCACAGCTACAACATGACCACATCTACAACATCACCACATCTACAACATCACCACATCTACAACATCACCACATCTACAACATCACCACATCTGCAACATGATTCTGTAACTCCACACTTTTTGTTAGCAGCCGGCTTTGAGTTCCATCTCTCTGTGACACATCCTGGTGCAGGCAGACAGACAAAAAAGTAAGAATGTCCATGACAAAACAATTGGTTCTCTGTGTCTAAATCTTCCAAAAGATAAATTGAGCAGTTCTAAGCGTGGTTATTCACAAAGTTTGGATCATATATTAAGCACAGGAACAGTCGTGACTGCTTAGAAGTTAGCTGACCTGACCAGGACGATGCCATTTTCTCTTTCTCTCTCTCTCTCTCTCGATGCCATCTTCTCTTTCTCTCTCTCTTTCTCTCTCTCTCTCTCTCTGTCTCTGTCTGTCTGTCTGTCTGTCTGTCTGACTCACTTCTTTTGTGTCCCCAAAACTAAAGAGAATTAAGTAACATTGTAGAGATATGTGTACTGGATGCTGTATACATTGAACGTTTATCAAAACAAACTCGGATCTGTGTAATCAGATAAGAAGGTGGGGGCTTTAGGCTTACAAGACATCTTTTCTAAAGGTTACATCAGCGAAACTTATATGCAACTGTGCAAGAAAAGGGAGACTATTAGACCAGTATTCCATTTTGCTTTATTCAACCATTTATTCTTTTTTCTAACTGTCAGTTTGAGGCTCTTAAAGTGGACGAAGCTTAAAATGCCTCATCTTAAACACATTTTCAATATCCATCGATTTTCTCCCTGAAACACACATCACACTAAAACCTGCTTCATGTTTAACCAAGAACATGTGAGTCGCTCTTTGCCTTGTTTCAACAGGGTTATCTGAAGATTCCTTCATTGTGGGCTCATTCTCTATAAAGATTACTGTTCAACTTCAGGTCCATGTCAAAGGCTCAAAAATGATCTTAATAACTGGGAATTTTATTCCATTTTGTTTGTCTTTTAGCGTCTATTTAATTTCAAAATGGAGTTTCTGCTGTAGTGTTAGAACATAAGATTTTTTTTAACAAAACGCGTGGTTGTTCTCTTTACTTCCTTTCAGTAAAATGGGATGAAACAGTAACGTCCACTCTTTACATCATAGCATATCCTATTTAATCTGCCCACAAAGATGTTTTTAGCTACAAGTGACGAAATCATTGCTGTCTTTTGTGTCTTGTTTCCTTCTCATCACTGCTTTCTATGCCATTGAGATTTTAAAAGCGATTTAGATGAAAACTAAGAAATGAAATTTAACAAAACAGTAGAAAAAATGACACCCACCTACACAAACAGAGATGTTATTTCCCCATGAATATCAAAGTACAACACAAAATGAACAGACTGGGTGATATGAAACACACCCCACCATCATATCACAGGTCCCACCAGTTAGAGTATTTTCTTCACATGAAGACCCTGCAGACACATTCAACCTTTATCATCTAAGGGAAACACATTTCTATATATCATTCAGGCGACACACGTGCTTACAACGTTCAAACGCCCCTCGGTCTGGGTATATTGAAGATCACGTTTGGATTACCCCATCCTAAATATATTGTCAAAGTCCCCTGGCTTGTCTCATCCCACACACACCACTGTGAAATTGCTTCTTGTTTTAATCGGAACCTGAGGGTTATCGTGTGTCTGGCTCCTTCCGCTCTGGTCTATCTTTTCATCCTGAAGAAGGATCCCAGACTCTTGCAAATTTCTAGTCTCACTCTTGGCAATGGCGTTCGTGTACTTTCATAGGGACGTTTTAAATATTCCTTCGGTGGCTTGATTTTTGTTGGAAAGGCTGAGAGAGGGCAGCGGGTTCTTCGTAATTCAATTCGATTAAAAAGCTGTTATTTTCATGTGTATTGTCAATGTGTTTCAACGTTGTTTACTGATTGTTTGCTCATTTACCTTCTTACTTACCAGAATAGAGAGAGATAGGTAGGGAGAGAAAGAAAGAGAGAGAGAGAGAGAGAGAGAGATAGATAGAGTAGATAGTAGATAGATAGATAGATAGATAGAGAGAGAGAGAGAAATAGACGGAAAGAGAGAGAGAGAGAGACAGAGAGAGACAGAGACAGAGAAAGAGAGAGAAAGAGAGAAAGAAAGAGAGGGAGATAGAGATAGAGAGAGTCTGAGTCTGCAAGTATGAGTGTACATCTGTATTGCATTTCCGCTGACGGATGCATCTGCATAGGATTCCCAAACGTTTGATACGGTTGATACCATCTCTCATTCTCTCTGTAATACTAAATAGCTTGTCACACTTGAAATTCTCTTTACAAACTGAAATTTGATTGTGATTTACTCATTTTGATTTAATGACTTGTAAATGATTGCATTCCAAAGAAAATCCTAATATTTTGTATCGAGATTATTTGAGCATTGAAGGGTATGAAGGATTTGACTATGATAACATTGAAAAAAATCCCTTGATGATGATGATAATAGTAATGGCCAGTAATGACAACCAGCCCAAATGATGTTAGTTAAAGACAATAAGACAGTCAGTGGAATTTGTCACAAGTATTTAGGTTTGATTTCTATCTACCAATAACAACACCAGAATACTATGAACCCAATCACACAAACCTTCTCTGTCCCACTCAAACGAACCATTTGTGTGTGTATGTATGTATGTATGTATGTTGTGTGTGTGTGTGTGTGTGTGTGTGTGTGTGTGTGTGTGTGTGTGTGTAAGTGTGTAAGTGTGTAAGTTTGTGTGTGTGTGTGTGTGTGTGTGTGTGTGTGTGGTGTGTGTGTGTGTGTGTGTGTGTGTGTGTGTGTGTGTGTGTGTTTGATGCATGTGCTTTTGTATAAATACAAATTAGCGACAGAAAATAAGGTGAAGAGAAGAATCACAAACATGGAATAAGAATGAACGAGTGATGAAAACTCAATGACAGTGGCCACCTGTCATCCATCCATCCATCATCCATCCATCCATCCATCCATCCATCCATCCATCCATCCATCCAACATTTCATCCATCATCCATCCAAGTTCCATCCATCCATCCATCCATCCATCCGTCCATCCATCCATCCATCCAAGATTCCATCCACCCATCCATTCATTCATTGATCCATCCAGTTGTCTCTCTGTCCATCCTCAGCCTGCGAGATTCCCTTCTTTTTTCCTGTCGTCACTCCCAGCCTCTGCCCTCATCCTCTCCCCACTCCCCCCCCCCCCCTTATACACAAACACATGCTCAATGCAGGCAATCAAGACTGCGAGCTCAGCCTGGTTGACCTAATGGAGTTTAGTCTAAAAAAAAGGGGGAGTTCTAGAATGCCATCTCAAATTCTCTTCAGGCTCTGTCTGTTTACTCTGTCTCCCGAATCCTCATATCACCACCATTGCCCACTTTCCACACTCACCATCCCTTTCCCCATCCAGCAGCAAAGAGCTACAAAGTTTTTTTTTCAGTGTCCTCCTCTTTTATCTCTCCTCCCCCCCCCCTCACCTCCGCCATTTCCATTTTCTCCTCACCCTCCCTGTTCTTGTGTTAGATCCTTGGAGAGTTTCCACATCAGATTGGCTTCCACTGCAAACTTTCACGTCTGGTAAACACGCCATGGATCTTGCTTCGAGTAGCAAATAGTACATAAAACAAGCCTCAAAAAGGATGTTATAAAACATTCGACATGAGAAACGTGACCAAAACGTTTGTGTGAGAGAAGTGCTTTATCAAAATATGGGCCTGGAAACAGTTGTTAATCATAATTAGAAATCGTTTTCGTAAAACGCTATCCCCAAAACTCATTTGGTTCATTTTGCATGTTCAGATCTTTTAAGTGGAGCACAGAAAACTCTAGTTGTTAGGTGAGCTGAGAGAGAGAGAGAGAGAGAGAGAGAGAGAGGGATGGAGAGAGAGAGGGAGATAGAGATAGAGAGAGAGAGAGACAGGGAGAAACAGAGAGAGAAACAGAGAGAGAGAGAGAGAAAGAAGGAGAAACAGAAGGAGAGAGGGAAACAAAGAGAGAGAGAGAGAGGGGGAGAAACAGAGGGAGAGAGGGAGAACAGAGAGAAAAGAGAGAGAGAGAGAGAGAGAGAGAGAGAGAGAGAGAGAGAGAGAGAGAGAGAGATTCCATCATGTTGTTGCACAGTCTGTATCGTTAGTTGTCTTACTTACTGGTGTTATCGTTTTCACAAGCCTGTTACTCACACGACTTACATGACATTGAACGCACATATTTGTCCGTTTGCATGCGTATACACACGAAGGAAGCTTAGGCAGCGGCAGGTCAAGCACAAGGAGATCGGACAAATTTCCACTTTTTTCTGCTAGGTGGCAGTGTCTGGGTAGTTCAAACCCAGGACCCTCTGATTAGAAGTCCAACGTATACCTGCTTGACTACAGCACAAATGTGCATTTCCATAATTAATTGTAAGCAATTGCTGGAAGACTGATTATACCATTCATCATCACATGTGCCTTGCCCCATGGTGATCCATACGAATCTATCTTTTTTGCTGCAACTACATCACCCACTCTCTCTCTTTTCGTCTACTCCACAAGTCCATCCAGTATTCTCTCCCTGGGTCTACCTGGTGGTCTTTGTCCCTGCAGCTTTCCTGTTGTGACTAGATGCTTTGATTTCTCTTGGCTCATAAAATGTCCTCTAAATGTTGCTTTGTCTTTTCCTAATCTTCTTCATTAATGTTCTTTTTGTGTTTGGTACCACTACAATATGCAAAGCTCACATAAGGGATTATTTACTAAGAATGTCTTCCAGAATATGCTCAGAATATCTATTTGGACTGATAGGTGAATAGGACCACATGTTATTCAAGACACAGTCTACGAGAGATCAAATTTACATTGTTCAGAGTGTAAAGCATGATCTTCTTGGTGGATGTGAAAACTCACAGGAATGGACAGATCTAGTTTTGGAGCATCTGGGCAAGTTCCACCCCATCATCAGTTCTCTCTACCTTACCCCATCCCTTCGACATCAACTCTTTTTACCCATTCGACCACTGTCTCCGAAAGCCCCCTCTAGTTCCTCCACACACCTCTTCTCACATATTCTCTCGCTCCGATGCTGTTGCTTGTGGGGCTTATTTGCTTTCCCCCCTAAATTGATCGCTGTTTTCCTCGCAGCCTCGTCCCATCATCGTTGGCTGGGATTTCGATTCGTACCCCTCCTCTCCTGTGTGTGGCATCTTGTGGGTCACAGCTCCCATCTCATCCTTCAGTCTAACCACCACCATCACTACCACTGCTTCCCCGCCATCCTCCTTCAGTCTCTCTGTCTCTTTCTCTCTCTGCCTCTCTTTGTCTCTTTCTGTCTCCCTGTCTCTCTTTCTCTGGCTCTGTCTGTCTGTCACTCTCTCTCTCTCTTTCTCTCTGTCTGTCTGTCTGTCTGTCTGTCTCTCTTTCTCTCTCGCTCTGTGTGTGTGTCCCTCTCTGTGTGTTCTTCTTCCACCCTCTCTCTGTCTCTGTCTGTCTGTCTCTTTCTCTCTCTCTCTCTCCCTCTCTCTCTCTCTCCCTCTCTCTCTGTCTCTGTCTGTCTATCCCTTTCTCTCCCTCTCTCTCTCTCTGTCTCTCGCTGTCTCTGTCTGTCTGTCTGTCTCTCGCTGTCTCTGTCTGTCCATCTGTCTGTCTGTCTCTCTGTCTCTTGCTGTCTCTCTCTCTCTCTCGTCCTCCCACAACCTCCCCTATTCTTATTTTCATCCCTCTTCCAATTCCAATTCTAAATCTTGCTGGCCCTCTCCAACCCCCTTTCTATGGACATTTTCGATTTTTGTCCTGTAACTCATTGTGATAAATGGACTGACCTGCTTGGCATCTCAACTCCTCCTCTTCCCCTCTCCTTCTACCCCCCCCCCTCTCATTTATTCAGTTTTTCCTTTTCGCGTTACCACATATTTCATTTCTGTCTAAATTGTGTAAGGATGATATAATTTCTACTTTTTTTCTCCAGATCATTTATTGTTTTGTCCTTTCTTTGGTGTGTCTGTATGAGCATGTGTGTTTGTGAGTCTCTCTTTTTCTATTTTTTAATGGTTTAATTTTTTGCTGTTTTAATTCTTTTGCAGCGTTCTGTTTTCTGTTGTTTTAATACAAATACACCATCAGCAGCAGATATGTAAGGCTGCCTCTATGCACATCTATGGCATTACAAAATAAAGGTTTATGTTATGTCATTGGTATTTTTCTGTGCACATATACCTTTGCGAAATGTTGAGAGAAATTCTGGCAAGACAGATTCTGCAAGATAGCAGAAATTGTTTCACGAATCTAAATTGCTGAAAAAACAAAACGTTGTGCGAACCCAAGGCTGTTTATGGATGCATGTGGCCGGTCTCCTTTGCTGTTAAGCAAAGGTTTTACAAAAGACCCAGCAGTTTGCCAGATTTTACTGTTGGGTGTGAAGCTGACAATGTCTTCTTTATGTAAAATAGCAAAGACATAGTGGGGGTTTGTCGTTTCCAATGTGTGGAACCAAAAAAAAAAAAAAAACAAAAAAAAACACACAGAAAAACAAAAACAAAAACAAAACAAAACAAAACAAACAAACAAAAACAAACAAACTAACAACAAATAAACAAAAACAAACAAACAAACAAACAAACAAACAAACAACAAACAAACAAACAAACAAACAAAAACGCGAAAAAAAGAATCAGAACGCGTATTAATCTAACCAGACAAGACAGGCGCATTCATATTGATTCATTCATTTCAATCCTTTCCTCACTGTGGATGAAGCAGGAGGGAAGTTTAAGTCTTTTTCTCATAATTCTTGTATTTTTGGTGTTTCTTCGTTTGTGATCTTACGTGTACACTTGACAAATGCCAGTTGGCCGAAAATTTAATCCTGTCTTGTCTGGTAGTATCAAATAGGCATTCTGATTCTCTTTTTCGTGTTTTTTTTTCTGGTTCCTGTTCGCTTGAACGCGGGCAGTCACACTTGGTTTGGATTTCCAGTGTGTGTTGGTCTAATGTTACTTGATGTGGTCTGTTGTCACAGTCTAGGTATTATATGTCTACAAAAAGAAAGTAAGAAACACCAACACCACCAACAACAACAAGAAACGGACATGGTGAACACTTACAAAGTCTCAGTTAATCTTATGAAAGACGTTTTGTGCATATGGATAGTTTTTACTACTGTCATTACTATTATTGTTTGTGCTTTTCTTGTAAAGACATCTGGTCCCATACCTTTTACTCGTGATTACACACTAGTATTACACTTAGTTATTATCTCCAAGGTGTTCTCTTACAATATGATATTTGTGTGTGTGTGTGTGTGTGTGTGTGTGTGTGTGTGTGTGTTTGTTGTGTGTGTGTGTGTATGTGTGTGGTGTGTATGTGTGTGTGTTTGTGTGTGTATGTGTGTGTGTTGTGTGTGTGTGTGTGTGTGTGTGTGGGGTGTGTTGTGTGTGTGTTGTGTGTGTGTGTATGTGTGTGTTTGTGTGTGTGTGTGTGTGTGTGTGTGTGTGTGTGTGTGTGTGTGTGTGTGTGTGTGTGTGAGGGTTTGATATTTGTTTTCAGTGTGGTAGATTTTGTTATTGTTGTTTGTTGTGCATGGATTTTTACCAATAAACATTATGTCCTGAACAAGCTCTATAAAAATGACATTTTAAGAACAGTAAATGTCCAATATCTTTCTGTTCTGGCCATAAACTAATTTATCTTTACTTTTTCTTCCAGCGTATACCATGAAATATCAAGGAAGATCATGCTGAGGACCAGCAGGCTGACAAGGAGCACAGCTACTCTTCTGCTGCTGATGTACAGTATGAATGAGGAGAAAGGTGGTAGAATGGTTCAGATGTTCGCCTGCCAGTAACTAAACTCAATTAAACTCGAGGTTCCTGGGTTCACTTCCCGTTGCGGCCTTGACTTTTCTCCTCAATTCAATTGGAAAATCAAACTAAACATCTAGTCCTTCGGAAAGGGACGAAAAAAAAAGAGGACCCATGTGCCTTATGGCCTGCGAACACTTCAAGATCCTACAGCAGTTGGAGATATAGGTTTATTTTCCACCCCTTCAAGCCCAATTAGCCTTTTTGCCTTTCTGAAGTTAGGCAAACAAGTGTGAGAGATAGCGAGACAATGCAACTGGAAGAGAAAAGTGAGCAACAGACGGGAGAGGAAAGAGAAAGGAAAAAAGAGAGAATATGTCGGAACGGTGTAGGTGTGTGACAGAGACAATGACAGCTTGGGTCAAGGGTCATTCACCGAACAGGCTTGAGTGTACCCAAGCTCAATGTTGTGTGTGTGTGTGTGTGTGTGTGTGTGTGAGAGAGAGAGAGAGAGAGAGAAGAGAAGAGAAGAGACAGAGACAGAGAGACAGAGAGACAGAGAAACAGACAAGAGAGAGAGAGAGAGATTAAGGGATGATGACGGCTTGGATCAGGGTACACGCCCTACTCCCCTCCTGTCTGTCTCTCCCCCTCCCCTGCAGTTTGAGTGTGCTTTGTGTCGTGGAGGTTCCGTTGTTGTTGGGTGAATAATGAGAGTGTGAACCTTGTTTGATTCTTGAATCAAGATTTGATACCTTATTAATGTCATTATTATCAGTGTTACCATTATTCTGTCTGTCCAGCGTCACTGTGGTCTTCTTCTGGCTCTGAGCATCCGGTATTGTAAGCTTAAAGGACCGGCTAACTGACTGGCATCTTGGCCAGATGACCGATCCACTTGATCCGCTGTCGTAGGATGTAATAGTTGACAGATATTGTTTTAACCATCTCTCAGATTTTATCTTCATAATCATGCCTCTTCTGGTCCTGTTTGCCGCTCTTGAGAGACATTTCATCTTGAAACTTGGGGTCATTTTTCCAAGGGCGTAGTCTTAAGTCCAGATCTGGCAGTGGAAAGCCAGTTGGTGTACAAAGATCGTACTGGTGAAGCGAATTCTGCCTTTTGTTTCTTAGTATGCTCGGTGCTTTAGAAGGGATGAATGATAGTAGCTTACAGCATTTGTCTTTGGATTCAAGCACAATCAGTTTTTTTTTAATTTTTGTTTTTGTATCGTTGGTAAATAAGTAACTAAATTTTGATGTTTGGTTAAGTTGTACTATGATTCTGGTGCCCGGACTGCCAGATGTTCGTCCTACTAACATGACATCTGTCCTGCTGATGCTGATTTTCCATGCTATAGCTTTCACAGCTGCTTTTTAAGTCGTGTATATGTTTTTGAAGCTTTCCTTCCCCTTGTTCCGGATTACTTGGTCATCAGTAAATAATAGCTCTAGATTAGGGAAACCTTTTTTCTTTATCTGCAAAGATGAGGTAGAGCTCTTGTCGGTACTCACAACTTTCTCACAAAGTTGGCTAGATGTGAAAATAGCATCTGCACATCCTCTTCCTCTTCTGAATCCGAACTGGGCTTCACATGAGAAAGGTTTCAGTTTGTCTAACATTTTGGCTTTCTTAACCATGAAATGAACTATCTGAACAATGACTTCCTAGCTGCTATCAAGGAAATCGTATTAGTTCCAAAGCTTATTATGAAAGTTGGAAAGCATCAAAAGTAAATTACTTTTTATCTCTTTAAATAAATATATATAAAAATATTGAAATATGGGAATTACATTTTCAAAGAAATTACAGTTCGTAGAAAGCGAAACACAGTTGAACTAGAAATTGCAAAACTGAAACACATGCGCGTATGCGGGCACACGAAATATACACACTATACATGTGAGCTCACGCACTCATGCACGCACACCACACGCACACCCCCCACACCCCCCCCCACACACACGCACGCACACATCTCATCATATACCACTTATCGCCATGTTGATATCACCGTTGTACTGGTAGTTATACAAATAATGATAAACTGTAGAGTTTCAAAAACCAGATGCATTATGAATGGAATTAGAACTATTTTGAAAAAAAATCAGTTTTCAAAAATCAAACATGAAATAACATAAAATTTCAACGGAAACTTTTAAAACGATTGATGTAATTTAAGAAGTCAAGAGTACATGTATATCAGATGTCACATTAGGACAAGAATCACATTAGAACAATAATTACAAAAACACACACACACACACACACACACACACACACACACACACACACACACACACACACACACACACACACACACACACACTCACACACACACATACTCACACACACACGCACTCACACACACACGCACACACACACACACTCACACACACAAACACACACACATACACACACACACACACAAACACAAACACACACACATACACACATAGACACACGGACACACATACCCCCCCCCCCACACACACGCATGCATGCTCCAGAAAAATAAAAACAAAACAAAGCAATACAAACCATTGCAAACAAATAACTAACAAATAGATTTGTCTTTGTGGTTATTGGGTCATGTGCCTGGTTAGGGTTGTTTGTTTGTTTGCCTTTGTTTTGTTCAGAACTAACAAATAAATTTTGCCTTTATGGTTATTGGGTCATTTGCCAGGTTAAGGTTGTTTGTTTTTTTTGCCTTTGTTTTGTTCAGAACTAACAAATAAATTTTGCCTTTGTGGTTATTGGGTCATTTGCCAGGTTAGTGTTCTTTGTTTTTTGCCTTTGTTTTGTTCAGAACTAACAAATGCATTTTGTCTTTCTGGTTATTGGGTCATTTGCCATGTTAGTGTTCTTTGTTTGTTTTTTGCCTTTGTTTTGTTCAGAACTAACAAATGCATTTTGTCTTTGTGGTTATTGGGTCATTGGCATGTTAGTGTTCCTTGTTCGTTTTTTTGCCTTTGTTTTGTTCAGAACTAACAAATGCATTTTGTCTTTCTGGTTATTGGGTCATTTGCCAGGTTAGGGTTGTTTGTTTTTTGCCTTTGTTTTGTTCAGAACTAACAAATAAATTTTGCCTTTTTGGTTATTGGGTCATTTGCCAGGTTAGGGTTGTTTGTTTTTTGCCTTTGTTTTGTTCAGAACTAACAAATAAATTTTGCCTTTGTGGTTATTGGGTCATTTGCCATGTTAGTGTTCTTTGTTTGTTTTTTGCCTTTGTTTTGTTCAGAACTAACAAATACATTTTGCCT
>CM060315.1:26281893-26294393 GCA_030674185.1 Monoplex corrugatus | reverse complement strand
CTTTTCACATATATATAGAAAAAATAACTTCGCACTTTCAGGGCCTTTTCTCCACAGCACAACCGCGAGACTCAGAAGTAACAGACGAAAGCAATTACTTTTTAACAACTACTGACTGAGAGGTCATAGCAGTTGAACAGATTTGTCTGGGGCTAGTCGAGGTTGTTTTCAATGTTTTTTGGGGGGTGGAGGTGGATTGGGGGGGGGATATATAAGTCAAAAGGTTACCCATATCTGTAAAATCTGTAAATCGTGTTCCAGAGTGGTGATATTGAACTGCTAGAACCCATGGAAAGAAAAAAGGCAATTATTAATTATTATCACATTTTGTAATAAAAAAAGGAATGTTTACATTTTCAAATTAAAACATATATTACTTTATCTTGTGTGTGCATGCATGTATCTATACACGCACAGAAGTGCGCTCTCTCTCTCTCTCTCTCTGCGTGTTTGTGTGCTTGTGTGTGTGTATGTGTGTGTGCGTGTGTGGTGCGTGTGTGCGTGTGCGCGCGCTCGTGTGTGTGTAGTATGTATGTGAGTGTGGTGTGTGCGTGCGTGTGTGTGTATGTTGTGTGTGTGTGTGTGTGTGTGTGTGTGAGTGCACGTGCGCGCGTGTACCTTTCGTCTCTTCTCGCTGTAGAAAGATAACATTTTTATTTCCAGTACAGCAATAACACAACAAAACAGTAATAACAACAATAATGATAACAATAATAGAAATAATAATAATAATAACAATGATAATGATAACAATAATAGAAATAATAATAATAAAAAATAATAATACTGATAATAATAATGATAATATAATAATATGATAATGATAATAATAATAATGATAATAATAATTTATTATAATAATAATGATAAAGAAGAAGAAGAAGAAGACAAAGAAGAAGAAGAATGATGATGAGTCAACAAAATACAATGATCTAGTTTAAAAGCTCAAAGAAGGCAAAAGCTACAAAGACGACGATTTTTTTAAAAGAAAGAAAGAGAGAGAAAAAAAAAAAATCTGTCTTACACGTACACCACCATTAACCAGGATTGATGGCAAATGACAAGGGAGGTCATCGTCAACTAGTTCAGTCTAGGAGGATGCGACAGATGAAAAAAAGCCTTGGGGTTAGACGAAGCCAGTCAGCTAAAACAATAAGGTCAACAGAAGTCATGAGTACTCGTGAACTCTCCAGAATTTTGTTTTAGGATCATCCCACCCAGGGAGGTTACCTTTGTGCTCACTTGTTTTTTTTGGTCCCATTTTCTGCGCCATCTTAATGGCCACAGAAGCTGGCACAGTTTTTTTTACAATGCGATGATGATGATGTCGATGAGGATGACAATCATGATCTATCGAGTTCCGTCTAGGATTGAGACTGCGTGACAGGGCTGTACTCTACGCTTACTATAATAATATATCCTGGCGTCAACCAGGCCCTAGAGATACACACACCTGCGGTGCTGGTCAGAAGATTTGAGCAACACCCTCAGTGACGTATCCGTGAAGTGGATGAGACTTGACTGTGTGGTCACAGCCTTCCCAATGAGCCCATAACACGCCCAACTCTGGGTAGGAGCCGGTTAGAGCCGAAAAAATGATATATTTTTGAAGGGTCTGATGGGGATTTGAACCCACAACCTTCCAGTCGGTAGTCCGTTACATTAACCACTACACCACGGCGACTGGTTCTCCAGAGTTAATCTGTGAGTGTGAGTCTGTGACATGCAGTCTGTGAATTTGTTCAGTATGAATTCATCACCTTTGGACCATTCCACAAGTCTATCCAAATCTGCTTCTAAGAATCTGGCAGACTCCTTGGCCTTCAGCAAAATCTGTGTGCGCTAGCATTGTCTTTTAACCCTTTGACTCCCGCACCCTGTCCAACCAGCATCCTGTCAACCATGCTAGCAAAGCGAAAACCTTAGTTTTTGGCTCCCTCACCTGATACACCAGGAAACTAGTAGATAAGGCGTGAGAATCAAAGGGTTAAGTTTTTGCAATTAATAGATAGTGTGCGGGAGTCAAAGGGTTAAAACAGAAAATTGCGTAGGGGGTATGTGTGGTTGAGAACGGAATCTACGAAAGACTAAACTCTACTGCCAAAATGAATGGAGTAGTAGGCTGTGTAGCGAACGGGTCTTTTTTTCTTTTCTTCTTTTTTTTTTTTGGTGCAGATTTCCTAAATGAGCTCAAAATTCTCGAACACTAATTTGGCCCGTTGTGTTATATGGAAGTGAAGCATGGACTCTTAAAGCTGCAGTGAAAACAGAATAAAAAATGCAGAGAAGTGATTCTACAGAAGACTCTTTAGAATAAGTGGACTGAAAGACGAACAAACCAAAGCATTCTGGAAGAACTGAACAGACAACCTGAACTTTTAGGCCTGGTTAGGAAAATGAAAATGAAATAAATGCTTTGGGTATACTGTGAGACATCAGAGCAGCCATGTAATAATGACTGTGGCCCAGGGCAAAATGGAGGGCAAGAGACGACATGGAAGACCGCCGACTTCCTATGAAGAGAACATAGCCAAGTGGAACGAAGTTGCCGAAAGATGAAATCTACAGAAGCACTGTGGACAGAAGGGGATGGAGACAGTGGACGGGGTATCATCAGAGGCTACCATCAATAATGATGTCGCCGGCAGGTGAATAGCTGTGGTACAGGTTGGGTTTGAACATGAAATGTCTGGTCTGGAGTACATTGCTCTATCAACAGAGGTACCAGCATATCATGCTTCGAATCTATCAACATAAATCGCACTCTACATCTGTGATAAGAGAAAGAAAGAAAGAAAGAAAGAAAGAACAAATAAAGAAAAGAAAAGAAAGAAAGAAAGAAAGAAAGAAAGAAAAGAAAAAAAAAAACTAACTTCAAGCTCACTTTAGTTTTGGTGTGTATAGTATTCGTATGTGCGCGCGCGTGTGTGGTGTGTTGGGGCACGTGAATGTGTGTGTGTGATGTGTGTGTGCACGTGAATGTGTGTGTGGTGTGTACGTGCGTCTTTCATTCTGTTTTCTGGTTTTTGTTTTTGTTTTTGGTCGCATGCATTCTGGATATTTGGTATGACAAGAACATTTTTATTTTCAACTTTCAGTATCAATGAATAACACGAATAATGAAAACAAAAACATACTACTACTGCAACTAACTAACTAACTGCTGCTGGTACTATTGTTACTACTATTCCTGATACTGCTCTGCTGCTACTTCTACTACACTGCCTCTGCTGCTGTTGTTTCTGCTACCGCTATTGCTGCTACTGCAATAATGATCATAATTAAAAGATACTTGCCAGCAATGACAATGACAACTGAGGCAATGATTATGTAGTTTAACGCAACAACAACAACAGCAACAACCACTACACACTACAACACTGCAACTGCTACTACTGCTGCGTTGCTGTTGCTACTGCTATATGTTCTGCTACTGCTGCTGCTGTTGTTGCTACTGCAATGATAATGATAATTAAAAGATGGTTACCGCGATGACAATGACAATTGAGCAATATTATGTAGATAATTACGACGATGACAATGACAATTGAGGCAATGATAATGTAGATAATTTACGGGATGACAATGACAATTGAGGCATTGATATGTAGACAAATTACGTGATGACAATGACAATGAGGCAATGATTATGTAGATAATTTACAGGGTGACAGTGACAATTGAGGCAATATTATGTAGATAATTTATGGCGATGACAATGACAACTGACGCAATGATTATGCACATAATTTACGGTGATGACAATGACAACTTAGGCAACGATCATGTACATAATTTACGGTGCGACAGTGACAACTGAGGCAATAATTATGTAGATAATTTACGGCGATGACGGTGACAATTGAAGCAATGATTATGTGGAGAATTCACGGCAATGACAATGACAACTGAGGCAATAATTATATAGTTCAACCTTTGAAGACGGCAAAAGCCCTCCAGCTGACAGACTTCCTAGACAGCTGGTTTCTCACTGACGTTGAGAAAATAGCGACCTCCTTTCAGAAACCTGTCCTTCGTTTTGCTCCTATACTGTCATTACCACATCTTTCAGCAAATGACAAGGGAGTCTACCATCAACAACGTCTGTCTGGGCCATGGAGGTGTACGGCAGCTGAAAACACCTCAGGGTAAGAAAGACAAAACCCACTCTGTTTGAACTGTTTAGCAAACGGGGATACTGAGTATTCGTGAACTTTTGCAAAATCAGGCCGTCAGTGTGATTCGTTCTTCACAGGAGGAATATGAAACCAACCAACCAACCAACCAACCAACCAACCAACCAACCAACCAACCAACCAACCAACCAACCAACCAACAACCACAACCAACCAACCAACTAACAAACCAACCAACCATCCAATCCAACCAACCAACCATCCAATCCAATCCAACCAACCAACCAACCAACCAACCAACCAACCAACCAAACAACCAACCAACCAACCAACCAACCAGCCAACTAACTAACCAACCAACCATCCAATCAACCAACCAACCAATCAACCATCCAATCGAACCAACCAACCAACCAACCAACCAACCAACCAACCAACCAACCAACCAACCAACCAACCAACCAACCAACCAACCAACCAACCACCAACCAACCCAACAAACCAACTAAACGAACAAGCACACAAACAAACACACAAACTAACCAAACAAACCAAACAAAATCAAAACATAAACAAACCCAACAATTGTCAGGTTGATTTAACTGAGAAAGCGTTCAATTAATTCCTTCTGTTTTGATTGTCATTTCTGGTTTTTCGTGAGCCTGCAAAACATTCGATAACGCCATCCTAATTCCCAATCCAAATATCAATAAACAACAACAGAAACCACCACCACCACCACCATCACAACAACAACACACAACAGCAGCAGCAGCAGCAACACAACAACAACAACAAAATCAGTAACTGCAATAACAATAAGAATAATAATAGCAATTCTTTCATTGCAACTTCTATTGTTTCTGCTAAAATGACTAGGAAAAAAGCGTTGATAATGATGTTGATGAGGTAATAGTGCTGATGGTGCTGCTGCTGCAGATGATAATGATAATGATGATGATTATGATGATGATGAGGAAAATCAACAATGGGTACAACGTTTTAACTCCAAAGGGACAAAAATCTATCAGACCAGACTTCATTAAAAGATGCTGTCCATTGGCAGAGAGAGAGAGAGAGAGAGAGAGAGAGAGAGAGAGAGACAGAGACAGAGAGAGACAGACAGAGAAAAGAGAGATGGAGACGACAAATATAGAGAGACAGACAGACGACAAACAGAGACAGAGACAGAGAAGACAGAGGCAAGAGAGACAGAGGCAAAGAGACAGAGAGACAGAGACAGAGAGATAGATATTAGAGATAGAGATAGAGAGATAGAGAGAGACAGAGACAGATACAGACACAGACACAGAGACAGACACATAGACAGAGAGACAGAGAAAGACATAGAAAGACAGACACAGAGAGAGAAGAGAGACAGAGAGAAGAGAGTGAGAGAGAGAGACAGAGACAGAGAGAAAGAGAGAGACAGAGAGACAGACAGATAGACAGAGAGACAGACTGACAGACAGAGAGGCAGAGAGAGTCAGAGAGAGAGAGAGAGATACAGAGAGACAGAGACAGAGAGACAGAGAGATACAGAGAGAGACAGAGACAGAGACAGAGGGAGGCTGAGACAGAGAGAATGAAGTCAGCGACAGAGAGACAAGACAGAAACAGAGAGACAGAGAAGAGAGAGAGACAGGGACAGACAGAGACAGACACAGGCACAGAGACAGAGACAGATACAGAGAGACAGAGAGACAGAGAAAGAGAGAAAGAGAGAAAGGGGGAGATAGAGACAAAGAGAGAGACAGAGAGGAAAGAGAGAGAGAGAAAGAAAGAAAGAAAGAGAGAGATAGACAGTGAGAGACAGAGAGAGAGAGACAGAGAGAAACAGAGAGAGAGAGACAGAGAGAAACAGAGAGAGAGAGAGAGAAAGAGAGAGAGACAGAGAGAGAGAACAGAGAGAGAGATACAGAGAGAGAGAGAGACAGAGAGAGAGAGACAGAGAGATAGATAGATAGATAGATAGAGAGAGATAGATAGAGAGAGAGAGAAATAGAGAGAGAGAGAGAGAGAGAGAGAGAGAGAGAGAGAGAGAGAGAGAGAGAAAACAGAGAGAGAGAGGACCTCGTTTCAGAAACCTTTCTATTTCGCTTGTATATCACCATTATCAGACTTGATGGCAAATGACAAGGGAGGTCACAATCAACGACTTCCGCCTGAGAGGCCATGATAAAACAGCCATCACCTCAGGGTCAGACAAAACACTCAATCTGGGTAGCTGGATCAACAGGAGTCGTATGGCCTTGTGAACTACAAAAATGATCTGTCAGTGTCAATTTACTCCACAGCTCGCGTACAACAAACAAACAAGCACACACACAAACAAACAAACAAACAAACAAACAAACAAACAACAAACAAACAAACAAACAAACAAAAAACAAACAAACAAACAAAAAAAAACAAACAACAAACAAACAAACAAGAAACAGCCAACAACCAACAAACAAACAAACAAACAAACAAACAACAAACAAACAACAAACTAACAAACAAACAAAAAGAACAACAACAAACAAACAAATCAAAGAACAGAATGAATACAGACAACGAACAAACAAACAAACAAACAAATCAATCAACAAAAACCCAAATCAAAACAATGAATAACGAACGAACAAACAATGGAAGCAAGCAAGCGATCAATCAATCAATCAATCAATCAACAATCAACAATCAAGCAAGAGCAAGCAAGCAAGCAAAGCAAGCAAAAAGAAACAAAAACAAGCAGCAAACAAAAACAAGACAAAAACAAATCACAAACAAACAACAACAAACAACCAACAACAAAACAACAGACAGACACAGACAGACCAACAAAGACAAAGAAAACAAAAACAAACAACAAACATAACAACAAACAAAACAAGAATCAAAAGAAAAGAAAGCTCAACAATCAAGACGAACGAACAAACAAACAATCAAACAGCAAGCGACCGTCAACAAACACAAGAACAAACAAACACAACAAAACCCAAAAACAAAAACAAACAACAAACAAACACAAACAAACAAATAACAAAACATATACAATCAATCATACGGTCGTGAACTCGCTCAAGTGTATGTGTAGATATATTTATATGCATGCATATGTGCACGCGTCTGCGGAATGTATCTGTGTGTATTGATGTATGTGTTTGCATATATACATGTATGCATGTGACGTACACACATGCGTTTTACCCAAGCCTTTTATCTGATTACATGTACTTCTCTTTTATTTTATATGGTGTATTACTTGTTCGTTTATATCTGAGTGCTTAAACAGAAGTCTATTTAATGCAGATAGAAGAGCGAGAGAGCTAATGCTTCTGTTAGCAATTTGATGCTTTCCATCTTCCGTTGGAAATTTGGAAGATGAACCAAATCTGCTACTTACTCGCTACAAATTCTTCCTAGCTGGATTTATTTTACTCATTTCAATTTTTCCAAGGTCTTGGGCCTATTAGCTCAACTATCAGAGCACCATGGCCATAGCGCAGGGTTGTGGGTTCAACTCTCGAGCCGGCCACGATTTCCTTAAGTTGTTAAAGTGCCACGTGCATAACGCAGGGGTCTGGGTTTAATTCTCAGGCGAGCCACGATGTTATGGTTTTCAAGTAGCCCATTAGGTTAGTTGTCAGAGTGCCATGGTCATAACGCAGAGGGTTGAGGGTTTAATTCTCGTGCGGGCTACGATTTTAGTGCTGGCTCGCTGGATCTTTTTTGATACAGCCGTGGATTCAAGAATTGATGTGCTGAGTTCAATCCCAACCCGTAACATAATTAAAAAAAAACTGGCCTGAATGTTTTTAATTAATATATTATATAATTTATATAATTCATATAATTATAAAATCATTGAACCCGGCTGGCCGATGCGGCGGCCAGCGCGATTAATACCTCTGTACCCAGCAGGCCGCAGGAGCGGCCTGACATGTCCGGTTGACCTGGCCTGGTATGGTGCTGGGGTGCGGTATGCGACCTACCGGCACCTACTCTCCTCTGCCACATCCTGTTTATATTACCGAATTCCAGACACCCTATACTTTCTTCCTGGCAAAGTTTTAAGCATTAGAAGGATTTATTCTGAGACACCGGTTTTCACTAGAATTTCTCTAAAAATACTCAGGGTTGAGGATATCAGAGGTCTAGAAGTACTTAGGGCTGAAAGGGTTCATTTTGGTGGTGTCAGTTTAGTGTTTCATAGGTCCGGCCCCCTCCACCCCCCACACCCCCCCCCCCCCCGATTTTCCCATTTCAAGACCTTGCCAGCGCACTGGATTTTGTGTATGCTCAAAGGAATCTGCATATAACTGGGGGCATATTTGGGTAGAGCGCATATAGACCTACCCGAGTGCTTTGATTCCTTTTTGATACAAACTTTGAACTACGAACTCTAAGGTACGGGTTACTGGACAATGTTTTATTGCTATTTAAGACTATTTCCCCGATGAATATACAGTCTTATAGAGATTACTCACGGACTATAGGACAATTTATCATAGTTATTTCAGTGTGTATGTCCCCAATATTATACCTTCTTACAGAGCTTACTCATGACAATACCAAGGTATGGACTACAGGCCAATACCTCATTGCTATTTCAGGTTATATGTCACCAATAATTATTCATTCTTACAAAGCTTACTCATGGTAATACTCAGATATGAACTATAGGACAATGTATCATAGTTATTTCAGAGTGTATGTCCCGAATATTATACCATCTTACAGAGCTTACTCATGACAGTACCAAGGTATGGACTACAGGCCAGTACCTCATTGTTATTTCAGACTATATATTATGTCACCAATAATTATTCATTCTTACAAAACTTACTCATGACAATATTCAGGTATGAATATAGGACAATGTACCATAGTTATTTAAGAGTGTATGTCCCGATTATTATACCATCTTACAGAGTTTACTCATGACAATATTCAGGTATGAACTATAAGACAATGTATCATAGTTATTTAAGAGTGTATGTCCCGAACACGTTTTGAATCCTTTTTGGGTCTGTGAGTAGTAGTAGTAGTAGTAGTGTTCATGTGAAGCTGCGACGGGCCTAGCAAGCCGGCGGTGGATTACTCATTGCTCGAGAAAGTAAAAGGAGAAAGAAATGGATCATAACGGAAAACGAACTGGAAATGGAAAAGGACTACGAGAAAGAACAAGCACTTGGAATGTGTGTGGAATCAGAGACAAGGAACCAGAAATCATTGACTTCATGAAAAAATGGAGAATAACAGTGATGGGAATTTCAGACTGTAGGCTAAAGGGTACGGGGACCAAACAGATTCACGAGGATTATGTACTGACCTGGAGTGGTGTGGACATGACAACAAGGGCAACACACGGCGTGGGCTTTTTCTTACACCCAGACACGGCAACGAATTTGTTGGAAACAGAGTTTATCTCAGAGAGACTAATAAAAATCCGAGTAAGAGGAGAACGGGAGACCACAACCTTCATCCAGGCTTACGCACCTTGTAATGACTCTTACACTGAAGAACAGAAGGAGGAATTCTTTGAGAAGATGGCAGACACCATCAACACAGTCCCAGACACAGAACAACTCATTGTCATGGGAGACTTCAATGGGAGAGTGGGCAAAAGAAGAGCACCTTGGGAACAGCACTTGGGCCCACACAGTGACACCAATACAGAGTGCAACTACAACGGGGAACAACTTCTAGCACTCTGTGCAGAGCATGGGCTGTGGATTGCAAACACCTTTTTCGAACACAGACACAGCCAGAGACAAACTTGGTACAGGTGGAATGATCTGAATGTGTCATCTCAGATAGATTTCATTCTAACACGAATAGAAGAACGAAGCAGGGTCACAGACGCAAGAGCCATTCCAAATGCAGTTCTGGACACTGACCACCGCCCTGTGATCTTGGTCTCTACGATGAAGAAAAGAAGAACACCGAGAACAAAGAGTAAAGCGTGCGACAGACAGATAAACCTAAGAAAACTCCAGAAGGAAGAGGTACAATGGGAGGTACAGACAGAAATCACAAAGAGGCTGGAAGAAGTAGACAGCACAGGCATGACAGCAGAAGAAGCATGGTCAGTCTTCAAGAACACACTGACAGACACACTTAGTAAAACCTGCGGCACAAAGACCGGAAAAGGGCAGGTAAAGCAGACAGCCTGGTGGAATGACACAGTAAAGGAGGCCATCAAGGATAAGAAGAAGTTGTACAAGGTGTGGGTGAAATCAAAGCTAGAGGAGGACTACGTGAAATATAGAGTGGCAAGAAGACACAGCAAGAGGACAGTCAGAATGGCCAAAGAACAATCATGGAAAACATATGGAGAGGAACTAAGCGAACTGTGCAAGCTCTCGACACGACATTTTTACAAAAGCGTCAAAGCAATGAGATTACGAGACGAGCCATACAGCCCAACAACAGTAGTCAATGACAGAGATGGAAACCCTATCAGTGATGAAGACGGCATCAAGAAGAGATGGCAAGAATATTTTAAGGAACTCCTCAACCCAAACAGACAGGGATACACACAGAACCAGTTTCACCCTAGCTATCCAGAACACGAAGAGCCAAACATCCTGAGATCAGAGGTACAACAGGCGTTGAAGACCAGCCCAAAGAACAAAGCAGCAGGAATTGATGGCATTACAACCGAAGCTATCCTGGCATGTGGAGAAACAGGAACCACTTGGCTGACCACAATATTCCAGAAAGCATGGACAGAGAGGAATGTCCCAGAAGACTGGCAGCGTGCAGTCGTGGTACCAATCTGGAAAAAGAAAGGCAGCAAGAAAGACTGCAGCACGTATCGAGGTATATCCCTTCTGAGCCACACGGGAAAGATGTATACAAAGATCCTTGAACAGCGCACAAGGTACAAGGTGGAACCTCTACTGAGTGAGGCGCAGATGGGTTTCAGAAAAGGAAGAGGATGCACTGACGCTATCTTCGCTCTCAGACAACTGAGCGAAAAGACTATCGAACACAATAAAGAACTGAACTTCGTGTTCGTGGATCAAGAAAAGGCCTTCGACAGAGTAAATAGAAACAAGTTGTGGAAAACGTTAGAAGAATATGACGTTAGGGGGCAACTTCTAGACAATATAAGAGCCATCTATACCAACAGCATGAGTGCAGTACGCACCCAAGATGGACTCACGGAATGGTTTGGGGTGACGTCGGGAGTGAGGCAGGAGTGTGTTCTATCACCACTGCTGTTCATTGTATATATGGACAAAATCACGAAGGAAGCAAATCCCAACCCTGAAGATCTGAACGAGATGCTGTTTGCAGATGATCAAAGCCTTGCACATGAAAAAGAAGGGGAACTCCAGGAGCACACGAACAACCTGAACACACAATGTGAGAACTTCGGCATGAAAATCAGTATCAGCAAAACCGAGACACTGAAAGTCAGTAGAACACCTGGCCGCCTCAACATCAACATCGAGGGGACAGCACTGAAACAAGTCAGCGAGTTCAAGTATCTTGGAAGTATCTTCACAGAAGATGGACGTCTCAACAGAGAGATCGAGACAAGAGTTCAAAAGGCCAACAGCGTCAGCTACCAGCTTGCCCCACTCCTAAGACACCCCAACATCCCCATCGAGACCAAAGCCAAACTCATCGAGTCCATATTTAGACCAACCTTGACCTACCAGTGTCAGACATGGACCCTTACCAAAAGTCTTGAAAGAAAGATCACCACCTGCGAGATGAGATGTCTAAGGAGAGCAGTCAACAAAACCAGACATGATAAGATCAAGAACATCAAGATCAGAGAAATGATTGGAACAACACCAATTCTCCACTACATCCAACAGCAGAGAACCAGGTGGTTCGGGCACCTGACACGCATGGCACCTCACCAGCTTGCCAGTAAAGCTTACAACACAAAGGTGTCAGGGTACAAGGCAAGGGGTAGACCGAGGAAGACCTGGATCGAGGGTGTGAAAGAAACACTGAAGACCCACAACATCCCACTCAAGCAGGCCTTCAAACTTGCCGCAGACAGAAAGCTCTTTCTCCCCTCGACGCCCAAGATGGTATAAGAGGACGGATAAAGTAAAGTAAGTAAAGTAAGTAAGTCCCGATTATTATACCATCTTACAGAGTTTACTCATGACAGTATCAAGGTATGGACTATAGGACAATATATCATAGTTGTTTAAGAGTGTATGTCTCGAATGTTATACCATCTTACAGAGCTTACTCATGACAGTATCAAGGTATGGACTACAGGCCAATACCTCATTGTTATTTCAGACTATATATTATGTTACCAATAATTATTCATTCTTACAAAGCTTACTCATGACAATATTCAGGTATGAACTATAGGACAATGTATCATAGTTATTTAAG
>CM060315.1:26269393-26276893 GCA_030674185.1 Monoplex corrugatus | reverse complement strand
TTAGTTTGTGGACTAATTCGTCATCCAGCCGACTGCAAGTTGAGTTTTTGGCGCTTGACATCAAGAGCTTCTACAAATTCTTCGTCCGAATCATAAGCAGGGATGTCCTCAGCACTGTGCTTAATTTCTGGCCCTGGTTTTCTGATGTCTTACAGTTGCAGCGCGCTGCTGCCAACTCATCAGTTTTCATACAGGTCTTTGTCCTGTGAATCTTCAAGCAACGCTCAATAGAAAATCTTCTTTCACAGACACAAAGGAATTCCATTTGTTTCTTTTTATCATAGTTGCTGCGGATTTTTGGTCGTATTGGGTTGCGCTGATGAGTTTATTATACTTTTTCTGTTTAGGTGAGTTCCAAGCAAATCTTTTGTATATGGCTCAAGAAACATAAGAGAAAAGTAAGATGGATATAATCAGCTGACAGAGCTTCTAAATCGTCTTTCTATTTGTCATCCTGTGTTTCCTGGACATCCTCTGGACCGTTCTCGGAAATCAGTGGTCTAGTAATGTGCCAAAAGCAAGACATTCTGAGAGATGTGGTCAACAGAAGGTCATCAGAGCAGATGCCCCTCCTCAAGCAAATGTTACGGCCCTAAACTCTTAACACCAAGGGGGCCAAGCTGCAGCCACGTCATGACTGCTGAATGCCTTCTGCTGTTGGAGAAAGAAAAACACACAGAAAAACACAGACACAGGCACACACTTCTCTCTTGTTGAAATAAAACAATCTCCCGTTTTATAAGAAAATGTGAGATTAGAAAATAACAACAACAACAAAATAGGAGATTAGAAAACAACAACAACAACAACAACAACAGCAGCAGCAATAACAACAACCACAACAACAACAACAACAAAAACAACAAGAAGAACATGATTTTGCCTTCTACTTGTTTGTATAATTTCTATCCTCCAGTGATAGTTTTTTTTCCTGTTTGCTCTTTAGTGTCGTTTTCCTTGCTTCTATAAATATTCAGAAGACAGATGGAAATGGAAATGGCTGAACTCAATAACGTATTTCAACAGTTTTGCTCTTAGTTGTTTTTGTTTGTTTTGAATATTATTGCTCTTTGCCCCTTTTTTTAGCCTCCTCCTCTTTTCTCTTTCACTTTCCATTTCTTTTTGAAATCCTCAGCCAGAGAGAAGTGTTTGGTTGTGTCTGTTTCTTTGTCTAGCTTTCTGTCTCTGTGTGTGACTCTGACAAAAAATATAAAAGACTGCATGACTTTTTCGGCCGTTTTAGATGGAGTTTTTAAAAAAAAAAAGTTTATGTCACAGACGGAGCTCATCGAGGAGCCATGAATACACAAGTTTGGAAGCCATCGCGCAAAATAAAGATCACAAGCACAGCACAACAGACAATCAGTATTTTTTCAAGAATACATCTAAACAACACTCTCTCAAGAATGTCTGACGATATTTAGTTGTTTTCACAGCTGTAACAAAATCCCTTTTCTTCGCTTCACATTACGTTTCATTTTCTTTGATGCTTTTTCAAGGTAACAGTGTCCATATTTACTTCCTTACTGCCCATGATACTACTATCAAAGAGGGCAGCAATGCAGAACCTTCGCACTTGCCTGTTCTCAGCCTGCCAGCATATGGTACCATAGATATGATTCAGAGCTTTGAGTTTTTTGTGTGCTGTTCGCCGCTAGGTGTTACTGGGTCTTCCTCTGTTGTGTGTTCCCACTGGTGTCCAGTGAAAGGCAATCTGGGTGATGTTATCTTGCTCTCTTGCATTGAGTTAAACTCGTACAAAGTCTTGATTTTTCTGTATGATATTTGTATCAAAAAGGGAGAATGCTATAATGGCTTGACTATCTTTTTTTAATCAGACAAAAACAAAAACAAAAAAAGAAAAAGAAAACAGATTTATGTGTGTGCATGTTACCGTGCGTGAGCTCGTGTGATCGTGTATGTGTGTGCGTATGTGCGTGCGTGCGTGCGTGTGTGTGTGTGTGTGTGTGTGTGTGTGTGTGTGTGTGTGTGTGTGTGTGTGTAAATGAGAGACAGAGAGAGAGAGTGTGTGTGTGTGTGTGTCCGTGCGTGTATATATATATATATATATATATGTATATGCATATATATGCATATATATATGTGTGTGTGTGTGTGTGTCCGTGCGTGTGGTGTGTGTGTGTGTGTGGTGTGTGTGTGTGTGTGTGTGTGTGTGAATGTGTGCGTGTATGTGTGTGTGTCCGTGCGTATGTGCATGTGCGTGTGTTGTGTGTGTTTGTATAATGCGTATGTGTGCGTGGGCGTGTGCATGTTGTTAGCGCACGAGCGCCTGCTTTCACTTTTCATCACCGCCTCTGTCCATCCCCATTTCATATGTTCAGTGTTTTTATTGACCTGACGCATGTATTTTGGCAAGAGTTCAAGCATAGAGCTGCACGGTCAGCAATGTCTGGTCCCAGCTGTATCAGTAACATCAATCACGTAAATTGCATAACCCAGAAACACTTTTCCATGCTGCTCTTCTTCCAGCTTACCCTTTCCGTTACGAAACCGTAACTCACTGTAACGTTCTCCCTTTCCTGACCTATATTTTTTTTATTTTCTAGAGGCAACCAGAAAACTGTCCAACTAATATCAACAATTTAAAGAATTTTTCTTTTGCTCATGTACTTATTGATGCGTGAAGCTCTATGTAATTACATATATATATATATATATTTACATATAGGCTATATAGTATAATATATATATATATATATTATGTATATGTATATGTCAACTAAGTTAACCTGCACATTGACCTGGTTGATGCACGTTGTGTGGCTATGTCCTGGGGTTTGTCATCTCCCCATCTTGTCATTTTTTTTGTAAAGAAGGATAACTGATGACTGGACAGCTACCCCCCCCCCCCATTTGCTTGATGAAATGGCTATCGTGTGGCATCAGCAGCTTGGGAGGTGATTGTCCAGAGAGTGGTGAGGCATTGGTATTCTGGCTTCCATCCAGCACGCTCAGGAGTTTCTTGTTAACTTTTAATCAATTAAGTTAAAAAATGAACAAAAGAAAACGTCCACTGCAAGGTGACCACTGAAGTCATTTACTGTTACGATGTCTTAGAAAAGTCTCACATTCAAATAGAGCACAGCTAGGATATTTCCTCTCTCTTGTGCTTTTTGGCAACTTAAAAAAACAAAACAAATCACAATAATTGCCTTAGATGAAGAACCTTGAAACTTAAATGCGATTTTCAGGTCTGTTTATCAAACGCCTCGATGCATTTATCAGATCTGTTGGCTGGAATAGAGAATCAAAAATAAAATGCATGCAAGAGCTAATTATATCAATTGGCTCCTTTATGCAATTTGAGAAAAGAATACGAGCACTGGAAATTAAATGCTCCTGTAAGATTCTTGAATTTTCTTTGCAAAGGCCAGATTACTAGCAAACGTTACATCAGCAAGATTTCAATGTGTTCTTAAATTCTTTGGAAATTCTTCTGTGAACATTGAATTTATGGATGAAGCTGAAATACTTTGCAATACTATCCAACAAAAGCGTACAAATTATCTTTTAGGAATAGTGAGAAGCATGCAGAAGGTGATATAGATTGGAGTAGTAGCAGTATCAAAGAGCAAGCTTTCACAAAACAGAGCAAACCAACAAACAACAAACAAACAAAACAAAAACAAACAACAATAAGTGAATGAATAAACAAACAAATAAGTAAACAAACAAAATATTCCGTCGCATATTGTTGGTTGGCGGACACCAAAGGCCGCATCAGCCTTAAGACTCAAGACAGAAGGCAAGCTAAGATCATTCATCCTTTTTTGGTGTTTCTGTTTTTAGTGGAATTGTGGACTGGAATGTGTTCATTAAAATTCTATTACAATTTTGGCTTTGAGCTATAAAACCAAACTAATGAAGTGCATTCACAAGTAGCCTGGACATTTCACTAACACCAACCTCATTCAGTTTGTGAAATAATTGTTTGACAACTTTGTGCAGATTTTTTTCCCAGAAAATCTCATACTATTGCAGTATGACATGGAATATTTGTTCAAAGATACGGAACGAAAGAGGAAGAACGAGACACACCACCACTACCCATTTCATCCCACATACCAAAATAAGAAAGAATACTGGCCAAATACTGATGAGAATTTATGTTATGTTCATAGTATTTGGACAGACGGAAATGAGCTCTGAATTGACATAGCTGAAAACCAAATAATGCAGAAAGTGAGTAAAGAGAAAGAGAAAGAGAGAGATAGAGAGAGAGAGAAAGAGAGAGAGAGAGAGAAGGATAGAGAAACAGAGACAGAAAGAAATAGAAAGAGAGAGTGAGACAGACAGACAGACAAGAAAGAAAGAAAGAAAGAAAGAAAAATGAGACAGAGAGACAGAGAGACAGAGAGACATGGAATTATTGGTCGAGCAGGTCACATTGAACTATGGGACAAACATAAACATTGTCCAGAGAAAGGGATTGGAGAGTGTCAGCAATATTAAGATTTGGAACTCAGAGAGGGTTGATAGCAAGGATGAGAAGTGATTGGGGAGAAACAAATGAAGAGAGAGAGAGAGAGAGAGAGAGAGAGAGAGAGAGAGAGAGAGAGAGAGAAAGAGAGAGCGAGAGAGAGAGACAGAAAGAGAGCGAGGAGAGAGAGAGCGAGAGAGAGGGGGAGAGAGAGAGAGAAAGAGAGAGCGAGAGAGAGAGACAGAAAGAGAGCGAGGAGAGAGAGCGAGAGAGAGGGGGGGAGAGAGAAAGAAAGAGCGAGAGATAGACAGGAAGAGAGAGAGACACAGAGAGAGGACAGAGCAGAGAGAGAGGAGAGAGCGAGATACACAGAGAGAGAGAGAGAGTGAGATAGACAAAGAGAGAGAGAGAGAGAGAAACAGAGACAGGACAGATAGAAAGACACAGAGAGAGAAAGAAAGAAAGAAAGAGAGGAAAAGAGAGAGAAAGAGAGAGAAAGAAAAGACAGAGAGAGAGAGAGAGAGTAAGAGAGAGAGAGAGAGAGAGAGAGAGACAGTGACAGAGACACAGAGACACAGAGAAGGGTGGAAGGGTGACAGACAATGGTGAAAGTAATGGGGGTTAGATTTGAAGGATGAGATGAGAACTGTCACCCAGAAGATGTTACCACGCAGTAGAGGAGGTGTGCGAATCGAAACCCAGCCAACACAAGGGGACCAGGCTGCGAGGAAAACAGCAATCAATTTAGGGGAAAGCAAATAAAGCCTGCAAGCAACAGCACCAGAACCAGCGAACTTGTAAGAAGAGGTAGGTGGAGAGAGTGGAGGAGTGGAGGTGTGGCTGGAACTGGACTTTGAGGGGGGGGGGGGGCATTAGAGATATTATTTTCACAGGAATAGGGAGAAAGGGGAACACGCCCAAGTGTACAAGATATGTCTATTCCTGCCAGTTGCCAACTATACCAAAGAGACTGGTAACAAGGGTGGCCAATCCACGTTAAATGATATAATGCGCTACCTCTCACATAAAGTATGTCTTGAGCAAAACGTGTTCTTCTGTATCTATCGGTCCACGTACCAAAACATTCTGGGGATATTCTAATCCATTGTGTGAGCCCAGCATTGCTTTCCATTGTGATGGAAATGTTTTATCCATACGTAAGAAAACTGATATAATTAGCTGCGTGTTGTAAGTTACTCCATGAATATAAAGAGACAAGTATGATTTGTGTTAGAAATGAGGCAGACAGAAACTGATCCTGACCCAGCTTTATCCTGTTTTACTGTTTTTCGTGAACATAGATCATGTGGAGAGACTGGTAAGTAATGTGTATTGATTTGGTCGTATTTATAAATGACAGATGGTGTTATAACCAATATAAAAGAGAACGTATATACAGAAAATGTTTAACGATTGAGTCTGGCTCTACAGCCATTCTATCCACCAAGAGGTTTCAACCAGTTGTTTGTTGCAGTTATCTACATCGATCCTGGGGCAGACGTTTAACATGCCCTAAAGAAGACTGGTTACATCATCCAAATCATTTCAACCTCATCTCCGTATTTCCCATCCTTTCTTGTGGGTTATCTTTAACAAATTCAGTCTGAACACAGTGTTGCCAAGCTACAAGCAGTACATGACGTGCTCAACACGCACAGACAAAACTACTGACCTCTGCTATGGCAGTTTTCTTAATATTAAATATTGTAAGGTAGTCTTTGTCGACTGCATGCATATGCCTGGTGTCTGACTGCGCTTTGATTTGAATTGTCAAGATCTGATGCCGTACAAATACTGTGTAAATATCATTAATAGCTATTGTTCACGTGTCCTGCCAAATTCTGGACAGTCATTCCCCATCATTCCCCAACATGGTGCAGCTGATACGTATTCATACACAAAGAATTAAGCAGTATAAGTCTTTGACTCCACACGTCAAGATGAGGACTTCTGGGTGTGTTGACGCCCTTAATGGTTGCTTCCGTTTGTGTGGATTGGACTGTTGTTCAGAAAGAGGGGAGCACACTGGATGAACAGACAGACGTCATCTTCAGCTACATCAGCCGTGTAGACAAGGTGCTAGACAGTAAACAGATCTACATTTACCCCAATTCCAAGGCATGGCTCTTTAAACAATTTAGAGGTATGTTGTATAAAAGACAATGGGTCGTCATACAAAAAGGAAGCGCAGTGAAAGTCAGGCGCAAAAAATAGCGAAAAAAAAAGAAAGAAAGAAAGAAGGAAGGAAAGTGAGAAAGAAAGAAAGAATACACAACTCACACACACACACACACACACACACACACACACACACACACACACACACACACACACACACACCACACACACACACACACACACACACAAACACACACACAAACAACACAACAAAAACAACACACACCCAGACACACAGACACAAGGAAACTATCTTGAAACGCATTTTAAAGAAGTAGTATCGGATCAAGTTTTGTTAGTTAAAATTTCAGAATCATTGGTTCACAGTCCTGTTAATGCGTTACTTTAAGATTATTATTATAATTATGATTATTTTTGTTTTGTTTTGCTTTTATGACTATTTTTCTTTTACATTATTGATGTTAGCGTTGTTCTAGTTTCATTTCTCTGTTCATCCATATCCTTTTTCTTAAGACCTTGCCGCTTCCTTTTAATTTTTTTTTACGTCCCTTACTCTGTTCCCCTCTCCCCTCCACACCCCCCCCTTATTTCATCCTCCATGCCATTTTTCCCCGTCTAATATCACTTATAGTGAAAAGACGTTAAATCAAGCAACGAACACACAGACACACATGCACACACACACACACACACTCACAACACACACACACACACACACACACATACACACACACACACACACACACACACACACACACACACACACACACACACACACACACACACACACACACACACACACACACTTTACAGTTGAGAAAACAGGAGGGAATGAAAGTAATGAGGTGAAATAGGGTTTAAGATTTAGCATCCCCTGCAGCTGGATGGTGTAAGGGAAAGAATGCAGGAAGGGACAGGAG
>CM060315.1:26256893-26261893 GCA_030674185.1 Monoplex corrugatus | reverse complement strand
AAATACATTGGTTAGTCTGCAAGTATACCCCCCCCCCCACAGGTCTAGCAAAGGATAACAATCATGTTATTGCCCACGCATGACCACACACCAGAAACGAACAATCTACCACAGAGACACTTCGTCCCTCACACACGTTTCTACAAAACACAGTAAATTACAATGATGGCTTAAAAATCGTCACACTGTCTCGCCTCCATGTCCCCCACCCCCCCTCCCTGGAGAAGGACACCCAGACTGTCAACAAGGGACAATAAGTTATAGGGCCTACCATTGCACACGCTATGCCATGGGAGACACACAAAGGAGAACAGAATGCAACATTATTATTATTATTATTATGAACATTTAGTACGCCTAATCAAATTAATGCCCTAAGCGTTTACAATGGCAAAACATATAACCAGAATCACAAGCACACACACACACGCCCACAGAAGCACCCACACACACACAAACACGCACACACACACACAAACACACACACAGCATGACATGCAAATACAATGACACATTGACACTAAGACACTATAATGTCACCATTACATTACATGGGGGGAAGGGGGCAGAGATTACCAGTTTTGGGAAACAGGTGAGTTTTGAGGGAGCGTTTGAATGTGGACAGAGAGGGTGAGTATCTAAGAGAGCGAGGTAACTGATTCCAGATGGTTGGAGCTTGATAGGAAAAAGAACGCTGCCCAAACCTTTTAGTGCGGACTATGGGGATACTATAGAGACGGGTATCAGATGAGGACCGCAAAGCTCGAGATGGCGTGTAGAGATGTAACAGATGGGTGAGATACTCAGGACAGGAAGACTCAATAGATTTGAAGCAGAGGCAGGCAATCTTGTAGGATATTCTTTGCTGAACAGGGAGCCAGTGGAGAGAACAGAGCAATGGCGTAACATGGTTAAATTTTGAAGAGCGGAAGATGAGACGGGCAGCATGATTTTGAACTTTCTGAAGTTTGTTAATGAGATGAGAGGGGGAACCAGAAAAAAGAGCATTACAGTAATCGAGACGGGATAGAACAAATGCACAGACAAGAGCCTTTGTCGTGTCTTCTGAGAGGAGGTGACGGATAGAAGCAATTCGGCGGAGTTCAAGAAAACAAGTCCGACAGACGTTGCTCACATGCTGGTGGAAGGACAGGGTTTGATCAAGAGTTACACCAAGGTTACGGGCAAAATGGGAGAGAGGGATAGATGAGTCAACAAGTGTGACAGAGGTTGGAAGAGAGGGGTGATTTTGGAGTTTGGGTGGGGTGATCAAGATCAATTCGGATTTCTCTTCATTTAATTTCAGTTTGTTTTCAGTCATCCAATCCTTCAGGTCAGCTACACAAGATTGGGTTTTCTGGATCATGATGGGAAGGTCAGGGAGAGGCCCAGAGACATACAGCTGATTGTCATCCGAGAAAGAATGATGCTGAAGCAGGTGTTCTTGGACAATAGAGGAGACAGGGTAGGTGTAGAGAATGAAAAGTAGGGGGCCCAGAACAGATCCTTGTGGCACTCCGTAAGTCAGACAGGAAGGATTAGAAGAAAGACCATTGACAGAAACTACTTGCAGACGATTGGTGATGTAAGAATGAAACCAGTTCAAGACAGTATCATGGAGCCCAAAAGAGTGATGTAGATGGGAGAGAAGGATAGAGTGGTCAATAGTGTCAAAGGCAGCAGATAGGTCCAAGAGAGTCAAAAGTGATACGTTGTTAGAGTCGAGAGTAGTCAGTAAGTCGTTGCAGATTTTGAGAAGAGCAGTTTCGGTACTATGTCCACAAAACGTATCGATATATCTAAGGTCTACGTCTTTGTTGCTGTCTTTTATTGTACATGAATGGTCAAATTGTTCATCATCCCTTTTCAAACAAAATATATATATATTACAAGCACACAGACATGAAGGGATATATTTCATTTTCCAATGCATTGATCACGTGTGATGATTTTTCTCAATCAGCACTTTCAAAAGAACAGACTCTACTGCCACCAGTAAGGTCGTGCAGCATTTCTGGTTGACTAGCTGGTTTATTCGTCTGTGTGCTTGTAATATATATATATTTTGTTTGAAAAGGGATGATGAACAATTTGACCATTCATGTACAATAAAAGACAGCAACAAAGACGTAGACCTTAGATATATCGATACGTTTTGGGTACGAGTAGGCTACAAAGGTTCCCTAAGGTGTGTTTTTTGTGGTTTTCTAACATTTCAATATATGGCTTTGTCACACCCTCTAGCCATCATACACACACACGCCCAAGCAGACATACACACACGTGCCTGGAAGCATGCATACACACATGCACACACATACACACACATAAACACACACACAGACAAACCGATACATATGCACACACACATTCACACACACATGCACACAAACAAACACACACGCATATATACACACATACACACACACATAGACACACACATACACACACAAACACACACATACACACACACACATTCACACACACAAGCACACACAAACACACATGCATACATACACATACACACATACACACACACATAGACACACACACACGCAACACACACACACATACACACACACATACACACACACATGCACACATACAGACACACACCACAACATACAAACACACAACACACACACACACACACACACACACACACACACACACACACCACACACACCACACACACACAGATAAAAGGAATCAGACCACCGTGATATTTGGTGTCAAGTTGAATTTTATGATCAAATGCACACTCCTGTTTATTGTTTGGTTAATCAAATACACTGGTTAGTCTGCAAGTATAAAAAAAATCCCACAGATCTAGCAAAGGATAACAATCATGTTATTGCCTGCGCATGACCACACACCAAAAGCGAAACATCTCCTACCGGGGACACTCCATCCCTCACACACTTTTCTACAAAGCGCAGTAAATTACAATGATGGCTGAAAAACCGTCACACTGTCGGGCCTCCATGTCCCCTACCCCCCCTCACTGGAAAAGGACACCCAGACTGTCAACAAGGGACAATAAGTTATAGGGCCTACCATTACACACGCTATGCCATGGGAGACACACAAAGGAGAACAGAGTGCAACATGAAGGGATATATTTCATTTTCTAATGCATTGATCACATATGATGATTTCTCTCAATCAAAAGAACAGACTCCACAGCCGCCAGTAAGGTCATGCAGCATTTCTGGCTGACTGGCTGGTTATTCGTCTGTGTGCTTGTAATATATATATTTATTGTTTGAAAAGGGGTGATGAACAATCTGACCATTCATGTGCACTAAGAGACAGCAACAAAGTCGTAGACAGTAGATACATCAATACGTTTTGGGTACGAGTAGGCTACAAAGGTTCCCTAAGGTGTGTTTTTTGTGGTTTTCTAACATTTTAAATTATGGCTTTGTCACATCCTCTAGCAGTCATACACACACACGCCTGAGCACACATGTACACACGCGCTTGAGAGCACGCATACATACATTCACATACACGCACACATACATAAACACCACACACACACAAACACACACACATACGCACACACACACACAAACACACACATACAAACACACACACACACACACCACACACACGCACGTCCACACACACACCCACACATACACACCAACACGACACACACACACACACACACGAACACACACACACACAAACACACCACGCACACCGCAAACCACACACACACACGCACACACACACACACACACACACACACACAGAGATAAAGGAATCAGACCACCGTGATACTTGATGTCAAGTTGAATTTTATGATCAAATGCACACTCCTGTTTATTGTTTGGTTAATCAAATACACTTGTTAGTCTGCAAGTATAAAACCCCCCACAGATCTAGCAAAGGATAACAATCATGTTATTGCCCACGCATGACCACACACCAGAAACGAACAATCTACCACCAGGACACTTCGTCCCTCACACACTTTTCTACAAAACGCAGTAAATTACAATGATGGCTTAAAAACCGTCACACTGTCGCGCCTCCATGTCCCCTACCCCCTCCCCTCCCTGGAGTAGGACACCCAGACTGTCAACAAGGGACAATAAGTTATAGGGCCTACCATTACACACGCTATGCCATGGGAGACACACAAAGGAGAACAACATGAAGGGATAGATTTCATTTTCTAATGCATTGATCACGTATGATGATTTCTCTCAATCTGCACTTTCAAAAGAACAGACTCCACAGCCGCCATTAAGGGCATGCAGCATTTCTGGCTGACTGGCTGGTTTATTCATCTGTGTGCTTGTAATCCCTTTTTTTGAAAAGGGGCAATGGACAATCTGACCATTCATGTACACTAAGAGACAGCAACAAAAACGTAGACAGTAGATAAATCGATACGTTTTTGGTTCAAGTGGGCTGAAAAGGTTCCACCAAAAGAGAAATAGCAGAAGAACAGTGTGGATTTGTTGAAGGGAAAGGATGTATTAATGCCATTTACATCCTGAGAACTATCAGAGAAACGTCAGTCGAGTTAAATATAAATATATTTTTACGCTTTGTTGATTACACCAAGGCTTTCAATCAGGTAAGACACGAAGAATTGATCAACCAACTAGAAAGGCTCAATATTGATGGAAAAGATCTAAGAATAATCAGAAATATGTATTGGGAAAAACAGCAGCAATGCGAATAGAAAATGATATAAGCTCTTTCCAAAATATCAAAAGAGGGATCAGGCAGGTATGTGTTCTGTCATCAGATTTGTTTTCACTTCATAGTGAAACCATCATGAGAAACCTAGAAGAATGCCCTGGGCGAAAAAGGTTGGAGGAAAAAAATGTTACGCAAATGACAACATGCAAATTGCAGAAAATGAAAAAGACCCACAAAACATTGTGAATATAATAGAAATAGAAAGGAAAAATACAGGGCTAGAGCTATATAGTAAGAAGACTGAAGTCATAGTAATCAGTAAAAAAAACCCCAAGAAA
>CM060315.1:26236893-26251893 GCA_030674185.1 Monoplex corrugatus | reverse complement strand
ACAACTCGAAGGCAATAAAACATAAAATAAATAACCCAAACAAACAAAAAGAAAACAAAAGAAAGTGTCTTTTAACAAATCTTCTCATTTAGTGAGAACAGAGACAGATATAATTTCCCAGAGAAACACTGTGGGATCAGATCGGGTGACAGTGTCATGAAGATTGATTAAGATAATCAGACAGACCCAGACACTCACTGATCAAATCGTTTCTCCTTGTCTTCCTGCTAAAACAAACACGTCCAGACTGGAGCAGTCAACATAGCGAATTGGTTAACAGAATGAAAACAAACAAACAAAACGAACAAACAAACAACGATCAAGCAAGCAAGCAAACAAACAAACAAACAAACAAACAAAAACAAATAAGCAAGCAAGCAACCAATCAACCAATAAACCAACCAATCAATCAATAACCAACCAACCCACCCACACACTCACCCACCAACCAACAACCAACCAACCCACCAACCAACAACCAACCAACCCATCAACCAACCAACCAACCAACCAACCACCCACCCAACCAACCAACCAACCAACCAACCAACCAACCAACCAACCAACCAACCAACCAACCAAAACCAACCAACCAACCAACCAACCAACCCACCAACCGACCGACCAACCAACCAACCAACCAACCAACCAACCAACCAACCAACCAACCAACCAACCAACCCTTTAAAAACAAACAAACAAACAAACAAACAAACAAACAAACAAATAACAAACAAACAAAGAAACCCAAGCAACCAACCAACCAACCAACCAACCAACCAACCAACCAATTAAACAAACAAACAAACAAACAAACAAACAAACAAACAAAAACAATTTTCGACTTTCAACCCTAACAGACTCCCATGCAGAGCTGAGCGAACTGTGGACTCATCGGAAAGATTTGGTCCACACCATTGAGTCCAATCCACTACACATATGCGTCATGTGTCATCAAGTGTGTTGCTCAAACGTTTCTCGCCAACACTGCAGGCGTCTGTATCTTTCGGATTTGATTAACCATAGAAGATATTATGACAGGTGTAGAGCACATCTGCGTCATGAGCTCGCAGTCGCAATCCTAGATGGGACTCCTGCAATCTTAGATGGAATTGTCTAGCATCCTGATGATCATGTCCATCATCATGAAACCATCAGTCATCGTTAAAATTGTCCCAAATTACGTGACCTTTCATGCCCTCGTCTTGTTGCAACTTCCAACAAATGCCTATCAATTAACATCAGGAAGAGAGTTCTTGAGTGTTATATAGAACCTATATTGCTGTACCGATGTGATGCGTGGCCAGTCAATATGCAAAGTCAGAACAAGATTGAGGCAACTGAAATGCAGTTTCTACGAAGAATATTGAGAGTTCCATGGACAGCAAAGAAAACAAACGAGACAGTCTTGAAGGAGGCGGACACAAGAAGAACGTTAATGAAGAAGATTAGGAAAAGACAAGCAACATTTATAGGACATTTTATGAGGCAAGAGAAATTAGAGCACCTAGTCACAACAGGAAATCTAGAGTAAAAAAGTGCACCAGGTAGATCCAGGAAGAAAATATTGGTCAGACTTGCAGAGTGGCTGAGGACAGAGAGGGTGGGAGATGTAATTGCAGCGACAAGGGATATATTCGTATGGAGAGCTAAGATCCCCAATGCCATGTGGCAAGGCACATGATGATGATGATGAGGAGGAGGATGAGGATGACAATGATAGCGATGAGGATCATAATCAGGATGCTATGGAGCTCCATATACGACTGAGACAGCTTGGCAGGGTTGTACTCTACGCTTACCATCACATGCCATGTTGGTCAGGAGATTTAAGCAACACCCTCACTGACGCATCCCGTTAAATGGACGAGACTCGACTGTGTGGTCGCAGTGTTCCTGATGAGCCAATAGAATGCTCATCTCTGGGTAAGAGGTGGCCGGAGCTGAAAAATCCCACAATGATGAAGAAAGAACTAATGAGGATCTGAACCTGCAACCTTCCATTTGGTAGTCCGTTGTGCTAATCACTACAACACGACAAGGTATTTTACGTTAGAATTATTCCTTTGTATTTAACTTTCGATGACAAACATACACACAAGCACACACACACACACACACACACACACACACACACACACACACACACACACACACACACACACACACACACACACACACACACACACACACACACACATACACAATTACACTCACACGCGCACGCTCAAAAGCGCAGATTTAACACACAGATAGACAGACAACAGACAGACAGACCAACCAACAGACAGAGAGACAGACAGACAGTAGGACATGGAGAGAGAGAGAGAGAGGAGGAGAGAGGAGAGAGAGAGAGAGAGAGAGAGAGAGAGAGAGAGAGAGAGAGAGAGAGGATAAGAGAGACGAGAAAATGGTAAGATAATACAAGAATCAGATGCACGAGAACAGTGTCAAGTGATTTTAGAATCACAATTGTTTATTTTTTGGTTTATCAAATACATTTGTTAGTCTGCAAATATAAAAAAACCCCCACATACGTCGTATCTAGCAAAGGATAACAATCAAGTTATTGTTCTCGCATGACCACACACCAAAAGCGAAACATCTCCCATTGGGGACACTCCATCCCTCACACAGTTTTCTACAAAACGCAGTACATTACAATGATGGCTTAAAAACCGTCACACTGTCGCGCCTCCATGTCCCCTAACCCCCCCCCCCCCCCTCACTGGAGAAGGACACCCAGACTGTCAACAAGGGACAATAAGTTATAGGGCCTACCATTATACACGCTATGCCATGGGAGACACACAAAGGAGAACAGAGTGTAACATGAAGGGATATATTTCATTTTCCAATGCATTGATCACGTATGATGATTTCTCTCAATCAGCACTTTCGAAAGAACAGACTCCATAGCCGCCAGTAAGGTCATGCAGCATTTCTGGCTGACTGGCTGGCTATTCGTCTGTGTGCTTGTAATATATATATATTTATTGTTTGAAAAGGGGTGATGAACAATCTGACCATTCATGTGCACTAAGAGACAGCAAGAAAGACGTAGACAGTAGATACATCGATACGTTTTGGGTACGAGTAGGCTACAAAGGTTCCCTAAGGTGTGTTTTCTGTGGTTTTCTAACATTTTAAATTATGGCTTTGTCACACCCTCTAGCAGTCATACACACACACGCCTGAGCACACATACACACACGCGCCTGGGAGCATGCATACACACATGCACACACACACACACACATAAACACACACACAGACAAACTGATACATATGCACACACACACATTCACACACACATGCACACACACACAAACACACACGCATACATACACACATACACACACACATAGACACACACATACACACACAAACACACACATACCCACACACACATACACACACAAGCACACACACAAACACACATGCATACATACACATACACACATACACACACACATAGACACACACACACGCACACACACATACACACACGCACACACAGACACACACACACATACACACACACAGACACACACACACAAACACACACACGCACACACACACACACACACACACACACACACACACACACACACAGATAAAAGGAATCAGACCACCGTGATATTTGGTGTCAAGTTGAATTTTATGATCAAATGCACACTCCTGTTTATTGTTTGGTTAATCAAAGATATTGGTTAGTCTGCAAGTATAAAAAAAATCCCACAGATCTAGCAAAGGATAACAATCATGTTATTGCCTGCGCATGACCACACACCAAAAGCGAAACATCTCCCACCGGGGACACTCCATCGCTCACACACTTTTCTACAAAACACAGTAAATTACAATGATGGCTTAAAAATCGTCACACTGTCGTGCCTCCATGTCCCCCCCCCCTCCCTGGAGAAGGACACCCAGACTGTCAACAAGGGACAATAAGTTATAGGGCCTACCATTACACACGCTATGCCATGGGAGACACACAAAGGAGAACAGAGTGCAACATGAAGGGATATATTTCATTTTCTAATGCATTGATCACGTATGATGATTTCTCTCAATCTGCACTTTCAAAAGAACAGACTTCACAGCCGCCAGTAAGGTCATGCAGCATTTCTGGCTGACTGGCTGGTTTATTCATCTGTGTGCTTGTAATCCCTTTTTTTCAAAAGGGGCGATGGACAATCTGACCATTCATGTACACTAAGAGACAGCAACAAAGTCGTAGACAGTAGATAAATCGATACGTTTTTGGTTCAAGTGGGCTGAAAAGGTTCCACCAAAAGAGAAATAGCAGAAGAACAGTGTGGATTTGTTGAAGGGAAAGGATGTATTAATGCCATATACATCCCGAGAACTATCAGAGAAACGTCAGTCGAGTTAAATATAAATATATTTTTACGCTTTGTTGATTACACCAAGGCTTTCAATCAGGTAAGACACGAAGAATTGATCAACCAACTAGAAAGGCTCAATATTGATGGAAAAGATCTAAGAATAATCAGAAATATGTATTGGGGAAAAACAGCAGCAATGCGAATAGAAAATGATATAAGCTCTTTCCAAAATATCAAAAGAGGGATCAGGCAGGGATGTGTTCTGTCATCAGATTTGTTTTCACTTCATAGTGAAACCATCATGAGAAACCTAGAAGAATGCCCTGGGCGAAAAAGGTTGGAGGAAAAAAATGTTACGCAAATGACAACATGCAAATTGCAGAAAATGAAAAAGACCCACAAAACATTTTGAATATAATAGAAATAGAAAGGAAAAATAAAGGGCTAGAGCTATATAGTAAGAAGACTGAAGTCACAGTAATCAGTAAAAAAACAAGAAATCCTTTCATGCATTGTAACAGTAAATGGCACAACTTTGAGAAAGGTTGATAAGTTCAAACTGTCATCTCACCAGAAGGCAGATGCACCCAGGGAGAAAATATTGGACAGACTTGCAGGGTGGCTGAGGACAGAGAGGGTGGGATATATACTTACAGCGACAAGGGATAGATTCGTATTGAGAGCCATGATTGCCAACGTCATGTGGCGGGGCTCATGATGATGATATGTAACATGTACACACACACACACACACACACACACACACACACACACACACACACACACACACACACACAATACTCACACACATACATGCATATATGTGTGTTTGTACATATATATGTATGTGTGTGTGTGTGTGTGTGTGTGTGTGTGTGTGTGTGTGTGTGTGTGTGTGTGTGTGTGTGTGTTAAATCCATCAAATTATTGTGCTTAATAATCAGAACATTATCTCCAAAATCATCAAACGTGTAAAGAAAATCACAAACAAAAACAAAACATTTCATTATCAAATACAAACAAAAGAAAACAAAATTCATAACGTACAAGTATTCATGATTGTCATTAAACTGTCTTTTTTTCAGAAATTGCCTTTACTTTTTCTCACGTATACAACAGAAAAATGACAGTGTTATGTTTCTTTTGAGCGAAAGACAGGAAGGCTAACAAGATGCTGGAAGTTCTCCATGCATTATGGATGCTTTCTCCTTGTTAAATTTTATTTCAGTCAGGTTGTCAAACCTGATTCTTCTGCATACAAATTACCAAGTATTTCTAGAGCTAACACCAATTCTCTTGAAAAAAAAAAAAAAAAAAAAAAATAAAGCAAGCAAAAAAACAAGCTTCAAAACAGATGGAAGACAAATCGTTTCCAAGTCAACGAAACATTTCCAAGATAAACAAAAGGTGATGTAATCCTTTAAAGAAATTAGATCTCGGGAACATTCAGAAAAATGTTAACGCTTATGCCTGGTATTACTTTGAAATGCGCTCTTTTTCCTGCAGGCATTTTGTTAGCTGCGTACAGTAATGTTTCTCTTCTTGTTGTAGTTATTGTTTTGTAATTTGATCTTGAGAAGAAAAACAGATCTTGTAAGTTGTCTTTTTGCCAGAGGCATTACAAATTCATGAGCAGTATGGTCGAAATGTGAAATTCATTTTGTGTTCTATAATTGAATACAGGAAACTTTGTCTAAAGTAAACAGTTTGTAAATACAGGTTTATGCATGCAAACTACTTTTTTCTTTCTGTCTCTCTCTGCGTGCGTTCTTTCCTGCTTTGCCCGTTTTATAAAAGTGCAGTCATCTCTCTGTCTCTCTGTCTCTTTCTGTCTCTGTCTGACTCTCTCTCTCTCTCTCTCTCTCTCTCTCTCTCTCTCTCTCTCTCTCATTCACTCACTCACACTCTCTCTCTGCAAGCGTCCTTTCCTTGTTTCCCTGTTTTATAAACTTGCATGCATCTCTCTTTGTCTCTCTGTCTGTGCTTATCTGTCTCTGTCTGTTTGTCAGTCTGTCTGTTTGTCTGTCTCTCTTCTCTCTCTCTCTCTCTCTCCCCTCTTTCTGTACGTATGCGTGTGTGTTAGCATATGTGTGGGTGCGTCTGTATGTGAGTGAGTGTATGTGCATTTGTGTGTGTGCGTGCACATGTGTGTGTGTGTGTGTGCGCGCGCGCTTGTGTGTGTGTGTATGTGTGTGTGTGTGTGTGTGTATGTGCACGAGATATATTGCCATTTGACATACTGTCCACATCTCAAATTACCTTACCGTTTTCAAAATTTCCTTTAGTACAGCTTTAGAGGGTAGAAATGGTGAGGTAATTCCGAAGAAGGAGAAGTAGAGGGAATGGCTATTTTGTGAAGGGAACTTTGTCTGAGCTGAAATCAGTGCTGATCGTGCGCGTGATCTTCTTTGGCTCACCATTCGCTTGGTCCGACAACACCGTGCAATAACTGGCTTTGTTTTCTGGTTCCTGTCGGTTGCCACGGAGCTTGGTGGTCAGCGGAGTTGCAGTTGGCTTTACCTCCTGCCAATTGACTCGATAGAGTTTGATTTCCATGTTTTATGCTTATGCCAGGATGAATCATTTTTCAAGAGTTCCGAATTTTCTCGAATATGTGTATGCACGTTGGTTTGCTTGACGCTGTGCGTGTGATGCGTTGCTGCACAGTCTTCATACTCTGTATTTCGTGGGCGTGCATGCTGGGTGTATTTATCTTTCTGTAAGTCACTTACCAACAAATGCGTGTCAATCAACATCAGGAAGAGAGTTCTTGAATGTTATATAGAACCAATACTGTTGTACGGATGCGAGGCGTGGACAGTCAACAAACAAAGCCAGAACAAGATTGAGGCAGCCGAGATGTGGTTTCTAAGAAGTTGAGAGTTCCATGGAAAGCAAAGAAAACAAACGAGACAGTCTTGATGGAGGCAGACACAAGTAGATCACTCATAAGGAAGATTAGGAAAAGACATTTATAGGCCATTTTATGAGGAAGGGGGATTTGGATCACAACAGGAAAGCTGGAGGGAAAGAGAGCACCGGGTAGACCCAGGGAGAAAATGCTGGACGGACTTGCAGAGTTGCTGGGGACGAGGAGGGTGGGGGAGATGCTAGGGGCAACGAGACAGATGGAAGTCCATGATCGCCAACGCCATGCGGCAGGGCACCTGATGATGATGTCACTGGACACTGACATGAGTTATAGGATCTTTAACGTGCGTGACTGATGTTCTGCGTGCGTATACACACGAACAAGCGGTCAGGCACTAAGAGGTCTGCACACACATGTTGGCCTGAAAAAAAAATCTGGACTCTTTACGGCACCAGGTGGGAGGTGCCCAGGTAGGATCGAACCCCAGACCTTCTGATTGAAAATCTGATGCCTTATCCACTTGACTACCATGCCCATTGGTGACGTATTTGAGCTTCATGTTTGTGTTATAGTTTAAATATTTGAACATAAAATACTCTATCTGTCTTGTGTTTGTAAAGAGAGACAGAGAGGGAGAGGGAGGAGAGACAGACAGACAGATGGAGATAGAGGCAGACAGAGAGAGAGAGGAGAGAAAGAGAGAGAGAGAGAGAGGGAGGGAGAGAGAGAGAGAGAGAGAGGGAGTGAGACAGAGAGACATGGGAGAGTGAGGGAGAGAGAAGAGAGAGAGAGAGAGTATTGATATTTTTGTTTAATGAGACAGAGAAGAGACAGAGACAGAGAGGTTAGTATTTGTAGGATTACTGCCCAAACAATAAAAAAAACCCAACTCAAAACAAGACGTGATTCTTCAGAATGCTACAAAGTGTTCATCAGTGCATTTTTTTGTAAGGCTATGCAAGATGTCAAGCAGTCCTACACATTTATCAGAATGCATCTGTAGTTTTCTAAATAGCCAAAATTCAAGACACAAAAAATGACCGAAGTAACGTGAGGATATATTTTAAGTTGTATATATGAAAACAGAAATAATTCATTTTTAATGAAGACCAATGGTCTTCTTCCATTTGTTTACCGAAAGAAGATGGATTTTATGTTAACGTTCAATTCAGTCTTTTTCTCATAATTTTGTATTTGGTGTTTGTTTGTGATCTTGCATTCACGCTTGACAAAAGCCAGTTGGCCGAAAATTTGCGCCTGTCTGGTCTTGTTGTATTAAATACGCGTTCTGATTCTATTTTCGTGTTTTTCTGGTTATCATTCAGCTTGTAAACAAAGTAACTGGTAACTGGGTCCGGGAGGGTCCTTCTTCGCTTGGCGACATGGATACCGTGTGGCATGTGGCATTTGGGGTCTGTAGGTGATTTTCTAGCCGGTGATAAGGCATAGTTGCTCTAGATCCTATCTAGCACCCCCAAAAGTTTCTTGATAACTGTCATAACTTTGTTTCAATAACAATTTGATGCAGAGATACGAACATAAAATCTTGATAACTGTCATAACTTTGTTTCAATAACAATTTGATGCAGAAATACGATAAGAAAATCTTGATAACTGTCATAACTTTGTTTCAATAACAGTCTGATGCAGAAATACGATCAGAAAATCTTGATAACTGTCATAACTTTGTTTCAATAACAATTTGATGCAGAAATACGATTAGAAAATCTTGATAACTGTCATAACTTTGTTTCAATAACAATTTGATGCAGAAATACGATCAGAAAATCTTGATAACAGTCATAACTTTGTTTCAGTAACAATTTGATGCAGAGATACGAACATAAAATCTTGATAACTGTCATAACTTTGTTTCAATAACAGTTTGATACAGAAATACGAACAGAAAATCTTGATAACAGTCATAACTTTGTTTCAATGACAGTTTGATGCAGAGATATGTCATAACTTTGTTTCAACCAACCAACCAACCAACCAACCAACCAACCAACCAACCAAGAGAAAACAAAACAAGGCGTTAGCGATACGGATATCCACATCACACTTTAACTAAAAACCTTGGGGTACAGGTGAAGCATGCTATGACGTACACTGACTCTGTTCCATTTCTTTTCAATAAAAGCAGTGAAAAGAACAACCATTTGTTTTGTCAAGGAAACGAACTTATCAAACACCACGACAAACACCTGTTACAAAACTTTTGTCTTATGAGAAATGAAAGGCTTCAATCAAGAACAACTACTTGGAGCTATGGCACAATTTGTATCTTAATGTTTAAACTTGGAAATACATCAGACTCGTTGACATCAAAAGAACTATGGATTTCATATTGAGCTGAAAGTAATTTCCAATGCTCAATAAAAGTTATACATTTTATAACAAGTCACAAATAATAGCTTTTTTTTTCTCTTTTTTCACCCTTGTTCTGAATGTTCTTTTCTTTGAAATGTAGACATGACAATATCAAAACATGCAACAATTATTCAATGTTCAATGTACATTTACATGGAGTGAATAATATATATCATAGGTGAGTAGTCTTAAGGTTAAACAAATTGCAATGAGTGAATTTATTTTAAATATATACATATAATGATGCAGATCAATTTTTCATCATGGCACACACACAGTTTTCTTCACATATTACCAAGTCAACCGTCTGGTGAGATGACCGTTCCCAGACATTTAAACTTAATAACCTGTGCTGATATTTTGCATGAGGGGATTTCTCGTTTCTTATTGATTACCATGACTCAGTCTTCTTGCTGTTTAGCTCCAGCCCTTTATTTTTTTTCATTTGGGTACTTGTTATAAAATGAAAGTATTGTCAAGTGTTCATCCTTTTCATTTGTTTCAGCCCCCCCCCCCCTTCCCCCGTTGTCTATGCCACAGAATCTGGATCAGTTTTGACCATACTATGATCAGCCAAGTATAGGCCAGGCTAAAACAACATTCAGGAAAGTGAAAAGCGTTCTTACCAACAAATGCCTATCAATTAACATCAGGAAGAGAGTTCTTGAGTATCATATAGAACCGATACTGTTGTGCGAATGTGAGGCGTGGACAGTCAACATGCAAAGTCAGAACAAGATTGAGGCAACTGAAAATATTTAGTTTCTGCGAATAAGGTTGAGAGTTCCATGGACAGCAAAGAAAACAAACGAGACAGTCTTGAAGGAGGCGGTCACAAGAATAACGTTAATGAAGATTAGGAAAAGATAATCAACATTTATAGGACATTTTATGAGGCAACAGAAATTAGAGCACCTAGTCACAGCAGGAAAATTGGAGGGAAAGAGAGCACCAGGTAGATCCAGGAAGAAAATATTGGTCGGACTTGCAGAGTGGCTGAGGACAGAGAGGGTAGGAGATGTACTTGCAGCAACAAGAGATATATTCGTACGAAGAGCAAAGATCCCCAACGCCATGCGGCAAGGCACATGATGATGATGATGAGGAGGAGGAGGATGAGGATGACAATGATAGCGATGAGGATGTTAATCAGGATGCTATGGAGCTCCATATACGACTGAGACAGCTTGGCAGGGTTGTACTCTACGCTTACCATCACATGCCATGTTGGTCAGGAGATTTAAGCAACACCCTCACTGACGCATCCCGTTAAATGGACGAGACTCGACTATGTGGTCGCAGTGTTCCTGATGAGCCAATAGAATGCTCATCTCTGGGTAATAGGTGGCTGGAGCTGAATAATCCCACAATGATGAAGAAAGAACTAATGAGGATCTGAACCCACAACCTTCCATTTGGTAGTCTGTTGTGCTAATCACTACACCACGACAATTGGTGCGTCATGTTATTTTACGTTAGAATTATTCCTTTGTATTTAACTTTCGATAACAAACATACACACAAGCACACACACACACACACACACACACACACACACACACACACACACACACACACACACACACACACACACACACACACACACACACACACACACACACACACAAACACACACACACACACACACACACACACACACACACACACAATTACACTCACATGCGCATGCACAAAAGCGCAGACATAACACACAGATAGACAGACAACAGACAGATAGACCAACCAACAGACAGACAGACAGACAGTAGGACACCAACCAACAGACAGACAGACAGACAGTAGGACACGGAGAGAGTGAGAGAGAGAGAGAGAGAGAGAGAGAGAGAGAGAGAGAGAGAGAGGAGAGAGAGAGAGAGAGAGAGAGAGAGAGAATAAAAGAAATCAGACTGCCGAGAAACATGGTGTCAAGTTGAATTTTACCAGCAAATGCACAATCCTGTTTATTTTTTGGTTTATCAAATACATTTGTTAGTCTGCAAGTATAACCCCCCCCACACACACATATCTAGCAAAGGATAAGAATCGAGTTATTGTTCTCGCATAACCACACACCAAAAGCGAAACATCTCCCACTGGGGACACTCCATCCCTCACACACTTTTCTACAAAGCGCAGTAAATTACAATGATGGCTTAAAAACCGTCACACTGTCGCGCGTCCATGTCCCCTCCCCCCCCCCTCCCTGGAGAAGGACACCCAGACTGTCAACAAGGGACAATAAGTTATAGGGCCTACCATTACACACGCTATGCCATGGGAGACACACAAAGGAGAACAGAGTGCAACATGAAGGGATATATTTCATTTTCTAATGCATTGATCACGTATGATGATTTCTCTCAATCTGCACTTTCAATAGAACAGACTCTATTGTGGCCAGTAAGGTCATGCAGCATTTCTGGCTGACTGGCTGGTTATTTCGTTTGTGTGCTTGTAAATATATATATATATATATATATATTGTTTGAAAAGGGGTGATGAACAATCTGACCATTCATGTACACAAAAGACAGCAACAAAGACGTAGACCATAGATACATCGATACGTTTTGGGTACGAGTAGGCTGTAGGCTAAAAAGGTTCGCTAAGGTGACTTTTTTTGTAGTTTTCTAACATTTCAAATTATGGCTTTGTCACGCCCTCTAGCGGACATACACACACACGCCTGAGCACACATACACACACGCGCTTGAGAGCACGCATACACACACGCACACACACATACACACACACATATACACACACACACAAACACACACACATACTCACACACACACATTCACACACACACACACAAACACACACTCATACATACACATACACACACACACACACATAGACACACACACACACTCACACACACACACACATACGCACACACACACACACACACACACACACACACACACACACACACACGAACACACACACAAACACACACACATACTCACACACACACATTCACACACACACACACAAACACACACTCATACATACACATACACACATACACACACATAGACACACACACACACACTCACACACACACACACACACATACGCACACACACACACACACAGGCTGAGTTGTGAGTAAGGAAATTAAAATCAGGTCTGATGTTGACTTTCCAAAGCGAGCAAAAAGCATTTCATCACAAATGACTGTTTCAACTTACATATCTGACTTGGTCAAACAGTCTAACATAAATATGGATGAAATAGCTGAGACACCATCAACAACGCCTATCCCTACATGTGAAATGCAAAAAGCCTCTTTTGATATTGATTATACAGACGCTAAGAAATCTGAAAACGTCAACATTTCGATATCCACAGCAAGAGAACACATCAATGAAAAATACCGTACCCACCTTCACATTTTTACCGATGGATCAGTCTTAGAAAATAAATGTGCTGGAGCAGCATTTTATGTTCCAAAATTTAAGATAAAAAAGTCATTTTTCGTTGGGGCAAACTTATCGATCTTTACAGCGGAATTAGTCGCTATTAATCAAGCATTGCATTATCTAGTAAATCTTAAACCCATGTCTTTCAAAGTAGTTCTCTTTGTTGACTCAAAATCTGTATTATATGCCTTACGGTCTTTTACTGCCGACACAAGACCTGATTTAATTACTGAGGCAAATCATCTTATACATCGTTTAAGGGGCAAAGGTACAGATATCAGTTTATGCTGGGTACCTTCTCATGTTGGTCTTCACGGCAACGAAGTAGTTGACAGAGCAGCTAAGCAAGGCGCCCAGAATGCTGATAATGCTATAGAATTACATGTTCATAGCTCCGAAAAAGAAGCTTGCAACTTGCTCGAATCAGCCTCATGGACTCGATTTCTTGAACATTCAGATGAACAGTTTGTGTCACAACAAATGATAAAACTTACCGTTCAAAATGTATGTAAAAAATTGCAGTATTCTTCTATGTATCATTTGAGATCGATTGTTGCTGTTTGTTTTCGTATTCAGCTAAACGCATTGAGAACAAAATATTGTAAAAATGTCAAGTGTATTTGCGGCGAACAGTTCACACTGTTTCACTGTTTATTCTACTGCAAAATGCTACGTTCTTTTTTACCGAAAATGTTTACTCAAGAAAAGTATTCTGAAAATCATTTCCAGAAAATTACATCAGATCAAACGTTGTTAGTTAGAATTTCAGAATCATTAGTTCACAGTCCTGTTAATGCATTACTTTAACTTTATTCGGTTTGTATTTTAGTGTTACAATTTCCCTTCACGTTATTGAAGTTAATTGTTAGTGTTAAGTTCTCGTTCCATTTTACTGTTCCCCCACCTGCTAATGTCTTTTTCCTCTGTCTTCCCTCTGCCCAAATCCAACCCGTCCAACTATCGTTCTACATTTTATTTTGTTCACTTTTTTTTTAATTTTTTTATTTTTTTTTTATTTTTATTTTTTAATAATTTCCCCTCCCCCCCTCCCCCGTCTAATATCACTTATAGTGAAAAGACGTTAAATTAAAGAACGAACGAACACACACACACACACACACACACACACACACACACACACACGAACACACACACACAAACACACACACATACTCACACACACACACACACACACGCACACACACACACACACGCACAAACACACACACACACACACAAACAAACACACACACACACACACACATACACAAACACAAATACAAGGAATCAGACAACCATGATGCTTGGTGTCAAGTTGAATTTTATGATCAAATGCACACTCCTGTTTATTGTTTGGTTAATCAAATACACTGGTTAGTCTGCAAGTTTAAACCCCCACAGATCTAGCAAAGGATAAGAATCATGTTATTGCCCACGCATGACCACACACCAGAAACGAACAATCTACCACCGGGGACACTTCGTCCCTCACACACTTTTCTACAAAGCGCAGTAAATTACAATGATGGCTTAAAAACCGTCACACTGTCGCGCCTCCATGTCCCCTACCCCCCTCCCCTCCCTGGAGAAGGACACCCAGACTGTCAACAAGGGACAATAAGTTATAGGGCCTACCATTACACACGCTATGCCATGAGAGACACACAAAGGAGAACAGAGTGCAACATGAAGGGATATATTTCATTTTCTAATGCATTGATCACGTGTGATGATTTCTCTCAATCAGCACTTTCAAAAGAACAGACTCTACTGCCGCCAGTAAGGTCATGCAGCATTTCTGGCTGACTGGCTGGTTATTCGTCTGTGTGCTTGTAATGCCTTTTTTTGAAAAGGGGTGATGAACAATCTGACCATTTATGTACACTAAGAGACAAATACAAAGACGTAGACAGTAGATAAATCGATAGTTTTTGGTTCAAGTGGTCTGAAAAGGTTCCATCAAAAGAGAAAT
>CM060315.1:26221893-26231893 GCA_030674185.1 Monoplex corrugatus | reverse complement strand
AGTGTGCTTGGTGTTCCAGAAATATGAGAAGTAACCAACATTGAAACGTTTGCTCTCTATAATTTTCCATTGCCTTTCTTCTTTTCCCTCATTTATAGCCATGTGTGTGTGTGTGTGTGTGTGTGTGTGTGTGTGTGTGTGTGTGTGTGTGTGTGTGTGTGTGTGTGTGTGTGCGTGTGTGTGCGTGCGTGCGTATGTGACTGTTCAGCGCTTAGATTTGATTTTTATCAAGATTTTGCGCTATATAATTATAGTAATTATTATTATTATTATTATAAAATGAACTTTCTGCAATTTACTTTATTTTACTTCATCACCTACTTTTCCACTTGATCAGTTCTGCGTCATGTGCAAGTCCAAACAAACAATAGCGAACATCACAAACATCACGTATAATTGTCTTTCAGCCTAATCTTCTGCTAATTTTCTGGTGTATGATTCAAAATGACGTTTGAAACTACTCGCTTGTGATAAAGTAGAACATGACCTGGATACGATCTGTCTATGTCAGCTACCATGAGCCACGAGAAAGGAACAAAGAAACAAAGAATAAAAATATTAACAAAAATAACCCCAACCATTCATCTTACATTACAATGTCAATGTCTCTCAAAGCATCACTGCCACAAGTAAATAGACAGAAACAGAAACAGAGACAGAGAGAGACAGACAGAGACAAGAGACAGACAGACTGAGACAGAGAGGCACATATTTCCACTAAGGTGCACAATGAAAAAGAAGCAAAAAATCTACAACTCGAAGGCAATAAAACATAAAATAAATAACCCAAACAAACAAAAAGAAAACAAAAGAAAGTGTCTTTTAACAAATCTTCTCATTTAGTGAGAACAGAGACAGATATAATTTCCCAGAGGAACACTGTGGGATCAGATCGGGTGACAGTGTCATGAAGATTGATTAAGATAATCAGACAGACCCAGACACTCACTGATCAAATCGTTTCTCCTTGTCTTCCTGCTAAAACAAACACGTCCAGACTGGAGCAGTCAACGTAGCGAATTGGTTAACAGAATGAAAACAAACAAACAAAACGAACAAACAAACAACGATCAAGCAAGCAAGCAAACAAACAAACAAACAAACAAACAAAAACAAATAAGCAAGCAAGCAACCAATCAACCAATAAACCAACCAATCAATCAATAACCAACCAACCCACCCACACACTCACCCACCAACCAACAACCAACCAACCCACCAACCAACAACCAACCAACCCATCAACCAACCAACCAACCAACCAACCACCCAACCAACCAACCAACCAACCAACCAACCAACCAACCAACCAACCAACCAAAACCAACCAACCAACCAACCAACCAACCCACCAACCGACCGACCAACCAACCAACCAACCAACCAACCAACCAACCAACCAACCAACCAACCAACCAACCAACCAACCAACCCTTTAAAAACAAACAAACAAACAAACAAACAAACAAACAAACAAATAACAAACAAACAAACAAACAAACAAACAAACAAACAAACAAACAAACAAACAAACAAAAACAATTTTCGACTTTCAACCCTAACAGACTCCCATGCAGAGCTGAGCGAACTGTGGACTCATCGGAAAGATTTGGTCCACACCATTGAGTCCAATCCACTACACATATGCGTCATGTGTCATCAAGTGTGTTGCTCAAACGTTTCTCGCCAACACTGCAGGCGTCTGTATCTTTCGGATTTGATTAACCATAGAAGATATTATGACAGGTGTAGAGCACATCTGCGTCATGAGCTCGCAGTCGCAATCCTAGATGGGACTCCTGCAATCTTAGATGGAATTGTCTAGCATCCTGATGATCATGTCCATCATCATGAAACCATCAGTCATCGTTAAAATTGTCCCAAATTACGTGACCTTTCATGCCCTCGTCTTGTTGCAACTTCCAACAAATGCCTATCAATTAACATCAGGAAGAGAGTTCTTGAGTGTTATATAGAACCTATATTGCTGTACCGATGTGAGGCGTGGCCAGTCAATATGCAAAGTCAGAACAAGATTGAGGCAACTGAAATGCAGTTTCTACGAAGAATATTGAGAGTTCCATGGACAGCAAAGAAAACAAACGAGACAGTCTTGAAGGAGGCGGACACAAGAAGAACGTTAATGAAGAAGATTAGGAAAAGACAAGCAACATTTATAGGACATTTTATGAGGCAAGAGAAATTAGAGCACCTAGTCACAACAGGAAATCTAGAGTAAAAAAGTGCACCAGGTAGATCCAGGAAGAAAATATTGGTCGGACTTGCAGAGTGGCTGAGGACAGAGAGGGTGGGAGATGTAATTGCAGCGACAAGGGATATATTCGTATGGAGAGCTAAGATCCCCAATGCCATGTGGCAAGGCACATGATGATGATGATGAGGAGGAGGATAAGGATGACAATGATAGCGATGAGGATCATAATCAGGATGCTATGGAGCTCCATATACGACTGAGACAGCTTGGCAGGGTTGTACTCTACGCTTACCATCACATGCCATGTTGGTCAGGAGATTTAAGCAACACCCTCACTGACGCATCCCGTTAAATGGACGAGACTCGACTGTGTGGTCGCAGTGTTCCTGATGAGCCAATAGAATGCTCATCTCTGGGTAAGAGGTGGCCGGAGCTGAAAAATCCCACAATGATGAAGAAAGAACTAATGAGGATCTGAACCTGCAACCTTCCATTTGGTAGTCCGTTGTGCTAATCACTACAACACGACAAGGTATTTTACGTTAGAATTATTCCTTTGTATTTAACTTTCTATGACAAACATACACACAAGCACACACACACACACACACACACACACACACACACACACACACACACACACACACACACACACACACACACACACACACACACACACACACACATACACAATTACACTCACACGCGCACGCTCAAAAGCGCAGATTTAACACACAGATAGACAGACAACAGACAGACAGACCAACCAACAGACAGAGAGACAGACAGACAGTAGGACATGGAGAGAGAGAAGAGAGAGAGAGAGAGAGAGAGAGAGAGAGAGGAGAGAGAGAGAGAGAGAGAGAGAGAGAGAGAGAGAGAGAGAGAAGGGATAAAAGAAATCAGACTGCCGAGAAACATGGTGTCAAGTTGAATTTTACCGGCAAATGCACAATCCTGTTTATTTTTTGGTTTATCAAATACATTTGTTAGTCTGCAAATATAAAAAAAAAACCCACATACGTCGTATCTAGCAAAGGATAACAATCAAGTTATTGTTCTCGCATGACCACACACCAAAAGCGAAACATCTCCCATTGGGGACACTCCATCCCTCACACAGTTTTCTACAAAACGCAGTACATTACAATGATGGCTTAAAAACCGTCACACTGTCGCGCCTCCATGTCCCCTACCCCCCCCCCCCTCACTGGAGAAGGACACCTAGACTGTCAACAAGGGACAATAAGTTATAGGGCCTACCATTATACACGCTATGCCATGGGAGACACACAAAGGAGAACAGAGTGTAACATGAAGGGATATATTTCATTTTCCAATGCATTGATCACGTATGATGATTTCTCTCAATCAGCACTTTCGAAAGAACAGACTCCATAGCCGCCAGTAAGGTCATGCAGCATTTCTGGCTGACTGGCTGGCTATTCGTCTGTGTGCTTGTAATATATATATATTTATTGTTTGAAAAGGGGTGATGAACAATCTGACCATTCATGTGCACTAAGAGACAGCAAGAAAGACGTAGACAGTAGATACATCAATACGTTTTGGGTACGAGTAGGCTACAAAGGTTCCCTAAGGTGTGTTTTCTGTGGTTTTCTAACATTTTAAATTATGGCTTTGTCACACCCTCTAGCAGTCATACACACACACGCCTGAGCACACATACACACACGCGCCTGGGAGCATGCATACACACATGCACACACACACACACACACATAAACACACACACAGACAAACTGATACATATGCACACACACACACATTCACACACACATGCACACACACACAAACACACACGCATACATACACACATACACACACACATAGACACACACATACACACACAAACACACACATACCCACACACACATTCACACACACAAGCACACACACAAACACACATGCATACATACACATACACACATACACACACACATAGACACACACACACGCACACACACATACACACACGCACACACAGACACACAGACACATACACACACACAGACACACACACACAAACACACACACGCACACACACACACACACACACACACACACACACACACACACACACACACACACAGAGAGATAAAAGGAATCAGACCACCGTGATATTTGGTGTCAAGTTGAATTTTATGATCAAATGCACACTCCTGTTTATTGTTTGGTTAATCAAAGACATTGGTTAGTCTGCAAGTATAAAAAAAATCCCACAGATCTAGCAAAGGATAACAATCATGTTATTGCCTGCGCATGACCACACACCAAAAGCGAAACATCTCCCACCGGGGACACTCCATCGCTCACACACTTTTCTACAAAACACAGTAAATTACAATGATGGCTTAAAAATCGTCACACTGTCGTGCCTCCATGTCCCCCCCCCCTCCCTGGAGAAGGACACCCAGACTGTCAACAAGGGACAATAAGTTATAGGGCCTACCATTACACACGCTATGCCATGGGAGACACACAAAGGAGAACAGAGTGCAACATGAAGGGATATATTTCATTTTCTAATGCATTGATCACGTATGATGATTTCTCTCAATCTGCACTTTCAAAAGAACAGACTCCACAGCCACCAGTAAGGTCATGCAGCATTTCTGGCTGACTGGCTGGTTTATTCATCTGTGTGCTTGTAATCCCTTTTTTTCAAAAGGGGCGATGGACAATCTGACCATTCATGTACACTAAGAGACAGCAACAAAGTCGTAGACAGTAGATAAATCGATACGTTTTTGGTTCAAGTGGGCTGAAAAGGTTCCACCAAAAGAGAAATAGCAGAAGAACAGTGTGGATTTGTTGAAGGGAAAGGATGTATTAATGCCATATACATCCCGAGAACTATCAGAGAAACGTCAGTCGAGTTAAATATAAATATATTTTTACGCTTTGTTGATTACACCAAGGTTTTCAATCAGGTAAGACACGAAGAATTGATCAACCAACTAGAAAGGCTCAATATTGATGGAAAAGATCTAAGAATAATCAGAAATATGTATTGGGAAAAACAGCAGCAATGCGAATAGAAAATGATATAAGCTCTTTCCAAAATATCAAAAGAGGGATCAGGCAGGGATGTGTTCTGTCATCAGATTTGTTTTCACTTCATAGTGAAACCATCATGAGAAACCTAGAAGAATGCCCTGGGCGAAAAAGGTTGGAGGAAAAAAATGTTACGCAAATGACAACATGCAAATTGCAGAAAATGAAAAAGACCCACAAAACATTGTGAATATAATAGAAATAGAAAGGAAAAATAAAGGGCTAGAGCTATATAGTAAGAAGACTGAAGTCACAGTAATCAGTAAAAAAACAAGAAATCCTTTCATGCATTGTAACAGCAAATGGCACAACTTTGAGAAAGGTTGATAAGTTCAAACTGTCATCTCACCAGAAGGCAGATGCACCCAGGGAGAAAATATTGGACAGACTTGCAGGGTGGCTGAGGACAGAGAGGGTGGGATATATACTTACAGCGACAAGGGATAGATTCGTATTGAGAGCCATGATTGCCAACGTCATGTGGCGGGGCTCATGATGATGATATGTAACATGTACACACACACACACACACACAACACACACACACACACACACACACACACACACACACACACACACACACACACACACACACTCACACACATACATGCATATATGTGTGTTTGTACATATATATGTATGTGTGTGTGTGTGTGTGTGTGTGTGGTGTGTGTGTGTGTGTGTGTGTGGTGTGTGTGTGTTAAATCCATCAAATTATTGTGCTTAATAATCAGAACATTATCTCCAAAATCATCAAACGTGTAAAGAAAATCACAAACAAAAACAAAACATTTCATTATCAAATACAAACAAAAGAAAACAAAATTCACACACAGGAAGGCTAACAAGATGCTGGAAGTTCTCCATGCATTAAGGATGCTTTCTCCTTGTTCAATTTTATTTCAGTCAGGTTGTCAAACCTGATTCTTCTGCATACAAATTACCAAGTATTTCTAGAGCTAACACCAATTCTCTTGAAAAAAAAAAAGAAAATAAAAAAAAGCAAGCAAAAAAACAAGCTTCAAAACAGATGGAAGACAAATCGTTTCCAAGTCAACGAAACATTTCCAAGACAAACAAAAGGTGATGTAATCCTTTAAAGAAATTAGATCTCGGGAACATTCAGAAAAATGTTAACGCTTATGCCTGGTATTACTTTGAAATGCGCTCTTTTTCCTGCAGGCATTTTGTTAGCTGCGTACAGTAATGTTTCTCTTCTTGTTGTAGTTATTGTTTTGTAATTTGATCTTGAGAAGAAAAACAGATCTTGTAAGTTCTCTTTTTGCCAGAGGCATTACAAATTCATGAGCAGTATGGTCGAAATGTGAAATTCATTTTGTGTTCTATAATTGAATACAGGAAACTTTGTCTAAAGTAAACAGTTTGTAAATACAGGTTTGTGCATGCAAACTACTTTTTTCTTTCTGTCTCTCTCTGCGTGCGTTCTTTCCTGCTTTGCCCGTTTTATAAAAGTGCAGTCATCTCTCTGTCTCTCTGTCTCTTTCTGTCTCTGTCTGACGCTCTCTTCTCTCTCTCTCTCACTCACTCACTCACTCACACTCTCTCTCTGCAAGCGTCCTTTCCTTGTTTCCCTGTTTTATAAACTTGCATGCATCTCTCTGTCTCTCTTTGTCTCTCTGTCTGTGCTTATCTGTCTCTGTCTGTTTGTCTGTCAGTCTGTCTGTTTGTCTGTCTCTCTTCTCTCTCTCCCCTCTTTCTGTACGTATGCGTGTAGGTAGCATATGTGTGGGTGCGTCTGTATGTGAGTGAGTGTATGTGCATTTGTGTGTGTGCGTGCACATGTGTGTGTGTGTGTGTGCGCGCTTGTGTGTGTGTGTTGTGTGTGTGTGTGTGTGTGTGTGTGTATGTGCACGAGATATATTGCCATTTGACATACTGTCCACATCTCAAATTACCTTACCGTTTTCAAAATTTCCTTTAGTACAGCTTTAGAGGTGTAGAAATGGTGAGGTAATTCCGAAGAAGGAGAAGTAGAGGGAATCTTGATCCTCTTCTTTGGCTCACCATTCGCTTGGTCCGACAACACCGTGCAATAACTGGCTTTGTTTTCTGGTTCCTGTCGGTTGCCACGGAGCTTGGTGATCAGCGGAGTTGCAGTTGGCTTTACCTCCTGCCAATTGACTCGATAGAGTTTGATTTCCATGTTTTATGCTTATGCCAGGATGAATCATTTTTCAAGAGTTCCGAATTTTCTCGAATATGTGTATGTACGTTGGTTTGCTTGACGCTGTGCGTGTGATGCGTTGCTGCACAGTCTTCATACTCTGTATTTCGTGGGCGTGCATGCTGGGTGTATTTATCTTTCTGTAAGTCACTTACCAACAAATGCGTGTCAATCAACATCAGGAAGAGAGTTCTTGAATGTTATATAGAACCAATACTGTTGTACGGATGCGAGGCGTGGACAGTCAACAAACAAAGCCAGAACAAGATTGAGGCAGCCGAGATGTGGTTTCTAAGAAGTTGAGAGTTCCATGGAAAGCAAAGAAAACAAACGAGACAGTCTTGATGGAGGCAGACACAAGTAGATCACTCATAAGGAAGATTAGGAAAAGACATTTATAGGCCATTTTATGAGGAAGGGGGATTTGGATCACAACAGGAAAGCTGGAGGGAAAGAGAGCACCGGGTAGACCCAGGGAGAAAATGCTGGACGGACTTGCAGAGTTGCTGGGGACGAGGAGGGTGGGGGAGATGCTAGGGGCAACGAGACAGATGGAAGTCCATGATCGCCAACGCCATGCGGCAGGGCACCTGATGATGATGTCACTGGACACTGACATGAGTTATAGGATCTTTAACGTGCGTGACTGATGTTCTGCGTGCGTATACACACGAACAAGCGGTCAGGCACTAAGAGGTCTGCACACACATGTTGGCCTGAAAAAAAAATCTGGACTCTTTACGGCACCAGGTGGGAGGTGCCCAGGTAGGATCGAACCCCAGACCTTCTGACTGAAAATCTGATGCCTTATCCACTTGACTACCATGCCCATTGGTGACGTATTTGAGCTTCATGTTTGTGTTATAGTTTAAATATTTGAACATAAAATACTCTATCTGTCTTGTGTTTGTAAAGAGAGACAGAGAGGGAGAGGGAGGAGAGACAGACAGACAGATGGAGATAGAGGCAGACAGAGAGAGAGAGGGAGAGAAAGAGAGAGAGAGAGAGAGGGGAGGGAGAGAGGGAGAGAGAGAGAGGGAGCGAGACAGAGAGACATGGGAGAGTGAGGGAGAGAGAAGAGAGAGAGAGAGAGTATTGATATTTTTGTTTAATGAGACAGAGAAGAGACAGAGACAGAGAGGTTAGTATTTGTAGGATTACTGCCCAAACAATAAAAAAAAACCAACCCAAAAGACAAACATGTGCACACCACTATTCTGCTGACATGCACAGAAAACAAGACGTGATTCTTCAGAATGCTACAAAGTGTTCATCAGTGCATTTTTTGTAAGGCTATGCAAGATGTCAAGCAGTCCTACACATTTATCAGAATGCATCTGTAGTTTTCTAAATAGCCAAAATTCAAGACACAAAAGAATGACCGAAGTAACGTGAGGATATATTTTAAGTTGTATATATGAAAACAGAAATAATTCATTTTTAATGAAGACCAATGGTCTTCTTCCATTTGTTTACCGAAAGAAGATGGATTTTATGTTAACGTTCAATTCAGTCTTTTTCTCATAATTTTGTATTTGGTGTTTGTTTGTGATCTTGCATTCACGCTTGACAAAGGCCAGTTGGCCGAAAATTTGCGCCTGTCTGGTCTTGTTGTATTAAATACGCGTTCTGATTCTATTTTCGTGTTTTTCTGGTTCCCATTCAGCTTGTAAATAAAGTAACTGGTAACTGGGTCTGGGAGGGTCCTTCTTCGCTTGGCGACATGGATACCGTGTGGCATGTGGCATTTGGGGTCTGTAGGTGATTTTCTAGCCGGTGATAAGGCATAGTTGCTCTAGATCCTATCTAGCACCCCCAGAAGTTTCTTGATAACTGTCATAACTTTGTTTCAATAACAATTTGATGCAGAGATACGAACATAAAATCTTGATAACTGTCATAACTTTGTTTCAATAACAATTTGATGCAGAAATACGATCAGAAAATCTTGATAACTGTCATAACTTTGTTTCAATAACAGTCTGATGCAGAAATACGATAAGAAAATCTTGATAACTGTCATAACATTGTTTCAATAACAATTTGATGCAGAAATACGATTAGAAAATCTTGATAACTGTCATAACTTTGTTTCAATAACAATTTGATGCAGAAATACGATCAGAAAATCTTGATAACAGTCATAACTTTGTTTCAATAACAATTTGATGCAGAGATACGAACATAAAATCTTGATAACTGTCATAACTTTGTTTCAATAACAGTTTGATACAGAAATACGAACAGAAAATCTTGATAACAGTCATAACTTTGTTTCAATGACAGTTTGATGCAGAGATATGTCATAACTTTGTTTCAATGACAGTTTGATGTAGAGATATGTCATAACTTTGTTTCAATGGCAGTGTGATGCAGAGATATGTCATAACTTTGTTTCAATGACAGTTTGATGCAGAGATATGTCATAACTTTGTTTCAATGACAGTTTGATGCAGAGATACGAACATTTTTGTTTTACCTTGTTCTTTTTAAATCTAGGTTAGAAATGTTGTGGTAAGTCT
>CM060315.1:26211893-26216893 GCA_030674185.1 Monoplex corrugatus | reverse complement strand
TAATGCATTGATCACGTATGATGATTTCTCTCAATCTGCACTTTCAAAAGAACAGACTTCACAGCCGCCAGTAAGGTCATGCAGCATTTCTGGCTGACTGGCTGGTTTATTCATCTGTGTGCTTGTAATCCCTTTTTTTCAAAAGGGGCGATGGACAATCTGACCATTCATGTACACTAAGAGACAGCAACAAAGTCGTAGACAGTAGATAAATCGATACGTTTTTGGTTCAAGTGGGCTGAAAAGGTTCCACCAAAAGAGAAATAGCAGAAGAACAGTGTGGATTTGTTGAAGGGAAAGGATGTGTTAATGCCATATACATCCCGAGAACTATCAGAGAAACGTCAGTCGAGTTAAATATAAATATATTTTTACGCTTTGTTGATTACACCAAGGCTTTCAATCAGGTAAGACACGAAGAATTGATCAACCAACTAGAAAGGCTCAATATTGATGGAAAAGATCTAAGAATAATCAGAAATATGTATTGGGGAAAAACAGCAGCAATGCGAATAGAAAATGATATAAGCTCTTTCCAAAATATCAAAAGAGGGATCAGGCAGGGATGTGTTCTGTCATCAGATTTGTTTTCACTTCATAGTGAAACCATCATGAGAAACCTAGAAGAATGCCCTGGGCGAAAAAGGTTGGAGGAAAAAAATGTTACGCAAATGACAACATGCAAATTGCAGAAAATGAAAAAGACCCACAAAACATTGTGAATATAATAGAAATAGAAAGGAAAAATAAAGGGCTAGAGCTATATAGTAAGAAGACTGAAGTCACAGTAATCAGTAAAAAAACAAGAAATCCTTTCATGCATTGTAACAGCAAATGGCACAACTTTGAGAAAGGTTGATAAGTTCAAACTGTCATCTCACCAGAAGGCAGATGCACCCAGGGAGAAAATATTGGACAGACTTGCAGGGTGGCTGAGGACAGAGAGGGTGGGATATATACTTACAGCGACAAGGGATAGATTCGTATTGAGAGCCATGATTGCCAACGTCATGTGGCGGGGCTCATGATGATGATATGTAACATGTACATACACACACACACACACACACACACACACACACACACACACACCACACACACACACACACACACACACACACACACACACACACTCACACACATACATGCATATATGTGTGTTTGTACATATATATGTATGTGTGTGTGTGTGTGTGTGTGTGTGTGTGTGTGTGTGTGTGTGTGTGTGTGTGTGTGTGTGTGTGTGTGTGTGTGTTAAATCCATCAAATTATTGTGCTTAATAATCAGAACATTATCTCCAAAATCATCAAACGTGTAAAGAAAATCACAAACAAAAACAAAACATTTCATTATCAAATACAAACAAAAGAAAACAAAATTCATAACGTACAAGTATTCATGATTGTCATTAAACTGTCTTTTTTCAGAAATTGCCTTTACTTTTTCTCACGTATACAACAGAAAAATGACAGTGTTATGTTTCTTTTGAGCGAAAGACAGGAAGGCTAACAAGATGCTGGCAGTTCTCCATGCATTATGGATGCTTTCTCCTTGTTAAATCTTATTTCAGTCAGGTTGTCAAACCTGATTCTTCTGCATACAAATTACCAAATATTTCTAGAGCTAACACCAATTCTCTTGAAAAAAAAAAAAAAAAAAAAAAAAAGCAAGCAAAAAACAAGCTTCAAAACAGATGGAAGACAAATCGTTTCCAAGTCAACGAAACATTTCCAAGACAAACAAAAGGTGATGTAATCCTTTAAAGAAATTAGATCTCGGGAACATTCAGAAAAATGTTAACGCTTATGCCTGGTATTACTTTGAAATGCGCTCTTTTTCCTGCAGGCATTTTGTTAGCTGCGTACAGTAATGTTCCTCTTCTTGTTGTAGTTATTGTTTTGTAATTTGATCTTGAGAAGAAAAACAGGTCTTGTAAGTTCTCTTTTTGCCAGAGGCATTACAAATTCATGAGCAGTATGGTCGAAATGTGAAATTCATTTTGTGTTCTATAATTGAATACAGGAAACTTTGTCTAAAGTAAACAGTTTGTAAATACAGGTTTGTGCATGCAAACTACTTTTTTCTTTCTGTCTTTCTCTGCGTGCGTTCTTTCCTGCTTTGCCCGTTTTATAAAAGTGCAGTCATCTCTCTGTCTCTCTGTCTCTTTCTGTCTCTGTCTGACGCTCTCTTTCTCTCTCTCTCACTCACTCACTCACTCACACTCTCTCTCTGCAAGCGTCCTTTCCTTGTTTCCCTGTTTTATAAACTTGCATGCATCTCTCTTTGTCTCTCTGTCTGTGCTTATCTGTCTCTGTCTGTTTGTCAGTCTGTCTGTTTGTCTGTCTCTCTTCTCTCTCTCTCTCCCCTCTTTCTGTACGTATGCGTGTGTGTTAGCATATGTGTGGGTGCGTCTGTATGTGAGTGAGTGTATGTGCATTTGTGTGTGTGCGTGCACATGTGTGTGTGTGTGTGTGTGTGTGTGTGTGTGTGCGCGCGCGCTTGTGTGTGTGTGTATGTGTGTGTGTGTGTGTATGTGCACGAGATATATTGCCATTTGACATCTGTCCACATCTCAAATTACCTTACCGTTTTCAAAATTTCCTTTAGTACAGCTTTAGAGGGTAGAAATGGTGAGGTAATTCCGAAGAAGGAGAAGTAGAGGGAATGGCTATTTTGTGAAGGGAACTTTGTCTGAGCTGAAATCAGTGCTGATCGTGCGCGTGATCTTCTTTGGCTCACCATTCGCTTGGTCCGACAACACCGTGCAATAACTGGCTTTGTTTTCTGGTTCCTGTCGGTTGCCACGGAGCTTGGTGGTCAGCGGAGTTGCAGTTGGCTTTACCTCCTGCCAATTGACTCGATAGAGTTTGATTTCCATGTTTTATGCTTATGCCAGGATGAATCATTTTTCAAGAGTTCCGAATTTTCTCGAATATGTGTATGCACGTTGGTTTGCTTCACGCTGTGCGTGTGATGCGTTGCTGCACAGTCTTCATACTCTGTATTTCGTGGGCGTGCATGCTGGGTGTATTTATCTTTCTGTAAGTCACTTACCAACAAATGCGTGTCAATCAACATCAGGAAGAGAGTTCTTGAATGTTATATAGAACCAATATTGTTGTACGGATGCGAGGCGTGGACAGTCAACAAACAAAGCCAGAACAAGATTGAGGCAGCGAGATGTGGTTTCTAAGAAGTTGAGAGTTCCATGGAAAGCAAAGAAAACAAACGAGACAGTCTTGATGGAGGCAGACACAAGTAGATCACTCATAAGGAAGATTAGGAAAAGACAGGCAACATTTATAGGCCATTTTATGAGGAAGGGGGATTTGGAGCATCTGATCACAACGGGAAAGCTGGAGGGAAAGAGAGCACCGGGTAGACCCAGGGAGAAAATGCTGGACGGACTTGCAGAGTTGCTGGGGACGAGGAGGGTGGGGGAGATGCTAGGGGCAACGAGAGATAGAGACAGATGGAAGTCCATGATCGCCAACGCCATGCGGCAGGGCACCTGATGATGATGTCACTGGACACTGACATGAGTTATAGGATCTTTAACGTGCGTGACTGATGTTCTGCGTGCGTATAAACACGAACAAGCGGTTAGGCACTAAGAGGTCTGCACACACATGTTGGCCTGAAAAAAAAAATCTGGACTCTTTACGGCACCAGGTGGGAGGTGCCCAGGTAGGATCGAACCCCAGACCTTCTGACTGAAAATCTGATGCCTTATCCACTTGACTACCATGCCCATTGGTGACGTATTTGAGCTTCATGTTTGTGTTATAGTTTAAATATTTGAACATAAAATACTCTATCTGTCTTGTGTTTGTAAAGACAGAGAGAGAGGGAGAGAGAGAGAGAGAGAGAGAGAGAGAGAGAGAGAGAGAGAGAGAAAGGGGAGAGGGAGGAGAGACAGACAGACAGACGGAGATAGAGGCAGACAGAGAGAGAGAGAGAGAGAGAGAGAGAGAGAGGGAGAGAAAGAGAGAGAGAGAGAGAGAGAGGGAGGGAAAGATGGAGAGAGAGAGAGAGGGAGGGAGAGTGAGAGAGAAAGAAGAGAGAAAGAGAGGAGAGAGAGACAACGAGAGAGAGAGAGAGAGAGAGAGAGAGAGACAGAGACAGACAGAGAGAGAGAGACAGACAGACAGAGAGAGAGAGAGAGAGAGAGGAGAGAGAGAGAGAGAGAGAAAGAGAGTGTTGCTATTTTTGTTTAATGAGACAGAGAAGAGACAGAGACAGAGACAGAGACAGAGAGGTTAGTATTTGTAGGATTACTTCGCGAACAATACAAAGGAAAAAAAAAACAAAAACGACAAACATGTGCACGCCACTATTCTACTGACATGCACAGAAAACAAGACGTGATTCTTCAGAATGCCACAAAGTGTTTATCAGTGCGTTTTTTGTAAGGCTATGCAAGACGGCAAGCAGTCCTACACATTTATCAGATAACCAACATTCAAGACACAAAAGAAGAATGACCGAAGTAAAGTGAGGATGTATTTTAAGTTGCATATATGAAAACAGAAATAATTCATTTAATAAAGACCAATGGCTTTCGTCAATTTTTTTTGCCGAAAGAAGATGGATTTTATGTTAACGTTCAATTCAGTCTTTTTCTCATAATTTTGTATTTCGTGTTTGTTTGTGATCTTACATTTCACGCTAGACAAAGGCCAGGTGGCCGAAAATTTGCGCCTGTCTTGTCTGTTGTATTAAATACGAGTTCTGTTTCTATTTTCGTGTTTTTCTGGTTATCATTCAGCTTGTAAACAAAGTAACTGATAACTGGGTCCGGGAGGGTCCTTCTTCGCTTGGCGACATGGATACCATGTAGCATGTGGCATTTGGGGTCTGGAGGTGATTTTCTAGCCAGTGATAAGGCATAGTTGCTCTGGATCCTATCTAGCACCCTCAGATGTTTCTTGATAACTGTCATAACTTTGTTTCAATAACAGTTTGATGCAGAAATACGAACAGAAAATCTTGATAACAG
>CM060315.1:26199393-26201893 GCA_030674185.1 Monoplex corrugatus | reverse complement strand
ATGGCATCCGTGGTGTCAATGCATAAGAAATTCATTCCGAGCGTGGAGACGTTATCTGGAGAAACTGAAAACGAAAACGAAGATAAAACTGAAAACGACCTGTAAGTTCCTTTCCAGTTTTATATAAAGACAGTTTCAGGAATAAAAACTGTAGGAGCTTGGCCAATTGAAATGTTCCATGTTTTCGGAGATTTCCTTTTTCTCTTTTTTTTTATTTTAGGAAAAAAATAAAGCAATATCAGACACAGAGAAGGAATTACCCACAGAAAACCTGGTAAGCTGAAGTGAGGTGACGTGTGTGATTAAGAAAACGTAAACAAAAGCAATCCCCCAGACCTACACTATCGCTAATGAAATCTTCTTCCTGCTGGTTTCTGGGAGAAGATAAAAAAGTTTATTACACTGGCAAGTGAATCTCATCATCGATACAATCCACGTTGTAACAGACAGAGTGAAATGAAAGCTTTTCTTGCTGTCCAAAGACTGTCTTATTTGGACTGTTAGGACACAGTAAGATAGATAGGAAAATGAACATGTTCGACCTATACTATGCTTGTCCTCTTATGTATGTATGTATGTATGTATGTATGTATGTATGTATGTATGTATGTATGTATGTATGTATGTATGTATGTATGTATGTATGTATGTATGTATGTATGTATGTATGTATGTATGTATGTAAGTATCGTTCGTTCTTTGATTTAACGTCTTTTCACTATGAATGATATTAGACGAGTATGTAAGTATGTATGTATGTATGTGTGTATGTATGTATATATGTATGTATGTATATATGTATGTATGTATGTATGTATGAATGTATGTATGTATGTATGAATGTGTGTATGTATGAATGTATGTATACATATATGTATGTATGCATGTATGTATGTATGTATGTGTGTAAGTTTGTATGCATTATATATATATTATGTATGTATGTATGTATGTATGTATGCATGTATGTATGTGTGTATCTATTCATATATGTGTGTATGTATATGTGCATGCAGGTCTGTATGTATGCATGTATGTATGTCTATGTGTATGTATGTATGTATGTATGTGTGTATGTATATATGCATGTATGCGTGTATGCATGTATTCATGCATGTATGTATGTATGTATGTATGAATGCATGTATGCATGTATGCGTGTATGCAAGTATGTATGTATGTATGTATGAATGTATGTACGTATGTATGTACGTATGTATGTATGTATGTATGTATGTATGTATGTATGTATGTGATGTATGTATGTTTGTTCGTTATTTCTTTTAATGTCTATTCACATATGTGCTTTTAGATGACACGTACGTATATACATACATGCATGCATACATACATACCTACATGGAATACATACATACATACATACATACATACATACATACATGCATGCATACATACATACATACATACATACATAAATACATACATACATAATACATACATACATAGATACATACATACATACATACATGTGTGTGTTTATGCGCACGTATGTGTGTGCATCCATTAACAGCATATCCTAAAGGAGGAGAAAATAATGCCCTACTTCTTAAATATAGCCAGCCATTAAATAAACCAATTTAGTGTGAGCAGTCTCCTTGACATCAAAATTACGACAAACTGATAGACTTAGACCTATTTCCATAAATTGAAAGAGACACTACGGAGAGAGAGAGAGAGAGAGAGAGAGAGAGAGAGAGAGAGAGAGAGAGAGAGAGAGAGAGAGAGAGAGAGAGAGAGAGAGAGACAGAGCGAGAGGGAGACAGAGGGAGACAGAGAGAAACTGAAACTGAAACTGTTTATTGTCATTACCCGAAAAGGTCTTTTGACAAGGGGGATAACAATTTTCCAGTAGTGCGACACATAATCCACTCTTTGTATGTGCGCAAATTCTTCACACATAATCAAAAAAAAATATCGAACATCCATTCCTTGAACAGTCGAACATATTCAAATCATATATAATGAACAATCATCCATTTTACCACTACTACATAATACAAAGAAAACAACAACAACAAAATATCAAAACAGTGTTCCCACATTCAGGCCAATAATTTGTCTAGGTTTAGACAAACCAAAATCTTTTTCACACACCCACACCCACACACACTCACACGCATCCATATACGCTCACACGCGGGCGCGCGCTCGTGCGCGCACACACACACATCAAAACTGTAATATAATGAAACATCTGGGCTAGACCACCCCAACCTTACATTTAGTGATAATAATATAATCTTCACATAACTGCCCCAAAATACTCTGTTAACAAGGGACATCACTATGCCTTTTATTTATTTGTTTTTTGGTTTGTTTGTTTTTTTGTTTTTGTTAACATGTATAGTAGACCCTTAAGTGTCTATATACCCCTTCAATATCCACTTCTAACATATTCTACAAATATACCATTATTTTCATATTATTAGCTACTCTTAAATTATCGGCAAACAAAGCAAAATAAAGCAAATGAAAACAG
>CM060315.1:26186893-26194393 GCA_030674185.1 Monoplex corrugatus | reverse complement strand
ATGAAGGAGAGAACGAGTTTTGCAGTTGTTTCGACAGAGAGATACTTCCTGATCAGGCTTATACGATGGAGATGATAGTAGCAAGATCTGGCAGTTTGAGAAACAAAGTTGTTCATGGACAGGGTAGAGTCAATGCAGACACCAAGGTTTTTAGCTGAATCAGAAATTGGGACTGATGTGTTACATAATGGGAGAGAAAGAGGAGGCAGCTGGGAAAGTTTCTGACGGGTGCCAATGAGGATAGCTTCTGTCTTGTCGTCATTAAGCTGAAGTCTATTGTGTGTCATCCAGTTCTTAATGTCCGAGTAACACTCAGTGGTGCGAGTCAACAGGCGCTGTATATTATCAGGTGAGTCACTGTCTTGAAGTTGGGTGTCATCAGCATAGAAGTGGTGTTTTATAGAGTGGGAGTTGATGATGGTGGACAGGGGGGAGGTATAAAGAGTGAAAAGAACAGGGCCAAGGACAGATCCTTGTGGAACACCACAGGTCAGGTATGCAGGTTGAGAGTAAGTGCCATTGATGAGAACAGTTTGTTTTCTGTTTGATAAATACGAAGTGAAAAAGGAGAGAGCAATGTCAGAGATGCCAAAAGTATGATGAAGTCTAGAAAGGAGAATACCATGGTCAATGGTATCGAAGGCTGCAGACAGATCAAGGAGTGTGAGGAGAGAGACTTTGCCAGTATCAGTTGCAAGGAGGAGATTGTTGAGAATGTGTAGTAGGGCAGTTTCAGTGCTATGGCACTTGCGGTAGGCTGACTGGAAAGGATTGAGGAGATTGTTGGCAGACAGGTGAGAGTTCAGCTGGTTGAGGACGACCTTTTCAAGGAGTTTTGACAAGAAAGAGAGATTAGAGATAGGCCTGTAATTTTTCAGTTCATTTGGGTCTAAATTGTGTTTCTTGAGGAGAGGGTGAACAATAGCAGACTTGAAAGAATCTGGGACAGTTCCAGTTTGAAAAGAAGTGTTGATGATGTCAGTGATGAATGGGAGGAGAGTAGGGAGACAGTCGGAGTAGAGAGAACCTGGAAGAGGATCCAGTTCGCAGGTTTTGAACGACATGGATCTGATTGTGTTGAAAATTTCTTCTTGTGAGACTGGGGTAAAAGTAGTGAGAGGTGTGCCAGAGAAGGAAGGATCAGGTGGGCATGGTTGACAGGGTGTCCTGTCAAGCCTGTCACGAAGAGTTTGTATTTTGGTGGTGAAATACTTGGAGAATACAGATGGGAGTTCTTCATTTGTATGTTTTGTTGGGAGAGGTAAGTCTTTTCGTGTGCCAAGGAGATGATTCATGGTTGTAAAGAGTTCTTTTGAAGAAGAGGCATTCAGGATTTAGGTTTGGAAATAGCTTGTTTTTGCAGATGCAATGAGGGTGGATACTTTTGTTTTAGAGGCTTGGAAAAGTTGCCTGTGTACAGTGAGTTTGGATTTGCGCCAGCGGCGCTCTGCTCTGCGGCGGGCACGTTTTGCACAGGCAATCTCATGAGTGAGCCAGGGGGTAGGGGGGCGGTCAGGTAAAAGACGGGTTGTGGCTGGAGCATGAGTGTCCAGAAGATGGTGGAGAGTAGTATAGAATTCATCGGCAAGGTTATGTGACTTTTCAGAAAGGAGACGGGAGGCATCAGATGAAAATGTGGAGAGGTCGATAGATTTGAGATTGCGTCGAGTCACTGTGCGCGTGGTACGGGAAGGAGGAGAAATGTCAAGAGAACAGAGAATTGCAGAGTGGTCAGATGGAAGGGCTGAAGTTAGATGGGTAGAAAGAACTAAGCAGTTGTCAGTAGCTGAATTGTGGTGATCACGAGAAATGATCCAGTCAAGAATGTGACCTTTTTGATGGGTTGGTTCAGAAATGTGTTGAGTCATATTGTGATTGGACAGAGAGTTGATGATATGTCTTGTGTCATAGCGGTGAGTGTTGTCATAGTGGACATTGATGTCACCTAGAATGATGAGATTTCCAGGTAAGAGGCAGTAGTGGTCAAGCAGTTGGTCAAAGTCAGAGAGAAACGTGGATGTGGTGAGGCTATTTTGTCGTTTTTTCTGTATTGTATATTCATTTTCCTTTCAAAAAAGTATACTTTTACATAGTTAAGTTAAGAATGTAATCCAGTATATAATGTTTTTTGCAACCACCCATTTTTAAAAAAAAATTCCCAGGCTATGGCTTTCGGCCATTAGCCAAATTCCACGGCAGGGTAAGGGTTAATAAAAAAATGAAACGTCAGCAAATCACACAATGTACACATGTTAACACTTTCTGTCAAACAAACCTACACATTGATGACCACATATTACATAATGTTGAAATTAAATCGAACACAATACCATAAACATAACATAATAAAATAAAACCTTATAAAACGAAGCCCGTGACATAGAACTGAAGTCTGACACAATTATTCTCTTTTACAGAACAACCTGATTAGAAATCAGAATATATAGTTCCAACCATCCAGGAAAAAAGGACGTAGGACGTTGGGGATGGGGGGGGGGGGTCTTATGATAGCTCAAATGCGTTGATCCAAACTGAAGCAATTTCAGGAAAGTGTGTATGGAAAAACACAGAATGGATATAAGGATTTTGTTTGAAATGTGATGATATAAACCCTGCCTGACGAATACATTTAAACCGGTCCTTTCCTGAATGAAAAATAATAAGCCAGATGCAAAGCCTGAAATAAATCCCTACCTTGCAGTGTTATTAAAAGATGTGGTGCAACAGTGACTTTTAAAACTAGGCCATGCTCATTTGCACTCATACAGGCATATTTTTATAGATCCAAGTGCGATAACGAAAGTGAAAAAGCTGTGGAATTATTATTTGATTCTTCTGTATTCTTTTTACCAATGTATCCTTTAAAGTCTCAAAGTCATTGAAAACTGTTTTAAGAAATCATGATTGAAAATGAAACACACACGCACAGAGAGAGAGAGAGAGGAGAGAGAGAGAGAGAGAGAGAGAGAGAGAGAGAGAAAGAGAGAGAGAGACGGACAGACAGACAGAGAGACAAAGAGACAGAGACACAGAGAAAGACAGAGACAGAGAGAAAGAGAGAGACACAGAGAGAGAAACATGGAGACAAAGAGAGAGAGACAGAGACAGAGAGAAAGAGAGAGAGAAAGGGAGAGATAGAGAGAGAAACAGACAGAGAGACAGAGATCGAGACACAGAGACTGAGAGAAAGACAGGGACAAAGAGAAAGAGAGAAACATGGAGACAAAGAAAGAAAGAAAGAGAGAGAGAGAGAGAGGGGAGAGAGAGAGAGAGAGAAAGAGAGGTAGAGACAGAGGCAGAGAGGCAGAGAGGCAGAGAGACAAGAGAGACAGAGAGGGACAGAGAGAAACAGAGACAGCATCAATTTTACAAAAGTGTATCATATCAGGGAAAACCAATGTATTCCCAAATGCATCAGAAAAAGCCATAGGAGCTCACCCCAACGATAGTCGATGTCTATTAATTCACTCTTTATCACCCAGTTCAATGCCCGTAAAGAAACACACAAAAATGGAATCGGAAACAGAACGAATTTCCCAGTGGAACACTGGCAGTCTGGGATCAGGTGACAGTGTGGTAAAGTGTGATTAAATGTGAACAAAATGAATCATTTCAGATCGAAGCCATGGCCACTGAATCCCTTTTTGCACATTATAGTGGGGGTAATCGAATTTGCACATCGACAACTGAATTTCAGTATTAATGCAACGTAAGTGGTGGCAGGAAAGATAAAGTGGATAGTGCTATTCATTTCGAATTTATGTCTTAATATAAGTGTTATGGCTAGATCTTTCAGTAATTGGCGTTAAAAGAGTACAACAAACAAACAAACAACAAACAAACAAACAAACAAACATACAAGCAAACGAACACACAAACAAGCAAACAACAAACAAACAAACAAACAAACAAACAAAAACAAACAAACCCTTGAACATACAAGCATATCGAACTACATAAGAAAATAGTTACACTTTAACTAGTTAAACGCCATTCATCAATTACGAGTCTTGCGAGAAGCAAGTCGTTTTTACAAGTCAACGCTCATTTGGGGGCAGTTCTGTGCATACTGAGTAGTTGTGTACAATATGTAGGCCCCTATACAAATAAGTAAACAAATTAATAAATAAACATATATATATACATACATATATATACATATATATATATACAAAGATAGATAGATAGATAGATAGATAGATAGATAGATAGATAGATAGAGAGAGAGAGAGAGAGAGAGAGAGAGAGAGAGAGAGAGAGAGTTGAGAGTAAAACAAAGAAGAACTGAAGGGCAAACAAAATTGTAGGCTTGATGGAAGAACGGAGAAAGACAAAAGGGAAGGAGAAAGAACACACAAAAATACATAAGAAAAATCAGGAATAGGTGCAATGAAGCTAAGGAAGCTTGGCTGGAAACAAGTGCAAAGAAACAGAGGACCGACACAAAACAGATCCTCAGTTTGTGTACAGAAACATTGAAGAAATTGCTCACAGGAAAAAGATGTGCATATGAACAGGTTGCTTAAAATCCAAAGATGGTACGATTCTTATGGAAAAAGACAAAATACTAGAAAGATGGGGAGAGTACATTAAAGAAGATTTTGCCTATCACAGAAATGAAGAACACATTATAAGAAAGAACATTGAAGGACCATCCGTAATGAAAGATGAAGTTAGAGCACTGTTGAAAAAGATGAAACCCGGAAAAAAAACCCAGAACCAGACAATATTACTACAGAAATGTTTGAGCCCCTAGATGAATTTGATATTGAAAAAGATAACAGTCCTCATAAATGAAATTTATGACACCGGAAATTTCCATAAAGATATGTCAAAATGAATTTTCATTGCACTTTCAAAGAAAGCAGGGGCTATAGAATGCGAACTCCATCGCACTGTCAGCTTGATGAGTCATGTAACAAAGATTCTATTAAAATGATTATGACGAGGACAAGGAACAGAATCAAAAGAGAAAAAGCGAAAGGACCGTGTGGATTTGTCGATGGGAAAGGAACTACTAATGCAATATACATACTAAGAACTCTCATAGAAAGGTCAATGGAGTTGAATAAGGATTTACAGTTATGCTCTGTTGATTATACCAATGGTTTTGATCGGATAAGACACGAATAATTGATCAATCGACTAGAAAGGCTCAACGTTGATGGAAAAGATCTAAGAATAATCAGAAATAAGTAATGGGAACAAGCAGCAGCAATGAGAACAGAAAACGATATGTCTTTTCCAAAATATCAAAAGAGGATAACCATTAATACACAGTCTGTTACAACATGATCGGGGTGGGTGACAGTAAGTGTGATATTATCCTTCTCCTCATTTCCTTTTGTCTGTCTGGCTGATATTTGCCTGTACTCCTTCTTCCTGGCTGAAATTTGAAGCATTCTCTCTTTATATCATCAGTTCGTACCCCTATCTGTCGATCAGATTTTGTTGTTTTGTTTCATAACGTGAAAATAAATAAGGTTGGCAGAAAGCTTCTGCTACGTTCAATTTAATTTTACGAGGAAAACAAAACTCTATTTTATGGAAACAAGAATGTTCTGAGCTGACAGTTTTGTGCTTTGTGGCTGCTTCTATGCTAGCTGAATGGGTAGCGCAAACTATGTTGGATTTTCAGAAATTCTACAACATGGGAGATAACTCTTACGTGACTCTCAAGAGTTATAATCCTTGATAAATCTATATTTTATGGCTTATCAAATATCTGCTAATGTACGTGGATGAAACTAGGATTCTGAATATGGATGAAAGACAAGTTATTGTGTACACAGACGACAAGACAAAATGGTGGAGGGTCTCCCACGGGGCCACTGTTCTGTATATACTTTCGACAAAGCATTGTAAATCACACTGATGGCTGAAGAAAAGTCATTGTGTCGCACTTTCTTTTCCCTAGAGAATGACACCAGACAGTAAACGTGATGATGATGGTGATGGACTGTCTTGATGACCCCACGGATGAGAAGGCACATTGGTCCTTACCGCCTAATGTGGGTTTTTCATGTGTGGGTTTTTCGTGTGTGGATTTTCATGTGTGGGTTTTCATTTTGGGATTTTCATGTGTGGGTTTATCTTGTGTGGGTTTATCATGTATGGGTTTATCATGTGTGGGTTTATCGTGTGTTGGTTTATCATGTGTGGGTTTATCGTGTGTGGGGTTTTCATGTGTGGGTTTATCGTGTGTGGGGTTTTCATGAGTGGGTTTATCGTGTGTATGGTTTTCATGTGTGGGGTTTTCATGTGTGGGTTGTTCATGTGTAGGTTTATCACGTGTAGGTTTTTCATGTGTGGGTTTTTCATGTGTGGGTATTTATGTGTTGGCATTTTATCTGTGGGTTTTCGTGTGTGGGTATTTCATGTGTGGGTATTTCATATATGGGTTTATCATGTGTGTTTTTTCATGTGTGAGCTACAAGACCATTCCTGGAGGCACATACTATTCCGCAAACACTGTATGAGAAAAAGTCAAGTGTGTTTGTTTGACTAACACAGTAGATTTTTTTCCAGTGTGAAGAAAACGAACCAGAGAGTCTTGATGGAGGCAGACACAAGAAGATCATGAATAAAGAAGATTAGGAAAAGACAAGCAGCATTTATAGGACATTTTATAAGAATACGGGAATTAGAGCACCCGGTCACAACAGGAAAGCTGGAGGGAAAGAGAACATAAGGTAAAGCCAGGGAGAAAATATTGCAGTGTGGCTGAGGACAGTGAGGGTGGGAAGACGTACTTGTTGAGCGACAAGGGATAGATTCATATGGAGGAGGTCCATGATCGCCAACGCCATGCGGCAGGGCACATGATCATGATGATGATGATGGTAACGGTGATTTGAATGGGTCATGGCGCGAAGGAAAAAATTCAGTACACATATCAGTGCATTCGCACTTATAGCCCAAGGAGATTCCCATGGCGTTGACCACCACGTCCAATTTATCCACACAGCGGATTTATAAAAACATATCTGAATACAAATTTAAACATAACTAAGAAGTCTCTATATTTACTCTTCAAAATAAGTTTTATGAACTGACGTATGTGTAAACTAAATAAGCTTTTTTTAGAGAAATCAAACCATCAATGATATAATGAATCGAAGACGAACACGCTAATATTTAAAACAACAATTGTGTAATAAAGCAAAAGTCCCCCAAACAACAGTCATCTATCATGTCGCGGAACTGACATGAACATTATTATACCCCTTTCTTGCAAAGAAATGTACATAAATATAATCAAACTGATTAAACTTCTTCTGTCATAATCAAATGTATGTTTTATTAAAGTAGATTGTAACCAAATTGGAAAAAAACAGTGTTCATGCCTGCTTTGAAGAAAAGAGACATTTGGACAAAATAAAAACATGCAAAGAAATGCTTCAGTCGTAACATCTACTAGCTTAATGCAGTTTTCTTTTAACATACATGCATTGTTAGAGTTCCATTGTTGAGCGTTCCATGGACAGCAAAGAAAACAAA
>CM060315.1:26176893-26181893 GCA_030674185.1 Monoplex corrugatus | reverse complement strand
GAATCGCCGTAATTCAGCTGAAAACACGAGCAAACCACGAACCAACAACAGTCAGACAAACATTGATTCAGTCCTTATAGTGCCACGGTGCAGACACACTTACCGTGGAAGGAAAGATGCTCAGCCATTTCTCGAGACAGTTTCAGTGTCAAGTTTTTAACCCTTTGACTCCCGCACCCTATAAACCAACTGTAAAAACTTAACCCTTTGATTCCCTCACACTATACTATTCACCAGCTTCCTAGAGGAATCAAAGCATTAATTTTTTTGTTTTGCTGGCATAGTTACCAATGCAGGATGCTAGTGGACAGGGTGCTGTAGTCAAAGGGTTAAGATAACGTCTTCTAACTCGGAATAAATTATTTGTGCAGCAAAGCCACCGATCTTGCCTGGGGTATGAGTTCTATGTCAATCCTTTTATTCAATTCTGAGGCAAAAATCACGAAAACACGAGAAGAGGGAGAGAGAGAGAGAGAAGAGAGAGAGAGAGAGAGAGAGAGAGAGAGAAGAGACGAGAGAGAAACAGAGACAGAGAGAGGAGAGACAGAAGAGAGAGAGAGAGAGAGAGAGAGAGAGAAGAGAGAGAGAGAGAAAGAGAAAGAGAAAGAGAGAAGAGAGAGTGAGAGAGACAAAGAGAGAGAGGGGAAAGAGAGAGAGAGAAACAGGAGAGAGAGGAGAGAGAGAAAACAGAGAGAGAGAGAGAGGGAGAGAAAGAGAGTATGATATTATGATGGTGTTGCTGAGGGTGTATATCACTTCATCACAAAACTTAGAACCCTATAGGCCTTAACTGTTTCACTCCCGCACCCTGTCTACCAGCATCCATGCTACCAAAGCAAACACTTAACCCATTGGCTCCCTCGCCCTATACACCGGCTTCCTGATGGATAGGGTGGAAGTCAAACGGTTAAGATTTTGCAGTTGGTGCACAGGGTGCGGGAGTCAAAGGGTTAACTAGCGTCGGATTGATCTATTCTAGTCAATGAATACAGATGGAGGTGTTTGTCTTGTAAACCTGACTGCATTCGTAGTGGTTTGTATGGAGCTTGCTGCCAGGGGGAGAATACTGATGGAAGAATTCATATCATGACGATTCGGTTCTCTTTCGGTGATGCGAGGGAGCAAGGATAAACAAGGTATGGTGAATCACCCACAACATCATCATCACTACCGATGTAACTGCGCAAGAACTGAAGCTGGTAACTGTTTAACTATTCGTTTACCTAGGATCCATCATCAGATCTGAGGAATCTAAGCCAGAAATCCTCTCGATAACAGCAAAGATAAGAGCAGCACTGCCCGTGCTGAAGCCTGTATGAAAATCCAAAACAAGGGTGACTGCCCTCGTTCAAGCAAACAGGAACCAGAAAAAAAACCCACGAAAGAAGAATACAAATGCGTGTTTAATACAACAAGAAAGACAGGCGCAAATTTTCGGCCAACTGGCCTTTGTCAAGCGTAAGATTACAAACCAACAAACACCAGATACAAAAATTATGAGAAAAAGAGATCATGTTTGTTTGTAATCTTACGCTTGACAAAGGCCAGTAGGCCGAAAATTTGCGCCTGTCTTGTCTTGTTGTATTAAACACGCATTTGTATTCTTCTTTCGTGTTTTTTTCTGGTTCCTGTATGGAAAGGAAAGGACATCTCCATGAAACGCATGAGGAACAGGCTGTTACGTTTGCTGGCCTTTTGTCTATTCCTGTATGCATGTGAGACATGGATTCTTACAGCTGATTTGGGAAGATGAATCAAAGTTAAAGAAATGAGATGTTATGGCAAGATAGTACACATCAGAGACACTGATCATATCATCAATTAACAAGTGCGCCAAACTATCCAGCAGCACATTGGACCATCTGAAAATCTGCTGACATCGGTAAAAAATATAAGATCCAGTTTAAGGAGAAAACAGAGAGGAGGACAGAAAAAAAATCCGATGGACTGACAGCCTTGCGCAATGGACAGAGAAACCATCTGCAGAGACCCAGGCTTAGGCACACAACCAACATAGCTGGATGAATCTGGTTAACGGTTCTTTGGTACTGCATCCCAATAACTCTTTACGTACCCAAGGGAGAAAAAGAAGAACAAAGATGCGACGGTAACAACACATGTTGAATATAGAACCAATACGTTAAGTAGAACCTTTAGACTTTGTCAGCGTCGAAATTTTATTCACAGACCTACGGCATTTACCTTTTGTATTTTGCCTGTTTTCATCACATTGCATAGAGATATCAATGCGTATCGAATTTTCCCAGCATACTAGTGCTTGTTCCCTTGAGAAAACGTTGAAACTGAAAAGGAAAACGTCAAGTGATGAACCGCAGGGATAACAAGGAAGAAACGCGAACAAATTTTACCTTTATAATGAGATCAGCCTCCATGTAAATTCTTATTTCGGCCTTTGTCAAACCTGATTATTCTGCTCACAAATCATCATCCATGCCTTTCAGCGAAATACCGAAAGCTCGTTACAAAACAGATGGAAGACAAATTGATTTCAAACCGACAAAACTTGCGCAAGAGGAAGAAGAGGTGCAATAATTCATCATAGAAATTAAATCAGAGGAAACATTAGGAGATAAAAACAATATTTGTACACACGATTGCTTCTCTCTCACATGTTTTTGTAGCTGCTGTGGGCAAAACGATCATTTGACAAGTTTGATAACTGATGCGTAATACAAATTAAGAGATTGTTAGTTTCGGGTAGGCGTTGAAAATTGATGATGGACGGGGTTTGAAAATGTGACTTTTATTAGTTGTCCTAAACGGACATGAAGAGTTATGGAATGTTACCAGGTTCATGTATATGAGCGTGCACCCGTCGCTGTCTGTCTTTCCGCCCTGTCCCCTCTTTATCTCTTTCTCAGTGTGCTTCTGTTGCTGTCTCTGTCCTTGTCTCTGTCCGATACATACTATGTATGTGGATCGGAGGTAGGTATGTTCGTAAACATGACACACGGATGCACGTATGTGTGAGTGTTGGTTTATTTGTGTGTGTGTGTGTGTGTGTGTGCGTGTGCGTGTGTGTGTGTGTGTGTGTGTGTGTGTGTGTGTGTGTGTGTGTGTGTGTGTGTGTGTGTGTGTGGTGTGTGTGTGTGTGTGTGTAGCAATCATGAGTAAACATGATGTATGTGTTTCATTCAATCTACCATCTGCTGTCTGACAGACTAAACTCGAGGTTCCAGGGTTTGCTCCTCGTAGAGACCTCGACCTTTCTCCTCAGTTTGACCGGAAAATCGAACTGAACGTCTAGTCCTTCGGAGGGGGACGAAAAACGAGTCGGACCCGTGTGCCGTCTGGCTGTGCACGCTAAAGATCCCACGGCAGTTTAAAATTATGAAGAGCAGGGCATTGCCCGGCTGCCTTAGTATAAAACATTGAAGAGGTATGTTGACATCCCAGGTACCGCCTCTTGAAGACCAATTAGCCTTCTTGCTTTTCTGAAGTCTTGGTAAAAAGATGTAAATATGAATATGAATTTGAAACGAGGGAGAGGGGATGGGCTCCGCCCTCATAACTCTGGCCCTGGGAAAAGTTGAGGTCTCTGTCACCTCGCTTCCCTACAACCCCAGTGTTATAGAACTATTCAGGTAGGACCTCAGGACCGTGGCCAGTCTTGGGTTTATGTGCAGGATCAAGGCGTGTGCCGTGATCATTCTGGATTTTCTCCATTACATGGCACCAGTGACGCTAGCGTATATGGAATTCATCCCGAGCACGGAGACGTCATCTTAAATTAAGAAATTGAAACTGAAACTGATACTGGCAGACTCCTGGAGTTTATGCAAACCCCTTTGCACTGACAAAGAAGTAAAACAGCTATGTCATGTTTACTTTTATGATCACAACCATCGTCAGTGTCTATCTATAACATGTGATTGCACGTCTCTTACTCTCTGTTAGCTTACCATTATTTTTACCTTTACCACAATTATGAATTGTTGTTGCATAATGTCACAGTAACAGCAGCAATGAGAGTAGAAAATGATACAAGCTCTTTCCAAAATATAAAAAGAGGGGTCAGGTAGATATGTGTTCTGTCACCAGATTTGTTTTCACTTTACAGCTAAACCATCGTGAGAAATCTAAAAGAATGCCCTGGGGTTTAAAGGTTAAGGAAAAATGATAAACAATCTTTGATATGCAGATATGAAGTCATGGTGCACTCTATCCACCAGCTGCAAAAACTTTACCCTATGACTTCCCAAACCTATCCACCAGCTGCAAAAACTTTACCCTTTGACTTCCCAAACCTATCCACCAGCTGCAAAAACTTTACTCTTTGACTTCCCAAACCTATCCACCAGCTGCAAAAACTTAACCCTTTGACTCCCGAATCCTGTCCACCAGCTGCAAAAATTTGACCTTTTAATTCCCTCATCCTATCCACCAGCTTCTTGCAGGAAGATGTAGATAGTGTGAGGACATCAAAGAGTTAAGGTTTTGTGTTGGTAGCATGGTTGACAGTGCAGCATGCTGGTGGACAGGATACGGGAGTCAAAGGGTTAACTTCAAGAAATAAATAAGAGACGAGAATGACGTTGTTTCACCTTGACTGCTGCTTTGGCGTCTGCTTGCTACTGAAAAGGAACAGGCTTTTGAAGTACAGAAAAAGAATGACAAAACATATCTGTTATTCTTCTTTTATCTAAGAACTTTACCCGACATGACATTAGATCTGATAGGAAGCGTAAAAAATAGTTGGTGTATGGTGTTGTGGTCGGGTGTGGGGTTAGGGGTCGGGTGTGGGGTTAGGGGTCGGGTGTGGGGTTAGGGGTCGGGTGTGGCGTTGGCGGTCGGGCGTAGCGTTGGGTGTCGGGGGCTGATTGATAGCCGGTGGTGATGCATTGTTGCTCCGGGACCCACCCAGCATCCTGGTTACAATAGACTACTCTAGACTACACACTACACGATACTTAAATATGTCTGCAGTATACTCCACTACATGCACACATTCACATACACACACAGACACACATACACAC
>CM060315.1:26164393-26171893 GCA_030674185.1 Monoplex corrugatus | reverse complement strand
AGTTAATGTGTCTGATATACTGACAATGTTTTCTTTGTAAAACGATTAACACATTGGCAGAAACTGAACGCAAATAAAGCGTGTGCATGTGAAAACTCGCTTGCAGGTGTCTGATTATTTTGTTGTAAAGAGTTGCAACAGTAACCGTTATTTGCTAACACTTGTGTATGTTTTCATGCAGTTCAGGTTTGAAATGAACAATAAACAGCAAAACAACCGTACAGAGACAGATAAAAGTACATACAGTTAACCAGAACTCGGGATTTTCACTGGACTGTTTGTTAACACAACGCTGACTGATACAGATCCATTGAGAGCAAACACAGACAACAAACTCGTCATCAATGATGGTAGGGTCACTGCCTCAGGCTTGAGTCCCAGAAAACAACAAATAAAAAGTCGTCACTCAAGGAAAGTTAAACAAGCAGGTGACAGGGACAGATAGACAAGAAAGCGGGAAATGAAAAAGACGGATAAAATCAGTCACTGTCACTGGCCTGACGATGTTTAGATTCATGGTGGGCTGGCCCATTGACAGATGAATCAGATAAGATGAGATGGCTAGTGGATTTGCAAACTGGGAGTGTTGATTGAACTACTGCTGGAAGAAAACTTCGCTGTAAAAATTTAGTCTTATAAGTACTTGTGTATTCAGAGTTTCTCTGGATGGAAAGCTAGAAATGGCTGTGTAATTATTATGGTTATACAGACACTGATGATGATTTGATCATTGGGGATGGCAAACAATGGCAGCGTTTTTTTTTCGTGCATGTGTGAGCACATACAGGAATGCATGTCTGTTTAGAAAGACAAAAACAAATAAGAGAGAGAGAGAGAGAGAGAGAGAGAGAGAGAGAGAGAGAGAGAGAGAGCGAGAGAGCTCAAAACATGTCTAAAATATAACAAAACAAAATATCAGTTAATGTCTGATATACTGACAGAATGTTTTCTTTGTGAAAAGATTAACAGGATGGCAGAAACTGAATGAAAATAAGCGTGTGTAACAGACAATTCGCTTGCAAGTGTGTGATTTTGTTAATCATAGAATGTTGAAACAGTCACCGTTGTTTCCTAACACTTGTGCACACTCTCATTCAGGTCAGGTTTAAACTGAACAAACAGGAAAACAATTGTACAGAGACAGATAAAAGTACATACAATTAACCAAAATTCAGGAGTTTCACTGAACTGTTTGTTAACACAACGCTGACTGATATGGACCGATTGAAAACAAACACAGACAACAAACTCGTCATCAATGATGGTAGGGTCACTGCCTCAGGCTTGAGTCCCAGAAAACAACAAATAAAAGGTCATCGCCCAAGGAAAGTTAAACAAGCAGGTGACAGACTGATAGACGAGAAAGCGGGAAATGAAAAAGGCAGATAAAATCACAGCCACTGTCACTGGCCTGATGATGTTTAGACTCTTGGTAGGCTGGCCCATTGACAGATGGATCAGATAAGATGAGATAACTAACAGACTTGCTTACTTGGAGACCTGTTGACTCAAGTGCTGGCTGGAAGAAAAATTCGCTGTAAAAATTTAGTTTAATAAATACTTGTATATTCAGTGTTTCTCAAGAAGGAAAGCTAGAAATGTCTGTGTAATTATTATGGTTTTACAAGCACTAGTGACGTGATTTGATAATTGGGGATGGTAAGTAATGGCAATATTTCTACGTGCAATATGTGTGCAAAAAGACCATTAATGCATGTGTGCTGAGAGAGAGGAGAGAGAGAAAGAGAGAGAGGAGAGAGGAGAGAAAGAGAGAGAGGAAAAGAGAGAGAGAGAGAGAGAGAGAGAGAGAGAGAAAGAGAGAGAGAGAAAGAGAGAAGACGAATATGACAAGAGTTTATGAACACCAAAATCACTTTCTGTGGAATGTACGCCTTGAAATCTATCCTCAACTGACCCCCTTGACTCTCTCTCCTCTCTCTTCTCTCTCTCCTGTTCTTTGTTTTTTGAAATTAACTGTGGTGTTTCCATTACTGTTTTCCATCACCAAATTCACATTTTCACTAAAGAATAAAACAGGGCATTTGACACGGACACTGCTTTCATAATTCTCAGTTTTTCATTGGACCTGCTTTGTGACATGTTTGACATTTTCTGAAACACTCTGAAGATGAATTGAAGGTTGTGGGGCTACTGTGCTTAGGAATTTCAATGCACTTTAAGAGAGGAAAGAAGATATAACTTGGGCCTGGATTCTCTTGAATAAGCACACCCAGTGATTGAAAGGACACCATACTTTTTTTACATGATCAAAATCTCTGAAGAAAATGTTCAAAGCAACTGACTCTGTTCTCCTTCCCCTTTGTTTCCACTGCTCTTCTGCAATAAGGGTGAAATGTCTGGAGGTATAAAACTCTCCAGAAAAACACAGAGTTCGAATTTCACTTATTTTTAAAGGACATTTCGAATAATCCCATCCCACCCACCCCCACCCCCACCCCACCCCCATCCTAAAAGCACAGGAATTGTGAACAGCTATTGTGCTAGCTGCTGGCGAGCAGAAACCTGGCTTTAAAGATGTATTAGTGTGTGCACTGAGGGAGAAGTTCATGTCAGTGTAAATGGGATGGTTTCGATGTTACCTTCAAATCTGAAATGAGATTTTTTGTTGACAGAACTACAATAGAACTAAGATTTAAAGATGATAGATCAAAAGAAAATGAAGTATGAGATTGGGCCTTGAATACATGATAGAGAGCTGACACACACACACACACACACACACACACACACACACACACACACACACACACAACATACACACACACACTCAAAGAGAGAGAGAGAGAGAAAAGAGAGAGAGAAAGAGAGAGAGAGAGAGAGTCAGAGACATAGACAGAGAGCCAGCAAGAGACAGAGAGAAAGAGAGAGAGAGAGAGAGAGAGAGAGAGAGAGAGAGAGAGAGAGTCAGAGACATAGACAGAGAGACAGCAAGAGACAGAGACAGAGAGAGAATCTGCATGACTACAGATTTGATTGAACTACCACAAAACCAACTTTTGTGGATATGTCTTGCTTGATAATTTACTTTACAACCCTGCCATGCTGACTCTCAGTTTCTCTGTCTATCTCCCCTGTTCTTGTTTAAAAATAACTGTGGTGTCCACATGTACGCTTTGATTCACCAAAACCACCTTTTCACTAAAAAAAAAAGCGTTTGGCATGGACACTCTCCTTTCACGATTTTTAGTTGTTTACTGTTCCTGCTTTGTGACATGTTTTGCACTTTCCCAAACACTAAAAAGACGAATTGAAGGATGTTGGGCTACTTGTGCTTGCAGATTTCAATGCGTTTTATGAGAAAGAAGAAATAACTTGGGCAAGGAATCTCTTGAATAAGTAGAGCCATTAAATGAAAGAACACCATATCTTTTTTTAATATGATCAAAACCTCCGAAGAAATGTTCAAAGCAACTGAATCTGTTCCCCTTTCCCTATGTTTCTGCCGCTTTTCTTGTTGAAAATTCTCTTAAAAATGTAAAAGCAAATTTGCTTTAATCTTAGATCTGGACAGAAGAGGGCGGAATGTATGGGGTATAAAACTCTCCAGCAAAACGTGGAGTTTGAATTTCACTCATTTCTAAAGGACATTTCGAAAACTTTGTTTTGCCCCATTCCAAAGTTGCCGGAATTGCAGACAGTTATTGCGCTAGCTGCTTGTCAGAAATGTGGCTTTAAGGATGTATTAGTGTGTGCACTGAAGGAGAAGTACACGTCAGTGTAAATGGCATGGATTCCACGTTAGCTTTAAATCGGAAATGAGATTTTGGACAGAACTAGAGAAAAAGAAAAGAAAAGATATTTTGCAATCTTCTGCTAGAGTAATTCCAATGCATCCACCTCTTTCGCTTTTATCTGCAGGTTTGTCGCATTTCTGATTTGTCAAAAGAAAATATTGCTCAGAGGCTGAATGCTGGTATATATCTGAAGATGCCCACAATAGAATCAATTTGAATATTGTGCAAAGCAATTTTGAAGTTTTTGGTTGTGTTGTTTTCAAGGAAAAAATGTGATTTGGATTTTGTCTTGCTTTTCGTGACAATGTGGCAGCTGTGGTTGTTGATTTGAGGTCAGACGAACTGCAAATCACAACTCATCGTAATGTATTTTATCATAGAGAATGATGCAAGATGGTAGCTCATCGTTCATGTCACAGAAGAGAGAGAGAGAGAGAGAGAGAGAGAGAGAGACAGACAGTCAGTCAGACAGACAGACAGACAGACAGAAACAAGAGAGACAGAGACAGACAGAGAGAGACATAGAGATGTGAGGCAACATGTGTTAATTTCTGTTTATCATTTTCAATAAAAATATTATTACACATTGATCTCAGATTAAAAGAGAGAGAGAGAGAGAGAGAGAGAGAGAGAGAGAGAGAGAGAGTGACAGAGAGAAAGACAGACAGACAGACAGATATAAAGACAGACACAGAGACAGAGATACAGAGAGGAAATACTTTTACAACACTATGCAAGGTCTTAGAAATCTGTGAATTGCCACATTTGGTAACCTGTATATAACGGTAAGCTTTGCAGTAGTTTAGTTTAACAGTACGATATAATTTTTGTTCTTGAAATTGTTTTTCATAAGTAGAGTGATGTCTTATTCTGTGAAATAAAAGCCAGGTGACTTATATTGCATTCCAGTTGCAAAGTGGAAAGAGGTCAAACAAGGCATGTCATAAAAGAAATTTAAAAGAAAGATCCATTTTCAAAATGTCATGATGGGACACTGAATCAACTCTTCTAAGTTTCACGTTCTTTACAAGACTTTCTTCTGGTGGAGTGTGGAGTGAGTATTATCTGTTTTGTCACATTCATACCATTGGGAAGGAAAACAAAAGAACATTTCTCACTATCAGATCCATGAATATTTTTTACCTTATGTTTATTTCAAAGGTATTTGGTTTTAACTTAGAAATAATCTTTATATTTTTTCTTACTTTAAAAACGTTGTGCAAAGAATGTGGAACTCATTCCTAAAAATGTTTTTATTGCCATATGTTTGAAACATTGTATCAGGAACATGTTCCACACTATATGATGGGGACAAGCCTTATATTTGCTATAGTTTGCATCTAAAAACTGTGTTGATAGTTGCTATGCATGTTTTGATTCATTAATGAGAGAATCAAGAAACAATGTCTCTGTCATAAACAAGTGATATATTGAAAATGTAACCTCTGACATCTACTGTAATGATGAAACAAAAACGAGACAACAAAACACGTCTGAAACACGACATAACAACTATCAGTTAATGTGTCTGTTGTACTGACAATGTTTCTTTTGTAAAATGATTCACACGTTGGCAGACACTGAATGCAAATATAGTGTGTGCATGTGAAAACTTGCAGGTGTTCGATCTTTTTATTATTATTGTGGAATGTTGAAACAGTCACTATTATTTGCTAGCACTTGTGTATGCTTTCATGCAGTTCAGGTTTGAAATGAACAACAAACAGGAAAAACAATTGTACAGAGACAGATAAATAACACGCAGTTAACCAGAATTCAGAATTGTTACTGAACTGTTTGTTAACACCACGCTGGCTCATACAGAACCATCAAAAGCAAACACAGACAATAAACTCATCAGTGACGGTAGGGTCGCGCCTCAGGCTTGAGTCCCAGAAAACAACAGATGAAAGGTCATCACCCAAGGAAAGTTAAACAAGCAGGTGACAGACAGATAGACAAGAAAGCGGGAAATGAAAAAGACAGATAAAATCACAGCCACTGTCACTGGCCTGACGATGTCTAAACTCATGGCGAGTTTGCCCATTGACAGATGGGTGAGAGAAAATGAGATGGCAGGCTTACCTTTAAATCTAAAATGAGTTTGTTTTTGACAGAACTAGAATAGAACTAAGATTTAAAGATGATAGACCAAAAGTAAAAGAAGTATGAGATTGGGCTTTGAATACATAATGGAGAGGACACACAACACACACACACACACACAACACACACACACACACACACACACACACACACACACACACACACACACACACACACACACACACACACACACAAACACACACACGGAGAGAGAGAGAGAGAGAGAGAGAGAGAGAGAGAGAGAGAGAGAGAGAGAGTCAGGTGAAAAGAGACAGAGAGACAGAAAGAGTTAGAGAGAGACAGACTACAGAGTTTATTGAACTACCACAAAACCAACGTTTGTTGATGTGTCTCACTTGTCGTACTTTACAACCTGCCATGCTGACTCTCAGTTTCTCTGTCTGTCTCCCCTGTTCTTGTTTAAAAATAATTGAGGTGTCCACATATCCGTTTTGATTCACCAAAATCACATCTTCACTAAACAAAAAAAAGCGTTTGGTATGGAAGCTCTGCTTTCATGATTCTCAGTTGTTTACTGGACCTGCTTTGTGACATGTTTTCCACTTTCCAAACACTCTGAAGATGAAATGAAGGATGTTGGGCTACTTGTGCTTGCAGATTTCAATGCATTTTATTAGAAAGAAGAAATAGCTTGGGCAAGGAATCTCTTGAATAAGCACAGCCATGAACTGAAAGAACACCATACCTTTTTTCAATGTGATCGAAACTTCCGATGAAATGTTCAAACAACAGAATCTGTTCTCCTTCCCCTATGTTTCTGCTGCTCTTCTGTGTTGAAAATTCTTCTTAAAAATTAAAAGCAAATTTGCTTTAATCTTAGATCTGGACAGAAGAGGGCGAAATGTATGGGGGTATAAAACTCTCCAGCAAAACGTGGAGTTTGAATTTCACTCATTTCTAAAGGACATTTCGAATAACCTTGTTTTCCCCCATTCCAAAGTTGCTGGAATTGCAGACAGTTATTGCGCTAGCTGCGTGCCAGAAATGTGGGTTTAAGGATGTATTAGTGTGTGCACTGAAGGAGAAGTACACGTCAGTGTAAATGGCGTGATTTCGACGTTAGCTTTAAATCTGAAATGAGATTTTTGGACAGAATTAGAGAAGAAGAAAAGAAAGGGTGTTTTGCTATCTTCCACTAGAGTAATTGCAATGCATATTCTGCTTTGTGCTCTTTTGCTTTATGTCTCCATGGTTTTGTCTGCATATTTCCTGCTAGATTTTGTCAAAAGGGAAATATACATAGTCCACAAGCAGGTCTTCTTGCAATGCTAGAGATATCTTTGAAGATACCCATAACAACCGAAATTCAACATTAAATTTTATTGTTGCAACGCCTAGGGATTTTTTGAAGTTTTTTTTTTGTGTTCTATTTTAGGAAAACAGAGCGAAAGCTGATTTTGGGATATTTTGGAGTTGAGTTTTGTGTTTTTTGAGTCGTTGGTTTGATGTCTTCTTTTCGTGACAATGTGGTAGCTGTGGTTGTTGGTTTGAGTCAGACGAATTCCAAATCACACCTCATCATAATGTATTTTATCATAGGAAATGCTGCAAGATGGTAGCTCATAGTTCATGCCACAGAACAGAAACAAGAGAGAGAGAGAGGAGAGAGAGAGAGAGA
>CM060315.1:26134393-26139393 GCA_030674185.1 Monoplex corrugatus | reverse complement strand
TTTGACTACATACAAAAGAACAAACAAACAAACAAACAAACAAACAAACAAACAGACAGACAAACAAACAAAGCAAGCAAACAGTCAAACAAAAATAATTAACAAAGATCTAAACAAACAAGCATACAAACAATGAGGCAAATGCGTTTTTCTCTGTAGGTTTAGCAGTTGCTAAATATAGTGGCTTGAAGCACTTTACAATCAGGATTACAACCATATCTGTTCAACAGAACAACACATTCTCACTTTTTTGTGGTCCATTTTCTCAAAATTAAAATCTGATCCCCTGGGTAGGCATAAAAAAAAAAACCGTATAAAGACAGAACGAAAGCAACATCCTTCTTGGCTATAATGCATTTCCTAAAAAGAATTCAAGGGAAAAAATGGAAAATGAACGGGGCAAAACTGGGTTCTGGCAAAACACGGAGATCGATTTTAGTTTATCTTGTATGGACATTTTGCATCATCTTGCCTTTCAATCCGACAAGTATGACCATGTGGAAGATTATTGCCACAGGCAGTGGGTCAGAAATAAGACTCCAAAGACGCATTAACACGCTGAGTGAAGCAGAAGTTCGTGTCAGCGTAAATTGGGTCTTTTTGGAGGCTTTAGTCTGACGTGAGATTTTTTTGGACACAAAAATCAAAAGCAAAAAAAAAAAAAAAAAGTTTTCATTTTTCTGCCTGAGCGGATTACCATAGCCTTAGCTTTCCCATGCTGACAGAGTCATCTGAAGAATCATCTTGAAAAAAAATGTGGAAGAGACTGGTTATATTTTGAGAGCTTTAAAGATATGTAGAATGGAAGATAGGACTAAATCTATCTTACACACAAGTATGATGGTTTGATATCATATTCTGTTTCCAAAGAAACGTGGATGGCTGATATCGTTATGCATTATGATAACAACTGTAGGTTTACATGCTCAAAACCAAGCAATAAAGAAAGTATGTTTTATACACATGAGATCTCACACACTGATATTATACAATGTTTTTGTCGTGAGTGTAAGTCAGGATTAGGAGAACAAACATGCACACAATGACACACACATTTAAGTACACGTACAAACACACACACACACACACACACACACACACACACACACACACACACACACACACACACACAACAACACAATCACACACACACAATACACACACAATCATACACACACAACACACACACACACACACACACACAACACACACACACACACACACACACACACACACACACAAACACACACACACACACACACACACACAACACACAACACACAACACACAACCACAACACACAACACAACACCACAACACGCAGACACAGACACAGACACACACACAGACACACACACACACACACACAACACGACACACACACACACACACACACACACACACACACACACACACACAGAGACTCACACTCACACAAGCACATGATTTATTCTTATAGGTTTAGCAGCTGCTGAATAAATCCACTTGAGGTAGTTTAGAACAAAACAGACTCATTTCTTGTGGTCCATTTTCTCAATACGAAAAGCGAATGAATCCCTTAGGGGCAGGCATAAAAGAAGTATAAGGACAGAGTGAATTACAATATCCTTCTGGTCTCTGAAACATTTTCTGAAATGAACTTTAGGGAAAATGGAAACAAAAAAAGGAGCGAAGATAAAACTCACTGGCACAAACAGGAAGATCGATTTTTGTTCATCTTGCATGGACATTTTGCATCATCCCACTTTTCCATTCATCTCACAAGTGTAGCCATGTGGAAGGTTTGTTGCTGCGAGCTGTGGGACAGAGATAGGACTCCGAAGACGCATTACCACGCTCACTGAAGTAGAAGTGTATGGCAGCGTTTGTTTTTATGAACCTGTCATCTGACATGATATTTTTGGCACAATATCGCAAGAGTTAAAAAGCATTTTTTCCCAATTTTGCGTTAAGATAGACCACCATACCTTGGATTTTTCACGCTGGCATATCCAACTTGAAGAAGTACAAAACAATACTGTGGAAGAGACTGGTTATGTTTTGAGGGCTTTAATATATCTAGAATGGAAGATAGGGCTAAACATAATCATGTTACACTCACTATGATGGTTTGGTTATATATTTATTTCCACAGGAAAGAGGATTTACACGCAAACATAGACAAAGAGGGACAGACACAGACACACACTTACACACAAAGTCACACGCGTACACGCACAGACAGAGGAACAAACACACACACACACACACACACACACACACACACACACACAACACACACACACACCGCGCCGCGCGCGCGCGCACATACAAACACACACGTGTACGGAAGCATATACACATACACAAACACACACTCAAACATACACATACACAAACACACACATGAACGTACACACACAGCACACACACACACACACACACACACACACACACACACACACACACCACACACACACACATATACACACACACACAAACACACAAACACATACGCACACACACACACACACACACACACACACACACACCACACACACAGACACACACACGCACACACTTCACACAATGAAGCAAATAATTTCATTTTGTAGAGTTAGCAATCGCTGAATTAATTCACTTCAGGCAGTTTATCACTACGACTGCCACCAGACCTGCACTGCAGGACAGACTCGTTTATTGTGGTCCATTTTCTCAGTATTAAAACCGAATCCCTCAGGGGCAGACATAAAAGAAGTATCAAGAAAGAGTGAATCACGATATCCTTCCTGATGCATCTCTTGAAATGAACTCTAAGGAAAATGGACAGTGAAAACGGGCGAAGGTAGAAGTCTCTGGCAAAACAGGGAAATCGATTTTTGCATCATCCCGCTTTTCCATTCATCTCACAAGTGTAGCCATGTGGAAGGTTTGTTGCTGTGAGCTGTTTGACAGAAATAGGACTCCAAAGACGCATTACTGCGCTCACTGAAGCAGAAGTGCATGGCAGCGTAAATTAGGTCTTTTTCTGAAGCTTTAATCTGGCGAGAGTATTTCTTACAGAATATTCAAAGAGCTAAAATGCTTTTCCCAAATTACTGTGAGGATATACCACCATACCCTTGGCTTTTTCGTGCTGGCAGAGTCATCTTGAAGACGTATAAACCATTATTGTGGAGGACCCTGGTTATGCTTTGAGGGTTTACAGATGTCTAGAATGGAAGATAGGGTTTAAGACACGTTGCACACAACTGTGACGGTTTGATTATATATTTCATTTCCAGTGGCTACAGGCTGGCTGATATTGTTCTGCTCATGATATCTAACACATACACATAGGGAGTTGATAAATCCAAAAGCAAACAAATTAAAGAAAATCAAAGAAATCTTGACTGTCAACCCCATATTCAAACAGAGAAATATGCACCTCTATCCCTCTTGGTTCCAAACATTTGACACATGTGCTGATGGAGAATATGGCAGAGTGGGTGTTGCTTTAGAAGAGAGAGAGAGAGAGAGAGAGAGAGAGAGAGAGAGAGAGAGAGAGAGAGAGAGAGAGAGAGAGAGTGAGTGAGTGATAATTAATCAACAAAGACATGAGAGATAGAGAGAAAGTGATAAAAAAAGAAAAAAAGACATGAACAAGCAAGCGGCAAGCAAACAAACGACGAAGCAAATGATTCATTCTTGAAAGTTAGCAATAAATCCACTTGAGGCAGTTTACCACTACGACTGCCACCAGACCTGCACTCAGTTCTTGTGGTCCATTTTCTCAATATTAAAACTGAATCCCTCAGGGGCAGACATAAAAGAAGCATCAAGACAGAGTGAATCACGTTATCTTTCTAGCTTCTGATGCATCTCTTGAAATGAACTTGAAGGAAAATGGACAGTGAAAAGGGGCGAAGGTAAAAGTCTCTGGCAAAACAGGGAAATCGATTTTTGCATCATCCCGCTTTTCCATTCATCTCACAAGTGTAGCCATGTGGAAGGTTTATTGCTGCGAACTGTGTGTCAGAAATAGGACTCAAAAGACGCATTACTATGCTCACTGAAGCTGAAGTGCATGGCAGAGTAAATTGGTTCTTTTTCTCAAACTTTTATCTGACAAGATGTTTTTTTAAAGATATTTAAAGACACCTTTCCCAATTTTATGTCAGGATAGATCCCCCATACACTGTTGACTTATTCATACTAACATAGTCACCTTGAAGATGTATAAAACAATACTGTGGAGGAGACTGGTTCTGTTTTGAGGATTTTACAGATGTCTAGAATGGAAGATAGGGTTAAATATATCTTCCACACAAATATGATGGTTTAACTATATATTTCATTTCAATGGGACAGAGGACGGCTGATATAGTTCTGCTCATGATACCTAATACATATACATACAGAGCTAATGAAGCTAAAAGCAAAAAAAAAAAAAAAAAAACCTCAAGGAAACAATAAAAAAATGATTGTCAATCCCCATATTCAAACAAGGAAATATGCACGTCTATCCATCTTGGTTCCAAATGTTTGACACACATGTTGATGGAGAATGTGGTGGAGTGGGTGTTGTCTTAGACAGACAGACAGACAGACAGACAGAGAGAGACAGAGACAGAGACAGAGACAGAGAGGCAGAGGAGAGAGAAGAGAGAGAGAGAGACAGAGACAGAGACAGAGAAGACAGACAGAGACAGATACAGAGAGAGAAAGAGAGAGGAGAGAGAAGAGAGACAAAGACAGAGGAGAGAGAGAGAGAAAGAGAGAGAGAGGAGAGAGAGAGAAGAGAGAGAGACAGAGACAGAGACAGAGAGAGAAGAGAGAGAGAGAGAGAGAGAAAGAGAAAGAGAGAGAATTAATCAACTAAGACATGAACAACCAAGCGAACAAGCAAGCAAACAATAAAGCAAATGATTCATTCTTGTAAGTTAGCAATTGCTGAATAAATCCACTTGACACAGTTTACCACAATGACTGCAACCAGACCTGCACTACAGAACAACACAGACTCATTTCTTGCGGTCCAT
>CM060315.1:26114393-26124393 GCA_030674185.1 Monoplex corrugatus | reverse complement strand
CATAATAGTTATCTTCTGTGTTTATCAGTTATCCACCATAATAGTTATCTTCTGTGCTTAACAGTTATCCACCATAATACAGTTATCCTCTGTGTTTATCAGTTATCCACCATAAAGTTATCTTCTGTGTTTATCAGTTATCCACCATAATACAGTTATCCTGTGTGTTTATCAATCATCCACCATAATACAGTTATCCTCTGTGATTATCAGTTATCCACCATAATACAGTTATCCTGTGTGTTTATCAATTATCCACCATAATACAGTTATCCTCTGTGTTTATCAGTATTCCGCTATAATACAGTTATCCTTTATTTATCAATTATTAACCATAATACAGTTATCCCGTGTGTTTATCAGTTATACACCATAATACAGTTATCCTCTGTGTTTATCAGTTATCCACCATAGTACAGTTATCCTCTGTGGTTATTAGTTATCCGCCATAATACAGTTATCTTCTGTGGACATTTTGCATCAGTCTGCTTTTTCATCCACAAATACCGCTTTTTCATCCACAAATATCGCTTTTTCATCCACAAATACCGCCATGAAGAAAGGTATTGCTGAGAGCTATTGGATACAGTGAGATTGCGACTCTAAACACATATGATTCTTTGTACACTGAAGGAGTAGCACATGTCAGTACGAATTGCTTTATATTGATGTTATGTTTGCACTGAGAAGGGTTTTCTGGCAAAGAGTTTTAATTCTTTTAACATTTTGACTCCCGCGCCCTGTCCTCCATCATCCTGTATTGTCAGCCATGCTAACAAAGCAAAACCTTAAAACCCTTTGACTCCCTCATCCTATCCACCAGCTTCTAGGGTTATGTTTTTGCAGAAGGTGGATATGGTGCGGGAGTCAAAGGGTTAAAGATGACGAGAACAAAAAGAAAAAAAAAGAGTTATTTTCGTTCTTTTTCATGATGGCAAGTGCATGTTGCTATATGTTTTTATAACAGGGTCTATAGATCTATGCACAATTGAACAGGGTAGAAGCTGTAGGCAATCCTATCATGTATTGCGATCGAGCAAAGGATATCCACTTAATGATGGATCAGTTGGCTGGAAAAAATAGAGCACGAAATGGGGATGCATCAGTTGATTAAACAGACAGAGCATGAGAAAAAGAGAGACGGAGAAAGAGTTAGAGAGAAAGAGAGAGAGAGAGAGAAAGAGAGAGGGAGAGAGAGAGGGAGAGAGAGAGAGAGAGAGAGAGAGAGAGAGACAGACAGACAGAGAGAGAGAGAGTGAGAGAGAGAGACATACATACAGAGACACACAGAGAGAGAGAGAGAGAGAGAGAGAGAGAGAGAGAGAGAGAGACAGAGACAGAGAGACAGAGAGACAGTGACAGAGACAGAGACAGAGACAGATAGAGAGAAAACACCCAACAAATCAAAGAAAACTTTAATGTCAACACCGGAGAGAAAACGAGAAATGAACACGTTTATCTGTCTTGGCCACACACATTTATTTGAGAAGCGTGCTTTCAGAGGGCTCTATTGATCCACTGACACCCCACAGGAAAGGTTTATATAGCGGGGTTCTCTGTGAGGGGCAAGATCTGCAACAGAGTTTGAATAGTCTTCACCTTTACAAAAATATTTCTCTATTTCTCGATCGTCCAAATACCAGCCTTTGCAACGATATGCTGTTTTAAATCAGCATGGACATATATGTAATGAAACCAAGCAAGCAGGCAAGCAAGTAGGGAAGCAAGCAAGTAAGTAAGCAAGCAAGCAAGCAAGCAAGCAAGCAAGCAAGCAAACAAGCAAGCAAGCAAGAAAGTAAGCAAGCAAGCAAACAACCAGCCAACCAACCAACCAACCAACCAGCCAACCAACGAACCAACCAACCGACCAACCAACCAGACACAAAGTAGAAAAAAATACCAACTACATAAATAATCCAGCTAACATATCAGCCATCCAAGCAGCCAAGCAGCCAAACAAGCTAGCAAGCAATCACTAATCACCAACCAACCAACCCACCAGTCAAGCAACCAAGCAGCGAACCAAACAACAAACCAACCAAGCAGCCAACCAATCACCAATCAACCAATCAACCAAACAAGTAAGCAAGCAAGCAAGCAAGCAACCACCAAGCAACCAACCAACCAAGCAACGAACCAAGTAACGAACCAAGCCCCAAGCAAGCAAGCAAGCAAGCAACCAACCAACTAACAAAGCAAAGAAACAAACAAAAAAGCAAATCACGGTTTGCAATACACGAACTAGAATATACTGTGTGATAACCTTCATCGACTATCCATTCCAGCCATTTCATGGCAGTGTATAATTATAATGCCTGTAGATACAATTCCAGAAACAGCGCGTTCTTAAACATCCTGTATTTTCCATACGTGAAACTCCTTTAGGAACAAGCAGGAACAACACAGAGGGCGCATAGAGAAGAGGGATCCAAGAAAAAAAATCAAAGCTGAAACCTTTAGACTAATCACAACACTAAGATGGACAGAAAACAGGACAGTGTTCTTGTGTTACAGGCTGGTACTGAACAAATGCCTATCAGTTAACATCAGGAAGAGAGTTCTTGAATGTTATATAGAACCAATACTGTTGTACGGTTGCGAGGCGTGGACAGTCAACAAGCAAAACCAGAACAAGATTGAGGCAGCCGAGATGTGGTTTCTAAGAAGAATGTTGCGAGTTCCATGGACAGCAAAGAAAACAAACGAGACAGTCTTGATGGAGGCAGACACAAGTAGATCATTCATAAGGAAGATTAGGAAAAGACAGACAACATTTATAGGTTATTTTATAAGGAAAGGGGAATTGGAGCACTTGGTCACATCGGGGAAAGCTGGAGGGAAAGAGAGCACCGGGTAGACCCAGGGAGAAGATACTGGACGGACTTGCAGAGTGGCTGGGGACGAGGAGGGTGGAAGAGATGCTTGAGGCAACAAGTGATAGAGACAGATGGAAGTCCATAATCGCCAACGCCATGTGGCAAGGCACCTGATGATGATGATTGAGCTTGAGACTATAGATCTTGAGTTCACGGTGGCCCCCGTTAACTCGAGTTGTTATGTAAAGTGCTGATAACACGTGGATCGTAGGTTCGATCCTCAGGAGCGCCACATTAGTTTTGTTGTTGTTGCCATGTCAAAGTGGCCTTGAGTCATGTCCTGAACGCAGTCCAACCCTCTTAAAGCGTACGGAGTTTAAGGACCAGAACACTTGCTTGACCGGGGTTATCTCTTATGAAGACCTCCTGCTGTCCAGCTCACCCCAGAGATTTTTTTGCCACTGACCTGTAATGAGTAAAACATTTTTTTCACCTCTACCGCTTTCTTAAATTCATCTTGATGGGAAATTATGGGTGATGGGTGTGGAGGATGAGCTCTTAGAGTGAACATGGGGATCGATTTTTCGCTCATCTTCTACGGATATTTTGTGTCATCCTGTTTTCATTTCCTCAAAGATTTAGCCATGCGAAAAGCTATCGCAGCAAGGGTGATAGCAAGAAATGTGATTGTGAAGCCGTATTACTGCACACCTTTTGAAGTTTCGTTTTGTGTAAAGTTTCTTCAAGAAGGATTCCTACCAAAGTATGTCAAGTCGCTTATTTGGAAATATATAACAAGTTCTGTTCGTCATCTTCTTGCTTGATTCTGCAGCCAAAACTCTTATCACCTTTTTTTGCACTTTTTCGTCTAGATAAATGAAAGAGTCATTTTATTCTCCGCATCGGCCTCATCACCTACAGCTGACGCTACTCCAGAGGCGTCAGCTCGACTCGACACGACATTAGGAAGCATGATCCATAGTCGACACCGGCTGACGGAGGTCTACCTTTCTTAATTTTATTCTTATTATGGTCCCTTCTCTAGAGAAAAATCCACAGTTTACTTCGAGACTCGTCCTTAAAGCTATGAGAGTTCAACATCCCTGCTTTGAACGCCCCTCTGGCTTCCTGTTCAGCAGCGTATTAAATACAAGACTGCTTGCATGTGCAGTATGCTGCATGTGATCTCTGATATTCTTCCTGATTATGTCTCTGAATTGCTGCATGCCCATTCTCCTTCCAGTGCTCTTCGCTCTTCTTCTGATACTTGGCTGTTCAAATTCTCTCGATACAGACACAGGACTCATGCTTTCCGATCTTTCGCGCATTTTGAACATTTTCTGTGGAATAATCTGCCCTTTATCTGAAGAATTTGCCGAACGTTTCCACTTTTAAGACCCAGCTTAAAGCCCATCTTTTCCGTGAATCCTTCTGTTAATAGGATAATACAAAAACCACAGAAAGGTACAGTACCCTAACCAAATGTATTTTGATTTATATATTAGCATGAACAGTTTTGACGATGAAAAATACCGTAATCTTTGGAATGTATGTTTGCATGTTTTGAGATAATTAATTATGGAGTCATTCACAGCACATAACCATATTAGCATTGAAAATGGTATCGTATCTAAATAGCTGACATTTTAAGAAATACAATACCGAAGCACATCATACGCATACATGAAGAGGAGAACAAGAGATGACTGGCATAAGGGAAATAAGCGAAGGGACAGGAGAGAGAGGAAAACACTGATGGTAGGTTTTCTGTGAGACTAGAAACAGTTTGCATTTGTCCAGGAGACAGGACGGTCGTTCCAACTGCATGGACTTTGATGCCCAGCTCTGATGTGGTTTTTTGTATAAGAACGTTCCTATTCGTTAGATATATTTTTCATCTATTTAGCGTAATAGGAAAGAAAGGAATAACACATATATACTTTTTAAATCTTCTTAACAGTGGCATTTCATAATACCGTTTCTAGCATGTTTTTGAAACAGACATTTTAAATATACGAAGAAAGACTAACTTAAACAATTAAGACAAAGTGCAACCAAACAGCCACATTTATACGTATTGGTACGCATAAACTCCTTGTTTATCAGTCTACCACTTCTCTTTCTCTGTCTGTCTGTCTATCAATCTATCTGTCTATCTGTCTGTCTGTCTCCCACCTCTCTCTCTCTTTCTCTCTCTTTCTCTTTCTTCTTTCTCTGTCTCTCTCTTTGTCACTCTCTCTGTGTGTGAGTCTCGGTCTTTGTCTGTCTGTCTCTCTTTCTCTCCCACACACACACACATACACACACTCACACACACATACATACATACATACACACAAAAATTGTAATTTAATTTGACAAGAAAGGTGCTTATCAGAATCAAATTTTCTTTAGACTAAGTACAACTGTTCACAATGCCCGTAGCAGAGAGAAAAATAAGTGGCGCTATTTTCTCTTCTGGGGGTCCAACTGTAAAGATATATTTTATGCAGAAAATCCCTCGAAGGAAAACAAGCTGTTACAACATATCAAAACATGAAAAAAAGTTTGAATAAAGATTTTCTTTGTCTGGCCTAGTTTTTGTGTTATCCAGCTTTTGTGACCTCTTCTTCTTCTTCTTTTTTAAATTAATGTCTTTTTTTCAACTGAGGATCACGCAAGACGGTTTTGATCCGATGACGTTGACGTCCAGCGTATCAGAATTCTGTGGCCCGTCTTGCTCTAAGCAAAAAGAGATGTGATCATGTCACTGTCTTGCTTTCTGTTTCTCCGACTGTCGTCTGTTTCTCAAATAATTTTATATAAAATCAATACACTACACTACATGTGTATTAATGGTATCACACCTACCTTTCACGGTTAAAAAATGGGTGGCACTGCACTGCGGCGACGAGCTCTCAAAAGAAAAAGCATCCCCAACTTTACGTAGTAAATCCACTGTGGCAAAGAAATGAATATGAATATGAATGTAATATGAATATGAATGTAATATGAATATGAATATGAACATGAATATGAACATGAATAGAATATGAATATGAATATCAATATGAATAAGAATATGAATATGAATATTGTTACACTTCAATAGGTGTTGCCCTATGGCCCTATGGAAATAGGGCCAGGTACAGTAGTGAGTGATAGTATCAAGAAAAGTCACTCTAAGTGGTCGGAGAGGTCAAACCGTGACTGCCCAGGGCGAGTAGCTCTTTAGAAGTTACTGGTGATGGACATACACGGCCTGTCACTGATCATTACATAGCTCTTTAGAAGTTACTGGTGATGGACATACACGACCTGTCACTGTTCATTACATAGCTCTTTAGAAGTTACTGGTGATGGACATACACGACCTGTCACTGTTCATTACATAGCTCTTTAGAAGTTACTGGTGATGGACATACACGGCCTGTCACTGTTCATTACATAGCTCTTTAGAAGTTACAGGTGATGGACATATACGGCCTGTCACTGATCATTACATAGCTCTTTAGAAGTTACTGGTGATGGACATACACGGCCTGTCACTGTTCATTATATAGCTCTTTAGAAGTTACTGGTGATGGACATACACGACCTGTCACTGTTCATTACATAGCTCTTTAGAAGTTACTGGTGATGGACATACACGACCTGTCACTGTTCATTACATAGCTCTTTAGAAGTTACTGGTGATGGACATACACGGCCTGTCACTGATCATTACATAGCTCTTTAGAAGTTACTGGTGATGGACATACATGGCCTGTCACTGACCATTACATAGCTCTTTAGAAGTTACTGGTGATGGACATACACGGCCTGTCACTGTTCATTACATAGCTCTTTAGAAGTTACTGGTGATGGACATACACGGCCTGTCACTGTTCATTACATAGCTCTTTAGAAGTTACTGGTGATGGACATACATGGCCTGTCACTGTTCATTACATAGCTCTTTAGAAGTTACTGGTGATGGACATACACGGCCTGTCACTGTTCATTACATAGCTCTTTAGAAGTTACTGGTGATGGACATACACGGCCTGTCACTGATCATTACATAGCTCTTTAGAAGTTACTGGTGATGGACATACACGGCCTGTCACTGATCATTACATAGCTCTTTAGAAGTTACTGGTGATGGACATATACGTCCTGTCACTGTTCATTACATAGCTCTTTAGAAGTTACTGGTGATGGACATACACGACCTGTCACTGATCATTACATAGCTCTTTAGAAGTTACTGGTGACGGACATACACGGCCTGTCCCTGTTCATTATATAGCTCTTTAGAAGTTACTGGTGATGACATACACGACCTGTCACTGTTCATTACATAGCTCTTTAGAAGTTACTGGTGATGGACATACACGGCCTGTCACTGATCATTACATAGCTCTTTAGAAGTTACTGGTGATGGACATACACGACCTGTCACTGATCATTACATATCTCTGTAGAAGTTACTGTTGATGGACATACACGACCTGTCACTGTTCATTACATAGCTCTTTAGAAGTTACTGGTGATGGATATACACGGCCTGTCACTGTTCATTACATAGCTCTTTAGAAGTTACTGGTGATGGACATACACGGCCTGTCCCTGTTCATTACATAGCTCTTTAGAAGTTACTGGTGATGGACATACACGACCTGTCCCTGTTCATTACATAGCTCTTTAGAAGTTACTGGTGATGGACATACACGGCCTGTCACTGTTCATTACATAGCTCTTTAGAAGTTACTGGTGATGGACATACATGGCCTGTCACTGATCATTACATAGCTCTTTAGAAGTTACTGGTGATGGACATACACGACCTGTCATGTTCATTACATAGCTCTTTAGAAGTTACTGGTGATGGACATACATGGCCTGTCACTGTTCATTACATAGCTCTTTAGAAGTTACTGGTGATGGACATACACGGCCTGTCCCTGTTCATTACATAGCTCTTTAGAAGTTACAGGTGATGGACATACACGGCCTGTTCCTGTTCATTACATAGCTCTTTAGAAGTTACTGGTGATGGACATACACGACCTGTCACTGTTCATTACATAGCTCTTTAGAAGTTACTGGTGATGGACATACACGGCCTGTCACTGATCATTACATAGCTCTTTAGAAGTTACTGGTGATGGACATACACGACCTGTCACTGATCATTACATAGCTCTTTAGAAGTTTCTGGTGATGGACATACACGACCTGTCACTGATCATTACATAGCTCTTTAGAAGTTACTGGTGATGGACATACACTGCCTGTCACTGTTCATTACATAGCTCTTTAGAAGTTACTGGTGATGGACATACACGGCCTGTCACTGTTCATTACATAGCTCTTTAGAAGTTACTGGTGATGGACATACACGGCCTGTCCCTGTTCATTACATAGCTCTTTAGAAGTTACTGGTGATGGACATACACGGCCTGTCACTGTTCATTACATAGCTCTTTAGAAGTTACTGGTGATGGACATACACGGTCTGTCACTGTTCATTACATAGCTCTTTAGAAGTTACTGGTGATGGACATACACGGCCTGTCACTGTTCATTACATAGCTCTTTAGAAGTTACTGGTGATGGACATACACGGCCTGTCACTGTTCATTACATAGCTCTTTAGAAGTTACTGGTGATGGACACACACGGCCTGTCACTGTTCATTACATAGCTCTTTACAAGTTACTGGTGATGGACATACACGGCCTGTCACTGTTCATTACATATTCAGTAAACTAAAAGGGGCAGTCACACAACCATAATCGGCTGCCCAGCTAGTAAGAGAACTGAATGGTTAGTTTATCGTAGATATTGTAAAAAGGTGGACATCCCTTTAAAGGATTCACGCTTGGTCAGTGCCAGTTTTTATGGCGAGCATAAAATTTGCATTATTTTGCATTATTTGATGCGAGGGAAGTGTATAAAAGAAAGGGCCTCCGACCCATGAGAGAGACACCCTAAGGAGGCACCCTAAGAAGAACACAACACGGGTTTTTCCTTTGGCAGTTAATGCTGGGGGACAATTAGTTTTAGATTATGAAGTTTGTCATGCGTTAAAAAGAAATAAAGTTCTGCCATCACGCCGTTTTGAGGCACGTTTTAAAAAGATATGGTGGTAGATTAAGAAGAAAAGCATACTGGCTGAGTGGTTCGTTTTCTTGAAAGGATGTAGTACAACACTAGACCTATCCATTTTGGTGCCGTGACCAGGATCCTTTAGAGCGGGTTTAGAATGTTTGAAAAAAACCCTATCCAAGAAAACAACGGATAGGAGGAGGAAGCGAATTGAGCAGCTCGTCCGTCGTCACCCATTGACCATCACGCTGGTGAACAGGTGGCCGCTGGGCTTCGAACGTCAGGTTCAGTGCACTGCGGAGGCGACACCACCACCTGCCGAGCCGAGGTACATCCCTGCCGGCTACGAATCGTCCGAGGAGGAGGGGTCATCCTGTACAATGGGAAGAAATGGTCCTTCTAAGAGGTAGGTCTCTTGTGGTTTCTCCCTAACCTTGTGATTGGCTAGAAAGGAGGGCTTTAAAAAAAAAGCTAGTAAATAAAAAAAAAATGGCTGAAGGAGAGCAAAGGCAGAGCATAAACCCACCAGGGTGTTAGAGACAGATGATCCAGCCATTTTCAGGGAATCCACAAAAATTTAGAGTGGATGAAGGAAGTAGAAAAAGTTGCAACTATATGCGGGGCAGATGACGCGCGAAAGTTAAACATCGCGTATCAGACCAGCAAGGGGGTCGACAGTGACTTCATTGCTAGGTTTTTAGCTAGTGTTGAACGGCCTGATTGGGATGAATTGAAACGGCAACTGGGGCTTCGTTTCAACGATGTGGTAGACACACAGCATGCACTTGTCTTGCTAATGAAGATCAAGCAAGGGCGGGATGAAACAGTGCCAGCGTTCGCGGAACGCGTACATGCATTGGCAGCAGAAGCATTTCCTCCACCGGCCAATTTGGCCGAGCCCTTGATACAAAGACAGTTGATAGGGTACTTTGAAAACGGTCTTTACCATAATTATCTTAAGATGAAGTTAATTAGGATGAATTGTGTTGACTTTGAGACAGCAGTACAAGAAGCTACCCAGGAGGAAAATGTGAGGAAACAGTTTAGGCTAAGATTTTCCTCGGATACCAGAAAAACCTTCGGCTATAAGGAAAACCACCGGCAGGAAGAGC
>CM060315.1:26096736-26109236 GCA_030674185.1 Monoplex corrugatus | reverse complement strand
GAATGTCATCACCGTCAGCATACAAACAATAAAGCATCATAATTATATGTCAGTGATATAGACATACAGTCATTTACCGTCAGTAATACAGACAATAACAGCATCATAATCCTCAGTAATACAGACAATACCAGCATCATATACCGTCAGTATACAGACAATAACAGCATCATATACCATCAGTGATACAGACAATAACAGCATCATATACCATCAGTAATACAGACAATAACAGCATCATATACCATCAGTAATACAGACAATAACAGCATCATATACCATCAGTGATATAGACAATAACAGCATCATATACCATCAGTAATACAGACAATACAGCATCATATACCATCAGTGATACAGACAATAACAGCATCATTCCATCAGTGATCAGACAATGTTAGCATCATATCCATCAGTGTACAGACAATAACAGCATCATATACCATCAGTGATACAGACAATAACAGCATCATATACCTCAGTGATACAGACAATAACAACATCATATACCATCAGTGATACAGACAATAACAGCATCATATACCATCAGTGATACAGACAATAACAGCATCATATACCATCAGTGATACAGACAATAACAGCATCATAAACATCAGCAATACAGACAATAACAGCATCATATCATCAGTGATACAGACAATAACAGCATCATATAACATCAGCAATACAGACAATAACAGCATCATATACCGTCAGCAATACAGACAATAACAGCATCATATACCGTCAGTGATACAGACAATAACAGCATATAAACATCAGTAATACAGACAATAACAGCATCATATACCATCAGTGATACAGACAATAAACATAAACCATCAGTGATACAGACAATAACAGCATCATATACCATCAGTGATACAGACAATAACAGCATATATACCATCAGTGATACAGACAATAACAGCATATAACATCAGCAATACAGACAATAACAGCATCATATACCATCAGCGATACAGACAATAACAGCATCATATAACATCAGAAATACAGACAATAACAGCATCATATACCGTCAGCAATACAGACAATAACAGCATCATATACCGTCAGTGATACAGACAATAACAGCTCATATAACATCAGCAATACAGACAATAACAACATCATATACCGTCAGTGATACAGAAAATAACAGCATCATATAACATCAGCAATACAGACAATAACAGCATCATATCCCGTCAGCATACAGACATAACAGCATCATTACCGTCAGCAATACAGACAATAACAGAATCATATACCGTCACAAGTACATTAGCGTTAGTAGATATGTGAGTTGGCCTAAAATTTCTTATCTACACCGCTGAAAATCAACGTTTCAATTGATATTATTATTATTTTGTGAAGTAACAGAAAACCATGTCAAACTTTATCTGAAACATTATTTGTAGATACTGCATCCATTTTTTCTTGTCAAGTTTGCAAGTTTCATGTCACTTTTGCATTTTATTTTCTTATTGTATTTTGTAGTAAAATGAATTTATTCGTGACATATTACATTTCACTGTGGTTTGTATGATTTCTTTGTCTATGTCTCTGTCTCTGTCTCTGTTTCTGTCTGTCTCTGTCTCTGTCTCTCTCTCTCTGTCTGTGAAAATGAAATTTCGTTTCATTTCATTTCTTGTTTTGCATCTCTGAATATCTCTGTTTCTCTATGAAAATAACGTTTCGTTTCATCTCTGTATCTGTCTTTGTCTGTCTGTCCGTCTGTCTCTCTTTCTATCTCTCTCTTTCTCTCTCCCTCTCTCTGTCTCCCTTTCTGTCTGTCTGTCTGTCTCTTTGTCTCTCCCTCACCCTCTCTCTCTCTCCCTTCCCCTCTCTCTCTTTCTCTCGTTGCCCATTATCTATCCCCCCCCCTCTCTTTATTTTTCATACATTGCTTCTTATTTTCGCTTTCTGGACACGTTTTTGTTCACAAACCCTCATTGTTGCAAAGTTCTTAGTGCAACCGAATAATGACAGGGTTGCTGTGAGTTCACATGGGTGTTAGCGTGAGTCCAAATCATGTGTCATGAAACATTATGCCACCTGTTTGTTTGATCCATTACAATTCCCACGATGAGATGGGTTTTGCATCACATCGTGTTTCATGAAATGCTATCTCATCTATTTGTTTAAATTATTTCCATGATGAGCTGAGCAGAATTAAATGTCAGCGCAACTCTTACGTTAATCTGACAATTATGATAATGTTAGTCGATAGCGCATGCGCGCATGCGTGCGTGCGTGCGTGCGTGCGTGCGTGCAGGCATGGCTATCAGGCACAGTTACAATCATTCTATCCACAACTTGTGAATATCGAGGGCGCATTGTTTGCTCTTGCAGTGTGTCTGGTGCAAACGTGTTACACGTTTATTGACTTGGATTAATACCCGTGGGCGAATTGCATTCAGTTGCATTATACGAAGTGACACTTGTGACAAACCGTGTTTCAAGTGGTTAAGACTTAGTCAGCAATGCACTTGAGTCACCCTCCTGGTCAGACACTTTTGACAATAACAACCATCACCACAAAACAAGAACAACCACAAAAACAACCACCACAACAACCACAGAAACAACCACAACAACAACAACCACAATTACAATAACCACCACCACCACCACAACAACAATAACAACAACCACAACAACAATAACCACCCCACCACCACCACCACAACAACAACCACAACAACAATCACCACCACCACTACCACCACAACAACAACCACAACAACAATCACCACCACAACAACAACAACAATCACAACAACAACGACCACAACTACAATAACCGTAACAACCACCACCACCACCACCACCACAACAACAACAACAACCACAACTACAAACACCACCACCACCACCACAACAACAACAACAACAACATCAACAACATCCACAACCACAACAACAACAGCAATAACGACGACAACAACAACAACATTAACACCACCACCACCACCACAACAACAACATAAACAACAACAACAACAACAACAACTACGAGCCAGGGAGCGGGAAGGAGGGTAGAAGAGAAAGAAAGAGAGAGGATCAAAATCAGGAATTTTTTTTTACCAGTCGCAACAGACTACCGACTAGACGGTTGCGGGTTCGAATCCCCATCAGTCCCTTCTAAAATTGCTGTGGGATTGTTCTGCTCCGGCTCCTACCCAGAGTTGGGTGTGCTATAGGCTCATTGGGAAGACTGGGACCACACAGTCGATCTTGTCCACTTCACGAATGCGTCATTGAGAGTGTTGCTCAAATCCTCTGACCAGCACCGCAGGTGTCTGTATCTTTCGGACCTGGTTGATGTCAGGATATATTAAGATAGTAAGTGTAGAGCACAGCCCTGTCACACAGTCTCAATTCTAGATGGAACTCCATAACATCATGATTATCATCCTCATCGACATCATCATCATCGCAATGTAAAAAAACAACAAAAAAACTGTGCCAGCTTCTATAGCCATCAAGGTGGCGTAGAAAATGGGATGGGAAAAAGAAAGGTGAGCACAAATGTAACTTCCCTGAGTGCGATGGTCCTAAAAAAATCAGGAATTTATTCAAAAGTGCCGAAGCTCCATTTGAGCAGGTGTGAACTCATCATAAACAAACAAGAAAACACAAAATACATTAAATAGTCGTTCTTTGACAATACATACTTTGAACATTATATAAAGACAATATGGATCACATAGTCATTTTTCAATTATACAATAAGAGTATATAGATTACAATAGTTACAACGACAGCACTAACAGCGACATTGGAGAGGAAGATTGATGGAGCATACACACGAATGCTGCGTGCAGCCCTGAACAAATTCTGGAGAGAACATCCAACTAACAAAGAGTTATATGGCAAAATCCCACCAATCAATAAATCAATACGTCAACAAAGACTGCGCTTCGCGGGACACTGCTGGCGTAACAAAGAAGAACTGGTGGGGGATGTTCTATTATGGAGATCCAGTCACGGCAAACAAAGACCAGGACGTCCAAAGAAGACCTTCATCGACCAACTGATGGATGATACGGGCTGTCAGTATGATGAACTACCTACTGCAATGTCTGACAGAGAAGGATGGAAGAAACGTATCATGGATAGCCGAACAAGCTCGACATGTTGATGATGATGACTAATTCGTAGAAACCGACTTTAAGACAAGGCAAATCTCTCTTCTGTTCAGAGTTTTGTAGACGTATATTGACAGATTTTTTTTTTTACTGTAGTTTAATTTTGACAAGAAACACCACGAGGGTGCGGATGGAACCCGCAGCACCAATACCTCACCACTCTCTCAAAATCCCAACGCCACAACACATAATTGTCATTTTATCCAAGCAAAGGGGGGTTGCCCAGGCGTTGCATGACCCTTTCGGACCCAGTCATCAGTTACCTTGTTCACAAACCGAATGGCAAAGGTCGGGAGATGACAAACCCCGGGACATAGCCACACAACGCGCACCAACCAAGTCCAGCCCAGCCTCTGGACCAAGAGAGAACGGAAGACCCCTCTCTTGCCCCACTCTGGTCTTCATCTCTTTTTCGTACAGCCCGAACTTCCACCAGATGGCATAGTTGCCAGCTCCTTTCTCCTTTCTACAGATTTCTTACTGTACGTTCATTTGTTAAGGCCGTGAGCATTAACAATTTGATATAATTTGGATTATGGTAGAAGTCAGGCTGAATTGACCAACGTCTGAAATCTTTAAGGGCTGAACGAGACAGAATAAAATGAATTTCTTTTTCATTGACACGTTTACAAAACTGCCAATTTGCTGACTCTTCACCACGTCTTTGATAACTTGGTCTGTGCACTGATAAGTCAGACAAGGTAAACAATCTAAGCCTTGTGAATACGCATCTGATCCATTTGTTAAATTTGAGCAAGAAATATGGTTCACACCTCATGAAATTGTTGAGACTTTCGGTGTTGCGATTGCGCACACGCACGCATACACGCACGCACACACACACACATATACACACACATATACATACATACGCACGCGCAGCCTAATAATAGTGATGATATAGTATCAATAATAATTATAAAACAATGATAATAATACTAACAACAACGATGACAGCAATTACAACAACAACGATACTACTACTACTACTACTACTACTACTACTACTACTACTACTACTACTACTACTACTACTACTAACAATAACAAAGATAATGATGAATTAATAATAATAATAATAATAATAATAATGATAATAATAATAATGTTATGATGAAGAAAGGAAGTACTAGCTGGTAAGATGAATTGAACAGTCGATTAGTAATGAACAATCTACATAAAACTATTTCATTTTGCTCATCTAAGTTTAAACGCGTACACACGTAGTCAAAGACTGAATAATTGAAACGACACTCTCAGTCACCAAAGAAAGAAACAAAGCAAACAAAGCAAACAAAATAATGAACAAGAAATGGAACAAACCAGATGATCTCAAACCGTTCCAACAGTCTCTCTTTATACATATATGATCCTATGATATCCAGTTTTCGTATTTCTCAAGGTCAATGTGATCTAGAAATATTGATTGAGGTATGATTTGACGTGTATCGCCCACAATGCCCGACTGTTGTGATGTTTTCAGAAGTTTTTAACCCTTTGACTCCAACACCCTCTCCACCGGCATCCTGCATTGTCAGCCATGCTAGGAAAGCAAAAACTTAACTCTGTGATACCCACACCCTATCCACCAGATCCCTGCAGAAAATTGGTGGATAGGGTGAGGGAGTCAAAAATTGCTGATTTTACGTACATTATTTTCTTTTTTTTTGGGGGGGGGGAGGGGATTGGGGGATGGGAGGATTCCTCGGACCTTGACCATTGAAATTTACCTTCCAAATGTATGTTTTCTTGATTCTTGAATAGTCCAGAACATTGACCAAACTTTTGTAAATATCCACCTATAAAGGGCTGACGAAATCTTGTTGATACGTTAATGTTTGTTGCAAACTGCCAGCAAGACAAAAGACATACACAAACATGCACGCACACGCACGCACACGGACGCACACACACACACACACACACACACGCGCGCGCGCACACACACGCACGCACACAGGCACACAGGCACACACACGTACACAGACAGACAGACACACACATACACAAACACACACACAAACACACACACACAAACACACAAACACATACGCGCGTGCGCGCACACATACACACACACACATACGCACACACGCATACACACGCGTAAACACACACATGTACACATACGCACTCACAAAAAGACACACACACACACACAAACACACACACACACACACACATTCATACACACCTACCAGGTCAACATGAAATAATCTTTATATAACAATTATCTTTAGGGAAAAACACAGGCAAAATCCAAATCGAACAAACGAAAAACAAACAAACAAACAAACAGACAAACAAAAAAACAAAAAAAACAAAAAACAAACAAACAAACAAACAAACAAACAAACAAACAAACAAACAAACAAACAAACAAACAAACAAACAAACAAAAACACTAAGATCATCAACAGCAGCGACAGTGACAACAACAACAACAATGAAAACGACAACAACAACGACAATATAAAAAAAGTCACAATCCCACCCAAGGCAGATGAATTATAATCAGCTCAATGGCTGACAGCATCGAAATAATCATTCAGATTGGATTTCTGTGCACAAATGTACACAGGAATTAGTGAAGAATACACGGTAGAAAGAAACTCTAGGGAGAGCTAGACAACAGAAGGTCTTCAGAGAAGTAACCCCCTTTAGACAAGTGTTTCGGCCCTGAATTCCTTACACTCTCGGGGGGCCGGGCCACATCCAGGTCATGACTCCTGGATGCCCTTCTGCTGTTGTCTATTTTTTTTATTTATTTTTTTCCCACGCCGGGGATCGAACCTGGGCGATTCTGCGCTTCAGAACTGCGGTACGCGGTTTTACCAATGTGCTAACGGGGCACACATCATCTGTAGGGAATTTAATCCTTATGAAGTTCACTTTTTTGGTTCCTCCTTGCCCAGATCCAGCTTGAGCTCCTTTCTGCTGCCTCTGCCATCGCTTTAAGGGCTCTAGTCCTCTTCTTCCCAGAAATGGCGAGTTGTTTCATGAGATCATAAGCGGAGGTGCCCACAAACCCTCTTGCCCCGACCTCTATGGCGAAGATTTTGACCCGCAGACCTGCTTTCTTCAGGGTGCTGGCAAGACCGGCGTATTTTTCGGTCTTGTAGATATGTGCTTCTTCCATTCTGCTTTCGTATGGCACAGTGAGTTCTATCAGAATCACTTGTTTCGAGGAGTCAGAGTGGAGAGCGATGTCTGGTCTCATGCCTGTCTTGCTGATGACATCTGGGTAATTTCTCCACTCTGGGAGGTCTGCTGTACACTCCCAGTCGACTGCTCCATCCAGAAGACCCTTTGGCAATGTGCTGGTTGTCATAGCCCTTTCGGGCCAGACCTGTTTCCCTCCTGCTTTGTAGAACGTTGTCATAGCAATTGGTGCGTTTGGGGTCATGGTTTTTTCGCTAACCACATCTGTGATCACTTTCAGAACTTGGTTGTGCCTCCATGTATACCTTCCTTGGGCTAGCGCTACTTTGCAAGAGCTTAGGACATGTTCCACTGTTTGTTTCTTCTGACAGAGCGGACATGCTGGGTCGTCTGCTTTCCCCCATTTCACTAAGTTTGCATTCGAGGGGAGCAGGTCATATACAGATCTGAGGAGGAAGCTTATCCTTAGAGGAGCCATGTGCCACATATCGTTCCAGCTGAGACTTCTTTGGAGTGCACTGTCCCATGTTGTCCATTGCCCCTGTTGACCTTGCTGGACTGCCTTCTGCACTCTTTTGACATCTTCTTCTTCCTTCAACTCCTGTATGATCATGTCTCTTTTTTCCTTCCCTTTGGCTTTGGACCACCACTGCATTTTTGTTGCTCCCAGTCCCTGTCTGTTGGTTTGCGTGTGTCCAATTATTTCTTTGATGCTGAGGTTTCTCTTGGCATTGTTTACAGCCTCTTGGACTTTCCACTTTCTGCCAGTTCTCAGCTTTGGATGAACTGCTCTCACGATATTGTCCTCCGATTCCTCCAGCATGCTCAACAGTCTTGCTTTTCCAACTTTGTATTCCTCCACTATGGATTTCAGAGGTAGCTTCAGCATTGCTTGACGACAGTAGAATGCAACATCAGTGAGACCAGGTGGGACACCGAGCCATTTTCTTGTGTATTTGTTGATTTTGGCTTCCATTGCTTCGACTGTGCTGGTGCAAATGTCATAGATTAGCAGTGGCCACAGCAGCTTTGGTATCAGCATGAACTGTAGACACCAGACTTTGTATTTGCCTGGCAGTCCGCAGTTATCTATTTTCTTCAGGCCTTCTTCTGCTGTTTGCTTGGTTTCACATCCCCTTTGTGTGTCTTTCAGGGAGTCATCATACCATCTTCCGAGACTTTTTACTGGCTCTTCTGTGACAGTGGGGATGGTTTGGTTGGCTACCATGAATTTGACTGAATCTGCCACTTTTCCTTTTCGCAGTGAGAGACTTCGGGATTTCTTAGGTTTGAACCTCATTCTTGAAGAGGCCACCAGCTCATCCAGCTGCTTTAAGATTTGGTGTTCTCTTCCTCATCCGTGGACAAGACTGTTGTGTCATCCATGAAAGCTTTCAGAGGAGGCATCTGGTATCCATCTCCCAGATTCACTGGACCTGAACTCTTCATTGCAGCTTTCAAGATGACTTCCATTGCCAACACGAACAGTATGGGAGAGATTGCACAGCCCATTGCAATGCCCACCTCTAGGTCTATCCAGTCCGTGGTGTATTCTTTGGTAGAGAACCGCATTGAGAACCCTTGGAAATACTTCCTCAGCATTGTTCGGATGTTTTCTGGGATGTGATACATTTCAAGAGCCAGCTGGATCATATCGTGTGGAACTGATCCATATGCATTCGCCAGATCAAGCCAAACTACGTCAATGTCTCTCTTCTCTGTTCTTGCTTTTTGGATGGCATCCCAAATCAACGTGGCATGTTCCAAGCATCCAGGCATTCCTGGTATGCCTCCCTTTTGGACTGACATATCCAGATACTTGTTTTCAGTCAGGTATTTTGTCAATCTTGCTGCCATAACAGAGAAGAAGATTTTCCCCTCGACGTTCAGAAGTGATATTGGCCTGAACTGATTGATGCTGCTGGAGTTCTGCTCCTTCGGAATGTACACTCCTTCAGCTCTCATCCATTGGTCGCTGATCTTCTGGTTCCTCCATGCTGATCGAATCATCTTGTGGAGCCACTCGAGCACTTTTGGGCATTTCTTGTAGAGCAGGTATGGTATTCCGTTTGGTCCAGGTGCTGACTTGGCTCTGGCTTTCTTTACTACGTTCTTCACTTCATCCAGTGTTGGTGGTTTGTTATTGAATTTTCCTTCTGGCGCTGCAGGCCAAACCAGATTTTGGATTTCAAGTGGTGCCTCGCGCTGAGAATCGGAATATGTTTCCCTGAGATGCTGCTCTAGGGTTTCCTTGCCCACTGTGAGAGTCCCTGATTTGGGTTGTTCAAACAGCTTTCTTGCAAAGTCAAAGGGATCTTTGAAGAAACGATCTTGAGTCTTCTTCTTTTTGCTCTTTCTTCGCCTTGCTGATTCCACTTTGCTGAGAGCATTGTGTTTGGCCTTCAGATCTTTCCAGAGTTCCAGGAGCCCTTGCTTCTCGAATTCTGAGGCAGTTTTCATTCGCTTTTTAAGCTTCCTTTTCTCCCTCCGGATGCTCTCCATCTGCTGCTGTCTTCTGGATTTCTGGGGAGGCGTTTTTGTCTTTGGCTGCTTCACTCCATAAGTGTCCCTGCAGATAGAGTATATGATGTCTCCGTATGTGTCAAGTTTGTGTTCCAGCGTACTGTTCCCTATTAGCGCATTCAGCTTAAGGACAAGATCCTCATCTAATTTCTCTCCATTGTTCTTTTGCACCGGCAGGCGGCAAATTGAGTTTTCCACGTTTGGCGTTAAGAGCTTGTGCAAAATCCGCATCAGAACCGTCAGCGTGGATGTCCTTGGCACTATGGTTTAATTCCTGGCCTTGGTCATCCAACGTCTCACCTGCTATCGCAGTGCGCTGCTGCTGGTTCGTATGTGTCTTCAAACAGCCCATTTTTGTCCTGTGGATCTTCATGCCGCGTTTGGTGGTGAATCTCCTTCCACACGCACACGGAAATTCCAACTGGTCATTGATCATGGTCCGTTGTGCGTTTCCAGTCGTGATGGAGTCAGTGCCGATGGATTCATCATTCTCTCCCCCTTTCGGTGAATCCTGGGAGCATCTTTCATTTGGAAAACTCGTGGCATGTTATCAAAGGCGAGGTGGGAAGCCAACCCACAAAGCCCGCAGATCTAGTCTTTCCCAGTGTCCTTCGGTCTTTCCCGAATGTCCTCCGAACTATTCCCGGAAGTCAATGGACTGACCATGTGCAGGTAGAAAGAAACTCTAGGGAGAGCTAGACAACAGAAGGTCTTCAGAGAAGTAACCCCCTTTAGACAAGTGTTTCGGCCCTGAATTCCTTACACTCTCGGGGGGCCGGGCCACATCCAGGTCATGACTCCTGGATGCCCTTCTGCTGTTGTCTATTTTTTTTATTTATTTTTTTCCCACGCCGGGGATCGAACCTGGGCGATTCTGCGCTTCAGAACTGCGGTACGCGGTTTTACCAATGTGCTAACGGGGCACACATCATCTGTAGGGAAGTTAATCCTTATGAAGTTCACTTTTTTGGTTCCTCCTTGCCCAGATCCAGCTTGAGCTCCTTTCTGCTGCCTCTGCCATCGCTTTAAGGGCTCTAGTCCTCTTCTTCCCAGAAATGGCGAGTTGTTTCATGAGATCATAAGCGGAGGTGCCCACAAACCCTCTTGCCCCGACCTCTATGGCGAAGATTTTGACCCGCAGACCTGCTTTCTTCAGGGTGCTGGCAAGACCGGCGTATTTTTCGGTCTTGTAGATATGTGCTTCTTCCATTCTGCTTTCGTATGGCACAGTGAGTTCTATCAGAATCACTTGTTTCGAGGAGTCAGAGTGGAGAGCGATGTCTGGTCTCATGCCTGTCTTGCTGATGACATCTGGGTAATTTCTCCACTCTGGGAGGTCTGCTGTACACTCCCAGTCGACTGCTCCATCCAGAAGACCCTTTGGCAATGTGCTGGTTGTCATAGCCCTTTCGGGCCAGACCTGTTTCCCTCCTGCTTTGTAGAACGTTGTCATAGCAATTGGTGCGTTTGGGGTCATGGTTTTTTCGCTAACCACATCTGTGATCACTTTCAGAACTTGGTTGTGCCTCCATGTATACCTTCCTTGGGCTAGCGCTACTTTGCAAGAGCTTAGGACATGTTCCACTGTTTGTTTCTTCTGACAGAGCGGACATGCTGGGTCGTCTGCTTTCCCCCATTTCACTAAGTTTGCATTCGAGGGGAGCAGGTCATATACAGATCTGAGGAGGAAGCTTATCCTTAGAGGAGCCATGTGCCACATATCGTTCCAGCTGAGACTTCTTTGGAGTGCACTGTCCCATGTTGTCCATTGCCCCTGTTGACCTTGCTGGACTGCCTTCTGCACTCTTTTGACATCTTCTTCTTCCTTCAACTCCTGTATGATCATGTCTCTTTTTTCCTTCCCTTTGGCTTTGGACCACCACTGCATTTTTGTTGCTCCCAGTCCCTGTCTGTTGGTTTGCGTAGAATATTTCCTGTACAGAAACCACTGTAATCATTCTAGGTTAAGGGAGCTTACCTTCAGAACATTTCACGATAGAAAACCTGCAGAAAATCTACGAAAATTTACATACAGAAAAGTTTTGCAATTACATTAAAATGTATGGCAATGGAGAGAGAGATAAAGAGAGAGAGAGAGAGGGAGAGAGAGAGAGGGAGACAGACAGAGAGACAGAGACAGAGAGACAGAGACAGAGACAGAGACAGAGAGAGAGAGAGAGAGAGAGAGAGAGAGAGTTTAGACTTCAGACTTCAGACTTTAGACTTAAGAATGCTTTATTACTCAAAGCTAGTAGCATTAGATCTCATTTGACCTATCTTACAGCTGGTCCTTACTACTGTACACACAAAATATACGCATAAAAAATGAACAATTACTCATGCAATGTTATAGAATGAGTTGTGATAATATTATGGCCGTTATATATGCCAGTGGCTATGCGTTTATACAAGCATAAGGCACAAAGGTAGACTTATGTAAATGCATACATGTCAACCCTTGATAATAACGACAAGAACAACAACAAGCAATACCCCATTAATATTGTATTGAAAATAGCGATTTACAGACATAGAAATCAAAGAAAAAGAAGGGAGAAAAGAAAGCAACCAGAACAAGTAAGGCAAGGAGAGGAAGATACATCAACTAACGCAATGATGAAAACAGATTAAGTATAACATATGCCACGTCACAGAAGC
>CM060315.1:26089236-26091736 GCA_030674185.1 Monoplex corrugatus | reverse complement strand
AAAGTTTCTTTTTGAAAGTTTTCGTGCATTTTATGCATTGCTTCTGCAGTGAAATGTTCCAAAGTTAAGGTCAAGAATCTGCATGATTATAATTCATGTGCAAGAATGATGTAATTTCTATACGTTCCTGTTTTCAGTCAGTCGATCTGTTTTATCTCCCTTTACTCACTTTGGTGAACATTTGTGCGCAGAACATTTTTGTGTAATTACATTTCCTGATTCCAACTGCTGTCCTTGACTTAGTACATTTTCTCCTTGCTAGTTGCAGATTATATACGTGTTTGTCTTTCTGTCTGTCTGTTTCTTTGTTCTCTTATCTGTTAATATTTGCTTGGTTGTGGATTAGATGTGTGTTTGTTGTTTGTCTGCCTGTGTTTGTTTCTTTGTTCTCTTGTCTGTTTGCTGGGTTGTGTATTACATTGTGTTTGTTGTCTGTTTGTTTCTTTGTTCTTTAGTCTGTTTGCTTGGTTGTGATTATATCTGTCTTTGTTTTTTGTCTGTCTGTTTCTTTGTTCTCTTGTCTGTTTGCTGGGTTGTGGATTATATCTGTCTTTGTTGTCTGTCTGTTTGTTTCTTTGTTCTCTAGTTTGTTTGTTGGTTGTGGATTATATCTGTCTTTGCTGTTTTTCTGTTTCTTTGTTCTGTTGTCTGTTTGCTTGGTTGTGTATTCTATTTATGTTTGTTGTCTGTGTGTCTGTGTGTCTGTTTCTTTGTTCTCTAGTCTGGTTGCTGGGTTGTGGATTATATCTGTGTTTGTTGTCTGTCTGTCTTTCTGTCTGTTTCTTTGTTATCTTGTCTGTTTGCTTGGTTGTGGATTATAACTGTGTTTGGTGTTTGTCTGTCTGTTTGTCTGTTTCTTTGTTCTCTAGACTGTTTGCTTGGTTGTGGATTATATTGTGTTTGTTGTTTGTCTGTTTCTTTGTTCTCTTGTCTGTTTGTTTGGTTGTGGATTATATCTGTTTGTTGTTTGTCTGTTTGTTTGTTCTCTTGTCTGTTTGCGTGGTTGTGTATTATGTCTGTGTTTGTTGTTTGTCTGTCTGTCTGTTTCTTTGTTCTTTTGTCTGTTTGCTTGGTTGTGGATTATATCTGTGTTTGTTGTTTGTCTGTTTGTCTTTTGTTTGTTCTCTTGTCTGTTTGCTTGGTTGTGTATTAAATCTGTGTTTGTTGTTTGTCTGTTTGTCTGTTTGTCTTTTGTTTGTTCTCTTGTCTGTTTGCTGGGTTGTGTATTTTATCTGTCTTTGTTGTCTGTCTGTCTGTCTGTTTCTTTGTTCTCTTGTCTGTTTGCTTGGTTGTGGATTATATCTGTGTTTGTTGTCTGTCTGTCTGTCTGTTTCTTTGTTCTCTTTTCTTTTTGCTTGGTTGTGGATTATATTGTGTTTGTTGTTTGTCTGTCTGTTTGTTTCTTTGTTCTGTTGTCTGTTTGCTGGGTTGTGGATTATATTGTGTTTGTTGTTTGTCTGTCTGTCTGTCTGTTTCTTTGTTCTCTTGTCTGTTTGCTGGGTTGTGGATTATATTGTGTTTGTTGTTTGTCTGTCTGTCTGTCTGTTTCTTTGTTCTGTAGTCTGTTTGCTGGGTTATGGATTATATCTGTGTTTGTTGTCTGTCTGTCTGTCTGTTTGTTTCTTTGTTCTGTTGTCTGTTTGCTTTGTTGTGGATTATATTGTGTTTGCTGTTTGTCTGTCTGTCTGTTTCTTTGTTCTCTTGTATGTTTGCTTGGTTGTGGATTATATCTGTTTGTTGTTTGTCTGTTTGTTTGTTCTCTTGTCTGTTTGCTTGGTTGTGGATTATGTCTGTGTTTGTTGTTTGTCTGTCTGTCTGTTTCTTTGTTCTCTTGTCTGTTTGCTTGGTTGTGGATTATATCTGTGTTGTTGTTTGTCTGTCTGTTTCTTTGTTCTCTTGTCTGTTTGCTTGGTTGTGGATTAGATATTTGTTTGTTGTTTTTTCTGCTGTATTTGTTTCTTTGTTTTCTAGTCTGTTTGCTTGGTTGTGTATTATATCTGTGTTTGTTGTTTGTCTGTCTGTCTGTCTGATTGTTCTGTAGTCTGTTTGTTGGGTTGTGTATTATATCTGTTTGTTGTTTGTCTGTCTGTTTGTTTCTTTGTTCTGTAGTCTGTTTGCTTGGTTGTTGATTACATATGTGTTTGTTGTTTGTCTGTCTGTCTGTTTGTTTCTTTGTTTTGTAGTCTGTTTGCTTGGTTGTGGATATATATCTGTGTTTGTTGTTTGTCTGTCTGTTTTTCTGTTGTTTCTGTATTTTTTTGTCTGTTTGCTTGGTTGCGGATTATATCTGTGTTTGCTGTTTGTCTGTCTTTCTGTTTGTTTGTTCTCTTGTCTGTTTGCTTGGTTGTGGATTATATCTGTGTTTGTTTTGTCTGTCTGTCTGTTTCTTTGTTCTTTAGTCTGTTTGCTTGGTTGTGGATTATATCTGTGTTTGTTGTTTGTCTGTCTGTCTGTCTGTTTCTTTGTTCTCTTGTTTGTTTGCTTGTTGTGGATTATATCT
>CM060315.1:26069236-26074236 GCA_030674185.1 Monoplex corrugatus | reverse complement strand
AAAGAAAGAAAGACAGAAATTAAAAGTAAGAATGCCAAGTGGAACTTTGCAGTAAGAGTGACAAGTGGTACTTTGCAGTAAGAATGACAAGTGGAACTTTGCAGTAAGAGTGACAAGTGGTACTTTGCAGTAAGAATGCCAAGTGGAACTTTGCAGTAAGAGTGACAAGTGGTACTTTTCAGTAAGAATGACAAGTGGTACTTTGCAGTAAGAGTGACAAGTGGTACTTTGCAGTAAGAATGACAAGTGGTACTTTGCAGTAAGAATGCCAAGTGGAACTTTGCAGTAAGAGTGACAAGTGGTACTTTGCAATAAGAGTGACAAGTGGTACTTTGCAGTAAGAAAGACAGGTAGAACTTAACAGTAAGAATGACAAGTGGTACTTTGCAGTAAGAATGACAAGTGGTACTTTACAGTAAGAGTGACAAGTGGTACTTTGCAGTAAGAATGACAAGTGGTACTTTGCAATAAGAATGACAAGTGGTACTTTGCATTAAAAATGACAAGTGGTACTTTGCAGTAAGAGTGACAAGTGGTACTTTGCAGTAAGAATGACAGTTAAGGCTTTGCAGTAAGAGTGACAAGTGGTACTTTGCAGTAAGAATGACAGTTAAGGCATTGCAGTAAGAGTGACAAGTGGAACTTTGCAGTAAGAGTGACAAGTGGTACTTTGCAGTAAGAATGACAAGTAAGGCTTTGCAGTAAACAAAAACAATGATAAACAATATAAATACTGATAGCCGCACAAGAGAATCAACTTACATAAACTGTTCAAACATATACAAATATTTCTTTCTTTTTTTTCAAGATCTCAGCCTATGAGGCTTTTCAACATAGAAACACAAAATACAAAATGCTTCTACAGAATATTTTTAAAACACGAAAGTATTACCACGAATAATTCTAAACCATTACACTCATTTAATGTTAATCAAATGTGCAAAAGAGTTCAACCACAAAATTAACGAACTAAAAAATTGTTATCAGTAATGCTACATTAAATGCCACAGAGCAATTAATGAACTAGCAATGAAAATATCTTCAGACCAAAACATTCCATTTGTATTATTAAACAAAAATGAAATTATATTCTAATGAAATGTGTTCAGCAGATATGCACATTGTTTATAAGATATGACTTAACAGGCCAATCGAAAACAAAAGCAGAAACCACTTTAGGGATTGACAAGACAATCAGTAAACCACATATCAAATTTAAAGGATGACTGAACATGGAAGTTGGTCAGCTCTGACATTTTCACTACGCACATATGGGCTGTATACCTCTACTCGCACACGCACGCACGCACGCACGCACGCACGCCGACGCACGCACGCACACACCACGCACACACACACACACACACACATTCATACACACTCACCACACCACACACGTACACAGACATTGTATATTTCATTTATTTTTCAGTTCTTTTTTCAAGTTCACCAGACTCTTCTACCACTGGTGTTTCATATCATATGAGCATAGATAATATTACAATTTGATTTTGGTTTCTTATGCATAAAACATTATATTCATCCAAAGACAAGCACCAGCAAGATTATATTTTCGACATTACCAAGAAGTCTGATATATTGTTTCAGTCTGTATTCTATTTCATTTCAATCAGTGCCTCAATAAAAACACTTTGGGTTGTGGTCATATGAAACTTGAGCAAGGCACGGAAGAGAAGATTCATTCTGTATTTTTCTGCCGAAAAAAAGGGAACACTTTCTTGTTACGAGTGATATTTGTGACATATCCTGTTCACATGTATCCTATTTGCTATGATATACAAAACATTCAGGCCGTTTGCTGTGATGAGTAACAATTGCAAAAAACACGAGTCTCGAAAAAAAAAAAAAGAACCAAAAAACAACCCCCCCCACCACACACACAAGAAAAAGAACACTGTCTCTCTTACTTATTTTGTCCACCGTCAGTAAATATACTCAGCAATCATGGCCACAGATCATCACAAACGCACACTATAGCAGAAGAATATTAGTTTGGGGGACGGAAACATCTCTAGAAATATGCGTAGCTATATCCAGACACAGAAACAAAAACATGTTCACCTTTTGATTCCCGTACCCTATCCGCCAACTGCAAAAAAACTTAACCCTTTAACTCCCTCACTCTATCCACAAGAAAGAAAGTACAACCAACCAACATCATATACATGTACATTACGACATCAGAAATTGATATATGTGCACCCAGCAATGTTCACGGGAAGGTCCTGCTAAAAGCTATGCGCGGTGTCTGGCCCATGTTAGGAAGCTGGTCAATAGGGTTAGGAATCATTCCAGCATGGTTGGCAATGCCAGATGCTGGTGGACAGGGTGCTGGAGTCAAAGGGTTAACAAGCTAGAGAGATAGCAAACAGCAGAGGGGATCGGCTTCCTACCAAGACGCTGGGCCTAAGTGGCTGGAAGCAATTGGAAAGCTAGATCATAAGCTCCACTTAGTGTCCTGGCGGATTTGTCAAAGGTGACATCCACTTTATGGGCCACCACCGACACCGCCACTACTATCATCGTCATCATCATTAGCAGCAGCATCGTCTCTTCTATAATAAGCCTCCTTCAGGTCACTGTTGGGGATAATCGGTATTATTTCCTGTGGACTCTTTACTCTGTATCATGTTGAAGGGAATACATATGAGGACAAATGCAAAGAAGGATGGGGAGAGGTGGAGCACACAACTGAAAAAAAAATGAACAACAAAATACAAATCTAGCGCTTCACCATCATCATCAGGTGCCTTGCCGCATGGCGTTGGCAATCATGGACTTCCATCTGTCTCTATCTCTTGTTGCCTCAAGCATCTCTTCCACCCTCTTTGTCTTCAGCCACTCTGAAAGTCCGTATAATATTTTCTCCCTGGGTCTACCTGGTGCTCTGTTTCCCTCCAGTTTTCCCATTGTTACCAGGTGCTCCAAATCCCCTTTCGTCATAAAATGGCCTATAAATGTTGCCTGTCTTTTCCTAATCTTCCTTATGAATGATCTACCTGTGTCTGCCTCCATCAAGACTGTCTCGTTTGTTTTCTGTGCTATCCATAGAACTCTCAACATTCTTCTCAGAAACCACATCTCGGCTGCCTCAATCTTGTTCTGGCTTTGCTTGTGGACTGTCCACGACTCACAACTGTACAACAGTATTGGTTCTATATAACATTCAAGAACTCTCTTCCTGATGTTAATTGATAGGCATTTGTTGGTAAGAATGCTGATCTAGCGCTTACAAAACAAATTCAAAAGCGGGAACCAGACAGACAGAAATGCAATGTCTTTTCAGCTAAGCTGAATCACTTCCCCCTTTACTTTCTTTTCAACACATTGGCCAAAAAGCGAAAAGTCCGTCTCAACGTTACATGTGTGTGTGTGTGTGTGTGTGTGTGTGTGTGTGTGTGTGTGTGTGTGTGTGTGTGTGTGTGTGTGTGTGTGTGTGTGTGTGTATGTGTGTGTGTTTGTGTGTGTATGTGTGTGTGTGTATGTGTGTGTGTGTATGTGTGTGTGTGTGTGTGTGCGTGTGTGTGAACGTTTTCTCTACGTTGCTTAATTTGGTCGTAGGTTTCTTTGATATGTGTGAACGAGAGAGAGAGAGAGAGAGAGAGAGAGAGAGAGAGAGAGAGGGGGGGGGGGAGCAGAGAGACAAAGAGACAGAGAGGCAGAGATAGACAAAGACAGAGACAGAGGACAGACAGGAAAATAGAAATACAGAACGATGGACAGACAGATAGGTAGACAGAACCAGAGAAAACCAGACAGAGAGGGCCAAAGAAAGATCCAGAAACATAGAGACAGAGAGACAGAGAGAGAGACTACTATCATCAGAAATATTTAATCTGTGTTTGCAGGTTCATCAAACTCATAATTTCGTCGTTTCTTAAAATAACCTATCTCTTTAGTCTGTTTACTTATCTCTTCCAGCCAGTCGTCCGTCGTATGACATTTACCTTGAAGGTCAGGACTCCTTCCTCTCACCAATTTTATAACTGTTATCCATTACAAGGATGTTTTTATACAAACTTAATGTGGCTTCTGTTTTTGATAAGTTCCACAATGACATTCTACGTTTCAGGAAGGCAAACAACCCAGAAGAAAACATCAAACAAGCAAGCAAGGAAGAAACAAACCAACAGAAATAATCAAACAACGAAGACACAAACAAGCAAACAAACAGACGGACAGACAAATAGACAGGCAAGCAGACAGACAGGCAAAGAAATAAATAAACAAACAAAGAAGCATCACGATGACATTAATTTTAATGGCACTCTGGAAGGTTTCCTGATATAGCTGTAGTTCTGGAAATGGAAAGACAGATAACAGAAGATGTGGTTCAGGAAAAGACAATGGCAAAAAAATGATAAAGGAACTAAAAGAACAAGAATTATAGGCAGATGAAGGAGACAGAAATATAAAAGGATAAAAAAGAAGATGGTAAACAGAGTAACGGAAAATGTGATCCAACAAAAGACTGTGCAGAAAAATGATAAAGGAACTAAAAGAACAAGAATAGTTAGATAGCGAAGAAAACAGCGCATAAAAAAACATTTTCAGTTTCAGTTTCTCAAGATGACGAATCCGCGCTCGGAACGAATTACATAAGCACTAACGTCACAAGTGCCATGTGTATGGTGATCATGCACAAGCCTTAAGCCTGCACAAAACCCATGAGCTAGCCAGGTCCTGAGCCTATCTAGACTATGTTTTACCTAGTCTGTATTTGTACTGTATATTATCAGCCTACCACTGAAAATCTTGGTTACATGTAAATGACATATAACCAAGATTATCTAAAGATAAAAAAAAAGATTTAAAATAAATATATAAAAAGATAAAGAGATACAATAAAAAGATAAAGAAGACGATAAAAAGTGTAGGAAGTGTGGAGAAGAGTCAAGAGAACGGGAGCTACGGTGAAGGAAAAAAAGTTAAACGACTCATTCAAAAACATCTGAAAATGTTTGCTCTTACAGTGTAAA
>CM060315.1:26054236-26061736 GCA_030674185.1 Monoplex corrugatus | reverse complement strand
AGGGAGAAGAGAGAGAGAGAGAGAGAGAGAGAGAGAGAGAGAGAAAGACACAGAGAGAGAAAGACAAAGAGAGTGAGAAAGAAAGATACACAAATAGACAGACAGACAGACAGACAGATAGATAGATAGATAGATAGAGAGAGAGAGAGAGAGGAGAGAGAGAGAGAGAGAGAGAAAAAAAAAAAAAAAAAAAGAGAGAGAGAGAGAGAGAGAGAGAGAGAGAGAGAGAGAGAGAGAGACGCACTGTGAGACATATAGGCAAACAGTTAACGAAAAAGGTTGTACGACCATGCATTATCCAGAAACTTTTCAGGAAAGAAGAAACAGAGCGGCACTGACTTAGCCAGAAAGTACAACCAACATCAGATACATTAGGACCTCACAGATTGATGTATGCGCACCCAGCAATGTTCCCTGGAAGGTCCAGCTAACAGCTATGCATGGTGTCTGGCCCATGTTATTGGATTTGGCAACACGAGCAAGACTAAGTAGTCAATACCAAGACAGGATGATGGCATTTTGCCCCTAGGACATCAATAAACCACTGTCCCTGAGCCTCATAAACCACACACTAAGACACCCACAAATCTCGCTACATTTTGCACACAGGCTTTTTATACCAAAAGTTTACATCCACGGCATTCTCTTACCCTATATACCCAGCTTTAGTGTATACATCAATTCCTTGTCTGAGGTACGTTCTGTGCAGTCTACTCGTATACTGGGATGTTTCTGCCTAAAAGTTGTTACTACACTTTTATGGTATTATAACACCATTTGTTCCAGACCATGGGGGTAGACAGAAGGTAGTCGTGCAAGACTTTACAGGTTGTTCAAGACGGAATCTTTGCATTCGGACAATTCCATATGCTCTCCACTTAAGCATGTCAATAATCATACGACGTCTTCTTGAGCCTCACAATACCCCATATGCTGGTAAGATTTTTCAGATTGGGAGAAGGAAGGGAGAATAGGACGTGTGAAACACTAAGCCCATAATGATTGGAGAATTAAGATGGAGGTGTGTGTGTTTGTGTGTGTATGTGTGTGTGTGTGTGTGTGTGTGTGTGTGTGTGTGTGTGTGTGTGTGTGTGTGTGTGAGTGTGTGTGTGTGTGTGTTTGTGTGTGTGAGTGTGTGTGTGTATGAGTGTATGAGAGAGAGAGAGAGAATGAGAGAGAGAAAGAGATAGAGAGAGAGAGAGACAGAGACAGCGAGAGACAGAGCGAAAGGGGCTGACAGTCAGACAGACAACTACCACCATGTATTATTTGTTTTATTTACTCCCTTCCATAACTCTTTCAACGCTCACAGACAACATACATTCTCAGAAACATTTCAGGAAAGAAGAAACAGGGCAACACTGACTTGGCAAGAGAGTACAACCAAACAACATCAGACACATTACGACCTCACAGATTGATGTACGCGTACCCAGCAATGTTCCCTGGAAAGTCTGGCAAAAAGCTATGCACAGTGTCCAGCCAATGTTATTGGATTTGGCAACACGAGCAAGACTAAGTAGTCAATACCAAGAGGGGATGATGGTGTTCTGCCCCTAGGACATCAATAAACCACTGTCCCTGAGCCTCATAAACCACGCACTAAGACACCCATAAATCTCCCTATATTTTGCACACAGGCTTTTTATACCAAGAGCGTACAACTGTGGCATTCTCTTACCCTATCCACAGCTTTATTGTACACATCAATTCCTTGTCTGAGGTAAGTTCTATGCAGGATGTACTGGGAGTTTCTGCCTAAGAATAGTTACTACACTTTTATGGTATCATAACATCATTTGTGTGAGACCAGGATGGTCGACAGAAGGTAATCATGCACGACTTTAAAGGTTCTTCAAAAGGGACGTTTTTCATTTGGACAACTCCGAATGCTCTCCACTTAAGCATATCAATGATTATACATCTTCTTGAGCCTCACAACATCCTATATGTTGTAAGGTTTTTTCAGATGGGGAGAAGGAAGAAAGAATGGGGCATATGAAACACTAAGCACAGAATGATTATAGAATTAAGATGGGTGGGAGGTGTATGTGTGTATGTGTATGTGTGTGTGTGTATGTGTGTGTGTGTGGGAGAGAGAGAGAGAACGAGAGAGAGTGTGTGTGTGTGTGAAAGAGAGACAGTGTGTGTGTGTGACAGAGAGAGAGAGAGAGAGAGAAAGAGAGAAAGAGAGCGAGAAAGAAAGAGAGAGAGAGAGAGACAGACAGACAGACAGGCAGAGCGTTTTGTCAGACAGACAAACAGACTGTTAATAAAAAAGTTACACTACCATGCATTCTCACAAACTTTTTTTCAGGAAAGAAGAAACAGAGCAACACTGACTTAGCCAGAAAGTACAACCAAGCAACATCAGATACATTATGACCTCACAGATTGATGTATGCGCACCCAGCAATGTTCCCTGGAGGGTCCGGCTAAAAGCTATGTACAGTGTCTGGCCCATGGTATTGGATTTGGTAACACGAGCAAGACTAAGTAGTCAATACCAAGACAGGATGATGGCATTCTGCCCCTAGGACATCAATAAACCACTGTCCCTGAGCCTCATAAACCACACACTAAGACACCCACAAATCTCGCTACATTTTGCACACAGGCTTTTATACCAAAAGTTTACATCCACGGCATTCTCTTACCTATATACCCAGCTTTAGTGTATACATCAATTCCTTGTCTGAGGTAAGTTCTATGCAGGATATACTGGGGGTTTTCTGCCTAAGAATAGTTACTACACTTTTATGGTATCATAACATCATTTATATGAGACCAGGATGGTCGACAGAAAGTAATCATGCACGACTTTAAAGGTTGTTCAAAAGTGACGTTTCGCATTCGGACAATTCCGAATGCTGTCCACTTAAGCATGTCAATGATTATACGACATCTTCTTGAGCCTCACAACACCCTATATGTTGGTAAGGTTTTTCAGATGGGGAGAGGGAAGAGAAAATGGGGCATATGAAACACTAAGCCCATAATGATTGGAGAATTAAGATGGAGGTGTGTGTGTTTGTGCGTGTGAGAGAGAGAGAGAGAGAGAGAGAGAGAGAAAGAGAGAGAGAGAGAGAGAGAGGGGGGCTCAATGTCAGACAGTTAAAAAAAAGGTTACACTACCACCATATATTATTTGTTTTACTTACTCCCTTCCATAACTCTTTCAACGCTCACAGACAACATATAGTCTCAGAAACATTTCAGGAAAGAAGAAACAAAGCAACACTGACTTAGCCAGAAAGTACAACCATCCAAAATCAGATACACTAGGACCCCATACAAAGATACACACGCACCCAGCAATGTTCCCTGGAAGGTCCGGCTAAAAGCTATGCACGGTGTCTGGCCAATGTTATTGGATTTAGCAACACGAGCAAGACTAAGTAGTCAATACCAAGACAGGATGATGGCATTCTGCTCCTAGGATATCAATAAACCACTGTCCCTGAGCCTCATAAACTACGCACTAACACACCCACAAATCTTGCAACATTTTGCATACAGGCTTTTTATACCCAAACCGTACAACCGTGGTATTCTCTTACCCTATATATTCAGCTTTAGTGTACACAATAATTCCTTGTCTGAGGTAAGTTCTGTGCAGTATATACTAGGTGCTCTCTGCCTAAGAGTAGGTACTACACTTTTATGGTATTATAACATCATTTGTCAGAGACCAGGGCGATAGACAGAAGGTAATCGTGCAAGACTTTAAACGTTGTTCAAGAGTGATTCTTCACATTCAGACAATTCCATATTCTCTCCATTTGAGCATGTCAGTAATCATACGATATCTTCTTGAGGCTTCCGTCTCACTAAATGCTGGTACGATTTTTTCAGATGGGGAGAGGGAAGGGAGAATGGGACGTATGAAACACTAAACCCATAATTATTGGATAATTTAGAAGTTTATATGGAGAGAGAGAGAGAGAGAGAGAGAGAGAGAGAGAGAGAGAGAGAAGAGAGAAAGAGACAGAGATAGAGACAGAGACAGAGACAAACAGAGAGACACAGAGAGAGATACAGAAAAAGAGAGAGGAAGGAGAGAGAGAGAGAGAAAGAGACAGAGACAGAGAGAGAGAGAGAGAGAGAGAGGCACTCTGTCAGACAGACAGACAAACATTTACATAAACAAATGTTACACTACCACTGTCTATTGTCTGTTTAACTTACTCCCTTCCATCAACCTCTCAGTCTTTTCAGGAAAGAATAATCAGGGCAACACGACTTAGCAAGAAAGTACAACCAACATCAGATACATTACGACCTCACAGACTGATGTATGCGCACCCAGCAATGTTCACTGGAATGTCCGGCTAAAAGCTATGCACGGTGTCTGGCCCATGTTATTGGATTTGGCAACACGAGCAAGACTAAGTAGTCAATACCAAGACAGGATGATGGTGTTCTGCCCCTAGGATATCAAAGAACCACTGTCCCTGAGCCCCATAAGACACCCAAAAATCTTGCTACATTTTGCACACAGGCTTTTTGTACCAAGAGCGTACAACTGTGGTTTTCTCTTACCCTATCCATCCAGCTTTAGTGTACACATCAATTCCTTGTCTGAGATAAGTTCTATGCAGGATATACTGGGGGTTTCTGCCTAAGAATAGTTACTACACTTTTATGGTACATAACATCATTTGTGTGAGACCAGGATGGTCGACAGAAGGTAATCAAGCACGACTTTAAAGGTTGTTCAAAAGGGACGTTTCGCATTCGGACAATTCCAAATGCGCTCCACTTAATTTTTTAAGCATGTCAATGATTATACGACATCTTCTTGAGCCTCACAACACCCTATATGTTGGTAAGGTTTTTCAGGTGGGGAAAAGGAAGAGAGAATGGGACATATGAAACACAAAGCCCAGAATGATTGGAGAATTAAGATGGATGGGAGGTGTATGTGTGTATGTGTATGTGTGTGTATGTGTGTGTGTGTGTGTTGTGTGTGTGTGATGTGTGTGTGTGTGTGTGGGAGAGAGAGAGATAGAGAGAGAGAGAGAGTGAAAGAGAGACAGTGGTGAGAGAGAGAGAGAGAGAAGAGAAGAGAGAGAGAGAGAGAGACGTTTTGTCAGACAGACAAACAGACTGTTAATCAAAAAGTTATTCTACCATGCATTCTCACAAACTTTTTCAGGAAAGAAGAAACAGAGCAACACTGACATAGCAAGAAAGTACAACCAACCAACATCAGATACATTACGACCTCACATATTGATGTATGCGCACCCAGCAATGTTCCCTGGAAGGTCGGCTAAAAGCTATGCACGGTGTCTGGCCCATGTTATTGGATTTGGCAACACGAGGAGCAAGACTAAGTAGTTGATACCAGGACAGGATGATGGCATTCTGCCCCTAGGACATCAATAAACCACCGTCCCTGAGCCTTATAAACCACGCATTAAGACACCCACAAATCTCCCTATATCTTGCACACAGGCTTTTTATACCAAAAGCGTACAGCTGTAGCTTTCTCTTACCCTATCCACAGCTTTATTGTACACATCAATTCCTTGTCTGAGGTAAGTTCTATGCAGGATGTACTGGGATGTTTCTGCCTGAGAGTAGTTACTACACTTTTATGGTATTATGACATCATTTGTTTGAGACCAGGGGGATAGACAGAAGGTAATCGTGCAAGACTTTAAAAGTTGTTCAAGAGGGATTCTTCGCATTCAGACAATTCCATATGCTCTCCATTTAAGGATGTCAGTAATCATACATCTTCTTGAAGCTCCCGTCTCCCTAAACGCTGATACGATTTTTTTTCAGATGGGAGAGGGAAGGGAGAATGGAACATATGAAACACTAAGCCCAGAATTATTGAATAATTTAGATGTGTATGTGTGTGTGTGTGTGAGAGAGAGAGAGAGAGAGTGAGAGAGAGGAGAGAGAGAGGAGAGAGAGAAAGAGAGAGAGAATGAGAGAGAAACAGAGACAGAGAGAAACAGAGAAACACAGAGAGAGATACAGAAACAGAGAGAGAGAGGAGAGAGATAGAGAGAGTGAGTGAGAGAGATAGAGAAAGCGATAGAGACAGAGAGAGAGAAAGAGGGAGATATATATATATATATATATATATATATATATATATAGAGAGAGAGAGAGAGAGAGAGAGAGACAGAGGCGCTCTGTAAGACAGACAGACAAACATTTACATAAACAAATGTTACACTACCACTGTCTATTGTCTGTTTAACTTACTCCCTTCCATCAATCTCTCAGTCTTTTCAGGAAAGAATAATCAGGGCAACGCTGACTTAGCAAGAAAGTACAACCAACCAACATCTGATACATTAAAGGACCTCACAGATTGATGTATGCGCACCCAGCAATGTTCCCTGGAAAGTCCGGCTAAAAGCTATGCACGGTGTCTGGCCCATGTTATTGGATTTGGCAACACGAGCAAGACTAAGTATAAATACCAAGACAGGATGATGGCATTCTGCCCCTAGGACATCAATAAACCACTGTCCCTGAACCTCATAAACCACGCACTGAGACACCCACAAATCTCGCTATATTTTGCACACAGGCTTTTATACCAAAAGTTTACATCCGCGGCATTCTCTTACCCTATATACCCAGCTTTAGTGTATACATCAATTCCTTGTCTGAGGTAAATTCTGTGCAGGATATACTGGGGATTTTCTGCCTAAGAATAGTTACTACACTTTTTATGGTATTACAACATCATTTGTCCGAGGCCAGGATGGTAGACAGAAGGTAATCATGCATAATCATGCAAGACTTGAAAGATTGTTCTAGAGGGACGTTTAGCATTCGGACAATACCGAATGCTCTCCAGTTAAGCATGTCAGTGATTATACATCTTCTTGAGCCTCACAACATCCTATATGTTGGTAGGTCTTTCAGATGGGGGGAGGGAAGAGAGAATGGGGCATATGAAACACTAAGCCCAGAATGATTGGAGAATTAAGATGGGTGGGGATGTATGTGTGTATGTGTATGTGTGTGTATGTGTGTGTGTGTGTGTTTGTGTGTGACAGAGAGAGAGAGAGAGAGAGAGAGAGAGAGAGTGTGTGTGTGAAAGAGAGACAGTGTGTGAGAGAGAGAGAGAGTGAAAGAGAGAGAGAGAGAGAGAGAGAGAGACGTTTTGTTAGACAGACAAACAGACTGTTAATCAAAATGTTACACTACCATGCATTCTCACAAACTTTTTCAGGAAAGAAGAAACAGAGCAACACTGACTTAGCAAGAAAGTACAACCATCCAACATCAGACACATTATGACCTCACAGATTGATGTATGCACACCCAGCAATGTTCCCTGGAAGGTCCGGCTAACAGCTATCGCACGGTGTCTGGCCCATGTTATTGGATTTGGCAACATGAGCAAGACTAAGTAGTCAATACCAAGACAGGATGATGGCATTCTGCCCCTAGGACATCAATAAACCACTGTCCCTGAGCCCCATAAACCACGCACTGGGACACCCACAAATCTCGCTACATTTT
>CM060315.1:26041736-26049236 GCA_030674185.1 Monoplex corrugatus | reverse complement strand
TACATGGATATATCAGTGGGTCAGCTTATCAGTGCTGAAACCAATGGCGGGAACTGGTAACCTCATCAACTTACCAGGAACTGAAACCACAATATGCTAGTGTTTCTACGGTCACACACTGCGTCAGCTACTGAGTACAGAGGTGCTCATGCAAGCAGCCTCCACGATTCATAATACTTGTGACGCATACTATCAACTGGTCTTCCTTTCAGATGACCTTCTGTTCTCAGGGTTCTGAAGAATGATAAACTCTTCCATTTGACCAATGCCTTCCTGCAAGTCAGAAAACCCCCCCAGAAAAATAGTCCTCCAGTGGATGCCCATTCGCTGTATGATACAAGAAACGAAACATCAGACGACCTAGCAAAACCACGAGCCGAAAAACAGCAACAAAAAACAACAACAACCAGACAATGGCGTGAAGAGGAAGATCATCAGAAACTCGCGAGCTAAGAAATGGCGACCATCATCACGTTGTTTTCTAATATAGCCATCTCTTTAGCACTACATCCAAGCTTTATCGTACCACGCAATTGGACACTCATATATCCCGTTGTGTATTATAAGCATCATCAATTACTTTAAGGATATTTGCATTTTCTTTGATAGCCATCTCCGGCCCCAGACACACATACTCCCGCCAAACATTATGGTTTCTATATACCTTGTCTGAAGCAAAATATGCACAAATTTCATCTTAAATATAGCCCCTCAGCTTTATTATGTCTATTATTAGTATTTGATCTAAAACTAGGTACATAGATGGACGTTCGTGAAATAACAGCTTTATAGATGTCTTTCCTTGTCTTGAGACTTCACGCTACACACAGATGGTAGTATTTCTTGAGAGAAAGAGAACAAAAGAGAAAGAAAGAAAAAGAAACACAGAAAGAGAGAAGAAGAAGAAGAAGAAGAAAGAACAAGAAGAACAAGAACAAGAACAAGAAGAACAAGAAAGTACAAGAACAAGAACAAGAAAAAGAACAAGAAAAAGAAAAGAAGAAGAAGAAGAAGAAGAAGAAGATAATGAAGATGCTGCTGCTGATGATGATGACGACGAAGAAGAAGATGATGATAATGACGAAGAAGTGGAAGAAAAAAAAAAGAAGAGCAAGAAAGCCAAGCTGATCACAAACACACAGTCATAAACCATGCTAGCTGCTTACATTCGCCTACTGAGAGCATGCAGCATTCCTACTACTCTCCAGATAATGTCCTACTTCCCTTCCCATCTGACCAGTACTGCACAGTGTCATACCACTCCCCTCCTGTTTTCTCTGACTGGTTAAAAGAATTATGGAATACAACTGGGAATCTGATTTTATGCTTTAGTGGGTCTTGTATAATTTCCAAATTAGGAAAGAGAGAAAGGAAGTGCGCGCGCACGAGAGAAGAGAGAGAGAGAGAGAGAGAGAGAGAGAGAGAGAAAGGGAGAGAGAGAGAGAGAGAGAGAGAGAGAGACAGACAGACAGAGACAGAGACAGAGGACAGAGAGACAGAGAGAGAGAGTGACAGAGAGACAAGAGAGAGAGAAAGAAAGAGAGAGAAGTAGAAAGAAAGAGAGAAAGAGAGAAGAAGAAGAAGAAGAAGAAGCCGGAGGAGGAGGAGGAGGAGGGAGGAGGAGGAGGAGATAAAGAAGAAGAAGAAAGACAAGGAGAAGAAGAGGGATACATACATATAAATATATGTACATCCATATATATTTTCTATCTCTCTCTCTATATATATATATACATACATACATATATGTACATATATATATATACATATATATATATATATATATATATATATATATGCGTGTATGTATGTATGCATGTATGTATGTATGTCAGAGAGAGACAGAGAGACAGAGACAGAGACAGAGACAGACAGACAGACAGACAGGGAAGATAAAAGACGGAGAGGTAAGGGATGGAGGGTGGGGTTGGGGCTATAATCTGTCTCATCTTCAAAGAACCCTGGCTTCTCTAGCACACGACCGAAATATCATTCAGGAACTTGCAAATAAAGACATAAATCAAGCAAATGTTTACCCCATAGCCAGCGCAAGCAAAGTATCATCATATTCATCAAAGAATGTGGTATAAGAACTCGGTTAAGGCCCAGAGAAAACATTATCACTTTTGCCTCCAAGACAGCCAAAAGCCATACACGGAGATACACATACTCAAGTTCCAAAACAACAAATAAACTGTCAAGCATTTACATCTATGGCTTAAATCAATCACACACACATCCATAAACCATGTTCCTTGCAATTCTCTACCAAGTGCATACAGTTTTTATACGGTCCAAATAACGTCCTACTTCCCTTGCCATCTCATCATTACAGTATCCTATTTCTTCTCTGAGGCGGGTTCTGTACACAACTGATTATGCCTGAGGTTGGATCCAAGACATTATTGTATGGTGATGTTATTTTGCCTGTGGCCAGGCAATATGTAGATCTTCATACAGGAAAATACTCCAAAGCTTTATTTCATGTTAGTTCTTGTCAAGGAGCCATAGAGATGGATGGACACGTCCGTAGCTAGTTCTGTTTCCTGACTTGTCAAAGTAAGGGCTCAACTGACCGCTTTTCTGATTTCCGGAGGCCTGAAAAGCGTCGTTATATCCCTATATTGATTTCTTGACAGGGTAAAGCATTATGGAATCCATGTAAGAATTTGATTTCATGTTTGATTGTGTGTGGTACAACTTCCAAATTGATAGAGAGAGAGGGGAGAGAGAGAGAGAGAGAGAGACAGACAGACAGACAGACAGAGAGACAGAGATAGACAGAGAGAGAGACAGACAGACAGAGAGACAGAGAGACAGAGAGACAGAGACAGAGAGAAGAGGAGACAGAGACAGACAGACACACAGAGAGACAGACAGAGAGACAGAGACAGACAGAGAGACAGAGAGACAGAGAGACAGAGAGACAGACAGAGAGACAGAGAGACAGAGAGACAGAGAAGACAGACAGAGACAGACAAACAGAGTCACAGAGAGAGACAGACAGAGTCACAGAGAGAGACATAGAGAGAGAGAGAGATTAAAGAGAGAAATTGAAAATGGCAAGGGAGGGTGATGGAGTGTTAGGGGTGTGTGTGTGTCTTCAAAAACAAAACAAATCAAAACAAACAAAAGAAAACAACCGAAAAACATTACCTAGCTTCTGTAACATATAACCCGAATATTTTCAGGAATGTGCACGAAAACGAGCAATCATATGTATAAAGAAATATGGTATAAGGACGAGGTTAAGGTCCAGTGAAAGTAATGTCATTTTCACCCCCCCCCAAGACACCCATAGATCGTACATGCAGGTACCCATAACTTCGCTTCAAGACAAAGATCAACTGTTAATCATTTACGTCTACGCTCAAGTCAGCCACAGGCTCAGCCGATTGCATGCAGCCTTCCTACTGTCCAAATAACCGTTACTGACCATTACTGTATCCTAGTTCTTGTCGGAGATGGGTTCTGTACACAACTGTTTGTTTCTGAGATTGGTTCCAAGATGGTATTGTGTCTTAATATCACGTTGCCTGTGACCAGACAATCTGCGGATGTTCATGCAGGAAAATACCCCAAGGCTTTATCGTATGTTAGTTCTTGTCAAGAGGCCATAGAGATGGATGAACACGTCTGTAATTTTCCTGGATGGTCAAACTAATGGCACTTTTGGCTGCTTGATATTGCTGATTCTGGAACCTTCAAGAATGTCACATCATTCCTCATTTCTTTCCCTGATCGGTTGCAGTATTCCAGAATCCAGTTACAGTTCTGATTTAAGTTTTATTGGATCAAGTACAGTGTCTACATTGCGAGAGAGAAAGAAAGAAATAGAGAAAAGAGAGAGAGAGAGAGGGAGGGAGGGAGGGAGAGATGAGTGAAAGAGAGAGAGAGGGGGTGAGAGAGAAAGAGAAAGGGGGGGTAGAGAGTGAGACATAGAGAGAGAGGGAGGTGGTGAGAGAGAGCGAGGGGGTGAGAGAGAGAGAATGAGAGGGAGGGATAGAGAGAAAGAGAGAGAGAGAGTGGAGGGAATGAGAGAGGTAGAGAGAGAGAGCGATGGAGAGGGAGTGAGTGAGAGAGGGGGTAGTGAGAAAGTAAGAGAGAGAGAGGGGGGACAGAGAGAAAGACAAATAGAGAGAAAGAGAGAGGGAGAGAGAGAGAGAGAGAGAGAGAGTGAGAGACAGACAGACATACAGACAGAGACAGAGACAGAAGGAGTGAAAGAGAGATGCAGAGAGAGAGAGAGAGAGAGAGAGAGAGAGAAAGCAGGACAAAGAGAGAGAGAGAGAAAGAGGGACACAGAGAGAAAGAGAGAGAGGGGAACAGAGAGAGAGAGAGAAAGAGAGAGAGAGAGTGAGAGAGAGACAGACAGACAGAGAGACATAGAGAGAGAGGGAGAAAGAGAGAAAGAAAGAGACAGAGAGAGAAAGAGAGAGAGAGAGAGAGAGAGAGACAGACAGAGATAGACCGAGAAAGACAGAAAGACAGAGAACATAGAAACAAGACACAGAGAGAGGGAGGAAGGGAGAGAGAAGAGAAGTTGTGTTGTGTGTGTGTGTGTGTGTGTGTGTGTGTGTGTGTGTGTGTGGTGTGTCTGTGTGTGTGTGTGTCTGTGTGTGTCTGTGTCTGTGTGTGTCTGTGTCTGTGTCTGTGTGTGTCTGTGTCTGTGTGTGTCTGTGCGCCCACGAGTGTATGTGTGTATGCGTCTGTGTGTTGGTGTTTGTGTGTGTGAGCGTGTGAACACACAAGACTGTGTATTTGCTTTCTGGGGAAGTGTTAACATATGCATGGCCTCTGTTATGCCTTTTCCTCTCTTCTCTGTTGTTGCAAGCGCCGTGCAAAGAGCCCCTCAAAAAGAAAATCCACTTTACATATTCATATCTTATTCTTCTCCATCTTCTGCTTCAGCTGCTGCTCCCAGTGTTTGTCTCGCTCCTCTTTCTAAGTTTTTCTTTCGTATGCTGCGACTCTCACGTGTAATTACATATACGAGTGAGCTTTTACGTGCATCTTCGTGTTTGTTTTGTCTTGGTTTCTTGCTTCGCCATAGAGGCAGTCATACCCTGTGTTTTGGATTTTCTATGCATCATATGAATTATAATGAAATATCGACTTCCGCATGCTAATGTGTTGAGCGCTTTACAAAAGCATGAGGGACAAAGAGAGACACACGTATAACATGATACATGTTAACCCATATAAAAACAAAACAGACAAACAAACACAAACACACACATACACGCACACACACACACACACATACGCACACACACACACACACGCATACACACACACACCATCGGAAACACAATAATAACACCACAGTAATAATAGTCTAAAAGTAATGATTTGAAGAAAAAATAATGAGAGTGAAAACAGCAGTATCATAAACATTATGCATTATTGCAAAGTAAAGTAGACCACTGAAACATACTGATAATGGGTTAAAGTAGTTTATGCCTTGGTCAGAATAAATAACTTAATCAACCAACTAGATAACCAAGTTAATGAAATATTCAATTGATAAAGTACTACCAACCAATCAACCAAATAAACGTAACCTAACAATAGATATGCATGCACAAACAATGCGGTTTAACAACTCAGTATACAAGTCTATCAATCTACTCATATCAAACACATTCTTTCTTCACATTTTCTTTCTTTGAAAAAAAAGGAACCACAAAAACACCAAAATAAAGTCAGATGCGTATGTAATACAACGAAACAAGATAGGCGCAAATGTTCAGCCAACTGGCCTTATGAAGTGAACATACAAGAAAACAAAGAACATATATGCACATGCTAGAAGAAAACAGTAAGAGTTTTGTTGAACGAAAGAACACACATGAGGCACCAGGGAAGTCTTACATTTTCTGTTAACTTTTGTATATTTCCTTTTATTTTCTTGTGTGTGTGTGTGTGTGTGTGTGTGTGTGTGTGTGTGTGTGTGTGTGTGTGTGGTGTGTGTGTTGTGAGTCCGTGCGTGCGTGCGTGCGTGCGTGCGTGTGTGTGTGTGTGTGGTGGTGTATGTTGTGTGTGTGTGTGGTGTGTGTGTGTGTGTGTTGTGTGGTGTGGTGTGTGTGTGTGTGTGTGTGTGTGTGTGTGTGTGTGTGGTGTGTGTGTGTGTGTGTGTGTGTGTGTGTGTGTGTGTGTGTGTGTGTGTGTGTGTGTGTCTTGTGTGTGTGTGTGTGTGTGTGTGTACTTGACAAAGGTCAGTTTGCCAAAAATTTACGCCTGTCTTGTTTCGTTGCATTAGATATTCGTTCTGATTCTATATTGTGTTTTTCTGGTTCCTATTTGCTTGTGCGTGGACACCTACTTTTGTTTAGGATTCGAAAAAAATAAATGTGAAATTAAAAATTGTTCATTTTCTATGTTACCACCTATGAGGACCAGCAGAAACGAATGGATCTTGGCATAAATTTTGAAGATGATAGAATAGAAGACATTGAATAGAGGAAACTGAAGAAATCGGCAATCAGCAACAGTCATACACTGGCTGAAAAAAACAAGACACAGGAAGAGTATTCCCAAATGAACAGAAGCGTCAAGAGAAGCATCAAGGGAGACAAGCACAACAGCATGGAGACGGTGGCAACGAAGGCAGAGGAAGCACCTCAACAGGGAAACATGCAGGACATATACTCGTATGCCGCCATCAATATGCTGTCAGTAAAGTTCAACAAACCAGAAATATCCACTAAGGACAAGGACTCGAGGACAACAGCCTCATCTTTTATCAAAAGAGATCATCGGATAATTCCTTAACCCTTTGACTCCCGCACCCTGTTCGCCAGCATCTTGCATTGTCAACCATGCTAGCAGAGCAAAAACGTAACCTTTTGACTGCCTCACCCCATCCACCAGCTTCGTGCTTCCTGTGGATAGTGTGAGGGAGTCAAAGGGTTTAAGTTTTTGCAGCTGGTGGATAGGGAGTGGGAGTCAAAGGGTTAAACCACGTAGGGACAATGGCAACTACCACTTTATATCTAGAGTGCAGGAACTGACATTATGAAGGTTCTATACCACCTACATCAGGCTCAACGCACACCTTGGTAGGCTACACAAGCTCACACTGACACCTTCACCAACGCACCCTGGTGGACAAGAACACTAGACAGGAGGTACAGCCAACTACAACTCCAGTGACCACCAATGTCCATGGTAGTTTGCCACATCCATCGTCAGATGTGGTCTGGACATACAGATGGCGAACGAAAGGAGAAAGATGACTTCATTTTTCATTCCTCACCTTCACTCCATCTTCAACAACAAACCAGACATCTCCATTCCATTCTCACTCACAGTTAGGCTTACTGATTTCACCGCTATCAACTCTATTTTACCTCCTATTCGCCTCTATTTACATCTTCCTCCTTTCCTTAACACCATCTTCTTTATATGGATCGTTCCCTGTTAGAAGAGACTATAAATATTGAGGCTTTAGCACTGCGGTTTTGAAGACAGAGATAGATAGACACACAGGAGATAAAA
>CM060315.1:26031736-26039236 GCA_030674185.1 Monoplex corrugatus | reverse complement strand
TGAAGAATGATCGGTCCTTTCTTTCTTAACGTACATTACAATAAAAATATGTTTCCAATTTTGCAACGTTACAATTTTGGCAACGAGCATTTTCCCCGTTGAATTATACATGTTTAGCAAGTTATTGCAAGACGTTATTGGTTCTATTTTATGATAAAACTCTTTGGCTGTTTCTTGGTTAAATGAATTTGTTGCTTGGTTTATTGTCCGCTTAATATCGTTTTTATTTCTTTCTGTTGTTGTTTGCTCTGTCGAATCTTTTCATTATTTTGTGTATTTTTGTTCAAATAGTTGGGGTTTTCTTTTACATTGCTTGTTTCAATCGGGGTGTCTCAACTGTTGTTGGCATGTGTACTTATTCAGTATCTGTATTTTAGTCTATGAGCCAGTTAAGATAGTTGTTTCGTTGCATGCATCAGTTTGTGCTTAATTTATAACTAGGCTTTTTACCATGATTGAGACCAGTGAAATATTTACACTGGTTAAGGTTACAGTTTTCATCAGTAACATCTTTCTTTCATTCCGTTTTCAAACTGTTGCAAAATGAAAATAAGAAAGATAATTCTTACCTGCTTAGCCTACTATCATGACTGCATTTACGAATTCATCAACAAATGCTTCTTTGTCAGAAAGGCGTTACAGTCCTTTATGCATGGGTTCCTTTATTCATTTAGACTAAATTATTATGAAGTGGTGCTAATGATTGAAAGTCATTGGCACATGTATGTTATCAAACTAGACACAGTAGTACTCTACGATCCCAATGTGAACAACAAAAAAAAAGGGTGAAATAATCAAAAACTTCCGAAGCCCACAATCTCAAAATCAAAATGTTTTCCTCTTTCCCCTTCTCTTTCTTTCTTGCCCTTGTTCGATTTTTCTCACTCTCTGTTCTTGGAAGCTCTGAAACGGAATTTTGAATACACGCAGGCCATTTCCACCCCAATGTGCAATGTGCAGCATGCAACGAAAGCCACCTTCTCGCATGAAAGAGCATTGTTTCGATTACCCACAGTTCCTAGCTCAGAGTAATTGCATGGCTGTCAGAAGCAGGCCTGGTGCTGTCTGATGAAGCGCCAATCCTCACCCTGATTCAGGGACTGCGAATGACAGGGATAGAGCTGTTTTTCTCCCTATTTGTTTCCTTCCTTGCTCACCACTCTCTGTTTCTGTGTGTTTCTCTGTCTCTCTGTCTGTTTTGATAGGCTCATTTTTCTGTCCTTTGGTATATTCATCTTTTGTGTGTTCACCTTTTCTATTTTCCTTCCTGCTTTTGAACTGGTATGGAACTACACATGACAGTGCAAGAGCTTTTATCGTCTCGTCTTTTGCATTGCTTTGCGCCTCTATATCTGGCTCACTGTCTGTCTCTCTATCTCTCGCTATCTCTGTGTCTCTGTCTCTCTGCCTGTCTCTGCCTGTCTCTGTCTTTGCCTGTCTTTCTATCTGTCTGTCTGTTCGTCTGTCTGTCTGTCTGTCTCTCTCTCTCTCTCTCTCTATATATATATATATCTATATCTCCCTCTTTCTCTTCCTTCTTCTTTTTCTTTTCTTCATCATCACCATCACCATCATCATTATCATCATCATCATCATCTTCTTCTTCTTCTTCTTTTCCTCCCCCCCCCCCCCCTTATGATGAGGATTGTAGATGATATGATTCTTGTCAGGTCACTTTCTCTCTCCGACCAGTCTCTCTCATCAGCGCCTCTCCTTTACTGTCATGCCTCTTCATCTCTTCTTTTTCTTCTCTGGTGATCAGTCTCTTTCTCAACATCTCCCCTTTTCCACACCATGTGTCTCTCATCCTTTCCCCTCATACTTCTCAGATTTGCAATTGCAAATGACAGAGCTAGACTTCTTTCTTTCAAAATTGTTTTGACTTGCGTGACAAGGCACAAAGCCCAATACAAAAATAGAAATGGCGTAATTGCAATAACAACGAGAAGATTGAATGAAAAAAAAAACGAAACAAAACGACAAACAAAAAACAAACAAACAAATATAGAAACGTCGTAATTGCAACAACAACAAGAAAACTGAAAAAACAAACAAAAACACACGTGTATCATATCTACAAATCTGTGGTATGCCACATTTGTTTGCATAAAATAGAATTTTCAATAACCAAATCAGGAAACAAAAACAAAAATAAACAAAAGAATCAGAAGAAACTAAACAGAGTTGATTAAACCCTTTCTCAGCCTGTGCATGCATCTCTTGCTGTCTGATTTCCCTAGTTAGTTGTTGTTATTGTTGTTTGTTGTTGTTGTTGTGTTGTAGTTATTCTTGCCATTCTGTCTTTGTTTAGTCTTCTGTTTCTTCATCTCTTCCTCTTTCATAAAGTACAACCGCTAATGCCATAGTTATTGTTTTCTTTCTACTTCCCATCTCTCGTTTTGTTTGTTCATGTCCTTATGTCTTTTTTCTGGCTATCTTAGAATGATATGTCTTGCTATTACCTCGTCTGTATTCTCTCTCCTATAGTAAATCTGCAGGACAGGATGTGTTACTTTCTGTCTGTCACAGTTGTAACCATTCTGTTTCTGTATATCTTATATATGTTCGTGTGTGTAAGTGTGTGTTAGTATTAGTGTTAGTGTTAGTGTTAGTGTTAGTGTTAGTGTTAGTGTGTGTGTGTGTGTGTGTGTGTGTGTGTGTGTGTGTGCTTGCGTGTGTGTGTGTATGTTTGTGTTACTCTCTCTCTCTCTCTCTGTGCTGTGCCAGTGCGTGTAAAATGATACGCTATTACAAGCATGGGTCAATGTGTGTGTGGTGTGTATGTGCGCGCGCGCGCGCGCGTGTGTGTGTGTGTTTGTGCAAAGTGACAGAGAAAGACAGACAGACATATAGACAAACTTACAGATGCAAAGTGACACACAAAGACAGAAACAGAGAAACAAAGGAAGAAAGAGAAAGAGAAAGAGAGATGTGGGAGAGAGGGGGGAGTGAGAGAGAGAGAGAAAGTTCTTTTAAAGTGCTTGTGCATCCATTTTTCTGTATCTCTCTCTGACTCTTTTCATCTGCACACCACAAGCTAGACCGTGTAAGACAAGTAAACTGATAATATCTATCTATCTATCTATCTATCTATCTATCTATCTATCTATCTATCTATCTATCTATCTATCTATCTATCTATCTATCTATCTATCTATCTATCTGTCTGTCTGTCTATCTATCTATCTATCTGTCTATCTATCTATCTATCTATCTATCTGTCTATCTATCTATCTATCTATCTGTCTATCTATCTATCTATCTATCTATCTATCTATCTGTCTGTCTGTCTATCTATCTATCTATCTATATTGTCTATCTATTATCTATCTATTTTTCTATCTATTATCTATCTCGGTTGATGTCTATCTATCTATCTTTCTGTCTATTAATCTATCTATCTATCTTCTGTCTATCTATCTATCTATTATCTGTCTTATCTATTATCTATCTATTATCTGTCTGTCTGTTTGTTCTATCTATTATCTATCTGTTATCTATCTATCGATCTATTGTCTGTCTGTCTGTCTAGTCTATCTATTTTTCTGTCTATCTTCTATCTATCTATCTGTCTGTCTGTTATCTATCTATCTATCTATCTGTCTACTTAATCTATCTATCTACCTATCTGTCTGTCGGTTGTCTGTCCATCTGTTGTCTGTCTGTCTAATTATCTATCTAACTGTCTATCTATCTATCTACTATCTGTCTATCTATCAGTCTGTCTGCTATATTACTATCATATACTATCTGATCTACTATCTATCTATTTATCTGTCTATCCATATTTCTTTCTTCTGTCTATCTTTTCTATCTGATCTATCTTCTATCATGCTGTCTTTATCATCTATCATCTATCTGTCTATCTATCTATCTATCTATCTATCTGTCTGTCTGTCTATCTATCTATCTATCTATCTCTATCTATCTATCTATCTATACCTATTTCTGTCTTCTATCTAGTCTGTCTGTCTATCTATCTATCTATCTATCTATTCTGTCTATCTATCTACTATCTGTCTGTGTCTGTCTATCTATCTATCTTATTACTATCTTCTTCTTCTATCGTATCTGTCTGTCTGTCTGTCTTCTATCTATCTATCTGTCTATCTATCTATCTATCTACATCTATCTATCTATCTATCTATCTATCTATCTATCTGTCTATCTACCTATCTTCTATCTACCTATCTGTCTGTCTGTCTATCTGTCTATCTGTCTGTCTATCTGTCTATCTATCTTTATCTATCTATCTATCTATCTGTCTATCTATCTGTCTATCTACTCTGTCTATCTATCTAACTATCTATCTATCTATCTATCTATCTATCTATCTATTATTATGATAGATAATAGATAGACTAAAATAAATAGATAGACATATATATATATTTTATATACACAGAGAAGAGAAGAGAGAGAGAGAGAGAGAGAGAGAGAGAGAGAGAGAGAGAGAGAGAAAAGAGAGAGAGATGACAAAGACCAATGGCACATTCTGTTTCCTGCAGAAATTAGCAACACTCGATCAAGCACCAAGATTCATTTTGAATGGAGAAAAGCCTAGCGAAAGATATCTTTTAGTTTCGCTTTAAGAAATGATAAGCTGAAATAAGGATGGAAGAAATAAAGAGTGACAAGAGGAAATGAAAAGAAAAAAAAAACAGAATGAAAGGAAAAAGAATAAGAAGATTGATTGCATAGCTGAAACTTTAATGGATGAAGAGTTTGATGCAAGAATATTTCTCCCCAAGCTGTCCATAAAACGGAAACAAGTTTAAAAAACAAAACAAGAAAAAAAAGAGAAAACACAAAGAGACCGGAAAAAAGAGGGATAAATGTAATTTCATTAAGGAAGAAAAAATAGATCAAATTTGCGAATGCTGAATGAACCGTACACATATATTCACATCCATGTTGGCACGTATGTTAACACATATCCATATATATATAAACACATTTGTGTACATAGGTACATAGGTTCATCAGACACTTGACGAAGAAGGAAGGAAGAAGAAGAAAAAGGTGTAGAAAAAGAAGTAGAGAAGGCCCAAAAGGACAAGTAAAATTTCGATTAGAGACGTAATGTTGATGATGATGACGACAACAACGACGATGAAGATAATGATAATGATGATGACAACGACGACGACGATGACGACGACGATCAGGACGACGACCACAACGATGTGACAACGACGACAACGACAATGACAACAACGACGGCGATTATGACGATAATGATGATTATAACGACGACGATGATGACAACGGCGATGATGATGACTATGATGACGACAACGATGATGATCATGAGGGTAATCATGATGATAATGACGGTAATAATAACAGTAATAGTAATGACAATTATGAATATAATAATACTTCCGCTACATGTACTACTACTAATGTACTATACTACTATCTACTATCTGCTACTAGTACTACCATTAATGGCGATGACGACGTCGACGACAACGACGACGACGATGATGATGATGATGATACCATAAATGAAAAGAAAAGGGGGACATTCTAATTTTGTCTTTATTGAGATACAAAGTGTACCAGCCGACACTAGATTCCTTAAACATCGTCACCATTTACAATTTCATGTTATCTATGGAAATCTCCTTTGCTGTGTTACATAATTTTTGTTTTAATACAAAAACAAAGCTTATTATTATGGATTTCAATTTGTTTTTAATATTTGTAAGTGTGAAACTGGTTATAACATATTACCTCACAATATAATGATTATGAGATGAATAATTCGTAAAATGTTAGGTTTAGGAAAAAAACAAACATGGTTGACCCATAGCTGGGTCAGCCACTTAAAACGACACACTTATTCTGCTGGTAACATTACTTCCAAACAAGCCAACAGATTGAAGCATCAGCAAATTAATTATAAAGAAGGAAAAAAAGGGAGGAAGAGAACTGGTTAGAAAGGGGCTTGCAACATCAGCAGAAAACAAGAAACATGCGTTTTAAAGAACAGAAAGGTCTCCTTAATTAAATGGTGCACTCCTCTCGTGCTTCATCTTTCCACTTTGAAAGACAAAAAGCAGGAAACTAGACAATTAAGTCGATATCTTCTAAGCCACAAAAACGTCCAGAAACCAATTCTGGCCTCTTGTTGAGAGAGACAGAGAGAGAGAGAGAGAGAGAGAGAGAGAGAGAGAGAGAGAGAGAGAGAGAGAGAGAGAGAGGAGGAGAGAGAGAGAGAGAGCAAAAGACGTTTATCTAGCACGAAACCAGCTTCCTTGTCCTGCCATGCTTCTCAGCCCAACATCCTCCAAAAACCCCCAACTGGAAATGTTCAGACTGAATTGGAAATATGCACATAAAAAGGAAACGGTCAGACCATAGAAGCACTCACACATTTTGCATATTTTCTCTTTGGATAGTAAAAGTGAGAAAAAAAAAGAAAAAGAAAGAAACATTTATAATCAGTGTATGTTATAAGTAATACGCTATATATATTTTGTAAGAAAATCAGAAAACGAAATTGTTGGCATTGATAGCATCATCAGGAAATAGATTTGAAAACAGCTATATATTTGCATGACAAAATTATTGTTGATATCTACAGTGAATGATTGGTCCATTGTCACCTTCGAAAGTGACTTCGTTCCTTCAAAATCATCAATATAATTTGCCTTTGTAACCATTCAGACAGGGTTGTATCGAAAGAAGCACATTCAGTAATACAAATATGAGTACATACCATACTTTGACGATGATGATTTTTTCAAATGTTTATCTTCAAAACATATATCTACTAAGATGTTTGCATTTCAGGGCAACTCCATATGACCTTTCTTAATTATAGGGTCTGAAGTTTGGCCGTGTCATGGTCTAAGATTCTTAGACATTCGAGGAATCATTAATTGAAATTCTGTCAGAGGGACATTGCCTAAGATATCATCAATATTTTCTAATTAGTGATACTGCACAATAATGAAATCTTATTGTTCTATTTCTCATGTCAGCACAAGACAGTCAAATGAATGATTTTCAAACTTTTCGTAGTATATTTTAGATGTGATACAATTTCGTAAGTTTGAAAATTATATTTTACGTACTTGAAGTTTTCATCTATCTTGTTATAGCCCTCCTTCATCCCAGCCTTTTATGATCTCAGCTCTACTTAGAAAAAAATAAATGTAAAATAAAAATAAAGGGGGGGGGGGGGGAGTAAGAAGGATAGAGAAATACAAACCGCAAAAAGGAGATGCAAACAATTATAGAAGAGAAGAAAGAAAAACCAGAAGACAGATGAACATAGATTAGAAAAAGAAAGAAAAAAGAAAAAGGAAAGAAAAAAGAAAAAAAAAGAAAAAAGGAAACAAAGACAGTACGAAAAAAAGAAAGAAGGAAAGAAACAAAAAAGAAGGGAGAAAAGAAAGAACAAGAAAGAAAGGAAGGAAGAGAGAAAAAAAGAAGGAAGGAAAAAAAGAACGAAAGAAGAAGACCAGAAAAGGAAAGAAACAGGTAAAA
>CM060315.1:26024236-26026736 GCA_030674185.1 Monoplex corrugatus | reverse complement strand
CCTGTACAGTACCTGCACATGTAATATACTGACGGAAAGCTCTTTGGTGCACCTTTCAGATAATGACAGCTAAAATTAGAAACAAACTGGGTCAAAGCCACCAAATAAAGAAATTTATGGAAAATGTGTAGGAGAGCACGCAAAATTTTTAGAGGCCGTTTTCTCAAAATGGCCGTCATACAACTTAATGACTTTAAACATATATAACTGCTACAGTTTTTTGAGTACAAGCTTTATTTAAGTACCAAAATAATCAGCAGAATGTACACTTTCCAGTGATATGTATATCTCAAAATGCCCAAAATGCTAATTAAGACTGATTTCGTGCTGGCAGGTCACAAATGTTATTTATAGTATATCCAGATTTAGTTTTATTAGATATATGCGGTCCCAAACATTCCACAGCTAACGAATGCAACAAAGTTTGGACAAAACTCTTTCTCTCTCAAACGTGGTTGTATTCATTTGAAAGAAGGAGCATGTACATTTATTACCGGCGAAGCATAGGTATATGGGAAGATGGAACAGAGTGATAAACTAATAACATTACGGAATGGACAGAAAAACCACTTGCAGAGATCCAGGCGTTGGCACAGAAGCGACAGAGCTGGAGGAATCTGGTGTACAGTTCTTTTGTGCGGTGCTTTGATGTGACTGTTCATGGAGTTGAAAGAGAACAAGGAGGAAAAGAACCTGAAATCATTACTTTAGATATGAAAGCGTACTGACAGGAAATCGCCCATGTACAATGCACATCTTTATTTTCTTTTTCTTTCTTTAGGAGAGTGAATAAATTGAAGCAATTATACATAAATATTAAAAATGTGAAAACAACAGGAAAGAAGCTGGAAATTTCAATGAAAGACAAAAAAAGTTCAATTTATGAGTATGGCAAGATCTCCTTTAAACAGTTTTTCTTCTCTTTCTTTGCAATATGAAAAACCAAAACAAACCAAAAAAAAAAGCAAGAAATTAAACAATTAAGCGGACATATTGCAGACCGCAAAAACGCCCAGAAAGCAATTTTGGACTCTTGCTGAGAGGGGGCAGAAGACGTTTGTCTTGCACGAAACCAACTACTGCCCTGTCCTGTCCTGTCCTCTCTTCAACCACTGACCCTCTCTCCCCATCCTGGTGCCTATCACTTTCACTTTAAGGAAAAAAAGAATGAAAACTGGTACACGTAGATTCGTTTTAGAGTAACATGAACATTAAATCAAAAGTTCACACTATAGAAACATTGTCTGTGTTCGTGGTGGTCATTGATTTAATGTCTGTTTAATTAATAGATATCAGTACAGACTGATACAAGAATAGACACTAGTAAAGATTGGTACGAAATAGATACTAACATAGATTGATACCTGAATTACACACTAATATTGATTCATACAAAATAGATACTAGTATGGATTGATACCAGAATGGTACGAAATAGATTCTAGTATAGATTGATACGAGAATACACAGTACTAGTATAGATTTACACAAATAGATACTAGTATGGATTAATACCAGAATACACACTAGTATAGATCAATACAATAACAATCAATAGTGTAGATTGAGAAGAACAGATATTAGTGTAGATTGATACAAGATTAGAGTATAGATTGATGCAATAATAGACAATGATATAGCCTGGCATAAGAAAAGAGGAATATAGATTGATACAGGAGGGACAATGATATGGATTTATACAGTATAGACAATAGTATAGATTGATACCAGAATGCACTCAGGTATGGACTGATACAAGAACAATAGTGTAGACTAAGAAGAATAGATGATATGGTATAGATTGATACAAGAATAGAAATTAGATTGTTACGAGAATAGGCAATGGCATAGACTGATATAAGATGAGAAATGTATGTATTTCTACAATGCAGATAATAGTATAGATTGGTACAATAACAGAGAATGATAAAAAAAATCTCTACAAGGCGGGATGGGGGGGGGGGGGGGAAGAGGAAGGGCGAGAGGAATATTTGTATACAGAAATATAGAGAAAGAAGAAATGTAACCGTAACAGGAAGAGAAGTGGACATGAAAAGCAAATGAAGTGTGTTAAGGACCCACTGGGAACACTGGTATCACGTAGTCGAATCTCATCCCATTTCACCGAGGGTATGTTGAAATTTCCTGCCCAACATCGCAGGTTCTGTTTCTCTCGGGCATGGTTAATTTAAGGCCAGAATATAGTGTAAAATTAAGTGCATAGTGAAGTCTTACCACGCAGTCTCAATCCAAACATGAAGCTCCATAGCATCAAGATTATCATCATCCCCATTATCACCATCAGCATAGCATTGTGTAAAATAGTCACAGCCTCCTTGGCCATACACGTGATTTAAAAATGGTACAATAGAAAAAAGAAGTGAAGTTACTAATCGGAACTAACCAGTAATTAGCGAATTTAATTAAGGATCAAATAGACGTGAAAAAAGAAAACAAGATGACTAAGTCATACACACCATGTTCTTGTAAATAAAACGCA
>CM060315.1:25994236-26021736 GCA_030674185.1 Monoplex corrugatus | reverse complement strand
TTAACAAAAACACTAAAAAACCGAAAGAGCTGTGATTGATGCCAGCTGACACGAAATCTTTAATGTATGGACGAGAGGAATAACAGGCAGCATCAACAACTAAGAAATGACACTAATGACTTTATACGATGTATGTCCTTTGTAGGTTTTGTTCATCGAGGCAGCAGCAACAGTAATGGAAATATTCAAGAAAACCATCAGCATCAGCAGCAGCAGAAATAACAATACCATCAACTATACCTATAGCAACAATGGTAACAGCAGTAACACCACCACCACCACCACCCACCACCACGGCCTACCACCACCACCACCACCGCCACAACAACAACCACAACAACAATGGCGACGACGACGACACCACCACCACCACCACCAACACCATCACCACCACCACCACCACAACAACAACAATAATGATATCAATGAATCTCCAGCACCCTTTTTCCAATTCCTTTACACAAGAAAATTGCATTGTGTGAACAGAACGCAGTCAACTTGTCGAACAGCTTCAGTTATCCATGCTCCATTAAAAACGTCTGTTTATGTGCATTATATTCGGACACAAATACAAGTTATGGGAAACCACACGCTGAGTTAGGACCTCAAGACCTTGCCACACAGGCTCAAAGCTTATGCCATGACCAGTTTACATCTTCTCCATCACATGAAATCAATGGCATCAGTGCAAATGGAATTCATCCCGAGCCACGGACTCGTTCTCTTGAGAAAATGAAACAGTGGTGTGCAGGAAATGTAAACTTTTGGCACTGTTGATTTATCAGCCTGTCCTCACGTGCTGTGCATTCCTGCATAACAGTGTACGGAGTCCCACCAGGACAATACAAAAATAAAATGAATCTGCAAAGCTGGACACAGAAGAACTTTAGTGCAACAGAAATACAAAAGCGCGAGAAAACAAAAGAAAAAGACAAACAAGGAACAAAAATTCAGGAGACAAAAAAAAAAACAAGAAAAGAGAGAGAGGGGGGAATAGAGAGAGAGAGGGGGGAATAGAGAGAGATGGAGAGAGAGAGAGGGGGGAAAGAGAGAGAGAGAGAGAAAGAGAGAGAAAGAGTGAGAGAGAGAAAGAGAGAGAGAAAGAGAGAGAGAGAGAAAGAGAGAGAGAGAGAGAGAGAGAGAGAGAGAGAAGAGAGACGAGAGAGAGAGAGAGAGAGAGAGAGAGAGAGAGAGAGAGAGGAGAGAGAGAGAGAGAGAGAGAGAGAGAGAGAGAAAATTGCAAGCATGGAGATTAACGAAAACAAATTGTGATAATGAGATTGAGTATGACAGGCGCAACAAAAGAATTACGGAGAAGAATCTAAACAGGAAGAATAAAACAAGAAAAAGAACTTCTATCATTTGTAGTAAGGATACGTGGAATTGTTTGTTAGCTCAACAGCAACGACAATAATGAAGTAGATCCTGAAGGAATACCAAGATTTTTAAAGAAGAATTGGCTCATTCATTTATAAGGTAAAAGAAGCTGTAACAGAAAAAATGAAATATAAAAAGAATGGAAAGAGAGAAGGAGAAAGAGAATATGATGAAAGAAGAATGCAAAGAAGAAGAAGAATGCAAAGAAGAAGAATGCGAAGAAGAAGAAGAATGCGAAGAATGCGAAGAGAGAAGAAGCAAGATGCGAAGAATGCGAAGAATGCGAAGAAGAAGAAGAGAAGAAGAAGAAGAAGAAGAAGAAGAAGAAGAAGAAGAAGAAGAAGAAGAAAAGAAGAAGAAGAAGAAGAAGAAGAAGAAGAAGAAGAAGAAGAAGAAGAAGAAAGAAGAAGAAGAAAGAGAGAAGAGAAGAAGAAGAAGAAGAAGAAGAAGAAGAAGAAGAAGAAGAGAAGAAGAAGAAGAAGAAGAAAGAATCGAAGAAAGAAAGAAGAAGAAGAAGGAAGAATGCGAAAAGAAGGAAGAAGAATGCGAAGAAGAAGAAGAATGCGAAGAAGAAGAAGAATGCGAAGAAGAAGATGAAGAATGAAGAAGAATCGAAGAAAAGAAGAATGAAGAAAATCGAAGAAGAGAAGAAGAAGAAGAAGAAGAAGAAGAAGAAGAAAAGAAGAAAGAGAAGGGGGGGGGGGGGGGGGGGGGGGGGGGGGGGGGGGGGGGGGGGGGGGAGAAAAGAAAAAAAGAAGAAGAGAAGAAAAAAAAAAAAGAAGAAAAAAAGAAGAAAGAAAAAGAAAGAGAAAAAAAAGAAGAAAAAAAAAAGAAGAAGAAAAAAAGAGAAAAGAAAAAGAAATGAAGAAAGAAAAGAAAAAGGAAAAAGAAGAAAAAGAAAAAGAAAGAAAAAAAAAAAGAAAAAGAAGAAAAGAAGAAGAAGAAGAAGAAGAAGAAGAAAGAGAGAAAGAAGAAGAAGAAAGAAGAGAAAAGAAAAAAAAGAAAAAGAAAAAGAAAAGAAAAAAAAGAGAAAAAAATAGAGAAAGAAGAGAAGAAGAAAGAAAGAAGAAAAAAAAGAGAAGAAAAAGAAGAAGAAGAAAAAAAAAAAGAAAAGAAGAAAAGAAAGAAGAAAGAAAGACGAAGAAGAAGAAAAGAAAAAAGAAGAAAAAAGAATAAAGAAAAAAAAAAAGAAGGAAAAGCAAAAGAAGAAGAAGAAGAAGAAGAGAAGGAAGAAGAAAAGAAGAAGAAGAAGAAAGAAGAGAAGAAGAAGAAGAAGAAGAAGAAGAAGAAGAAAGAAGAAGAAGAAGAAAAGAAGAAGAAAGAAAAGAAGAAGAAGAAAAGAAGAAGAAGAAGAAGAAGAAGAAAAAGAAGAAAGAAGAAGAAGAAGAAGAAAAGAAGAAGAAGAAAGAAGAAAGAAAGAAAGAAGAGAAAGAAGAAGGAAAGAAGAAAAGAAAAGAAGAAGGAGAGAAGAAGAGAAAGAAGAGAGGAAGAAGGAAAAGAAAAGAAGAGAATGGAAAAAAGGAGGAAGAAGGGAAGGAGAAGGAAAGAGAAGAAGAAAGAAGAGAAGAAGAAGAGAAAAGAAGAAAAGAAAAGAAAGAAAGGACAATCAAAAAGGAAGGAAAAAAAGGAAGAAGGAAAGGGAAAGAAGAAGAGGGAAGAAAGAGAAGAAGAAGAAGAATGGAAGAAGAAGCGAAGAAGAAAAGAAGAAGAAAGAAGAAGAAGAAGAAGAAGAAGAAGAAGAAGGAAGAAGAAGAAGCAAGAAAGAGAAGAGAAGAAGAAGAGAAAGAAGAAGCAGAAGAGAAGAGAAGAAGAAGAAGAGAAGAAAGAAGAAGAAGAAGAAGAAGAAGAAAGAAGAAGAAGAAGAAGAGAAGACGAAGAAGAAGAAGAAGAAAATCGAAGAAGAAAGAAGAAGAAGAGAGAAAGAAGAAAAAGAAGAAAAAAGGGAAGAAGAAGAAGAAGAAAGAAGAAGAAGGAAGAAGAAAAAAGAAGAAGAAGAAGAAAGAAGAAGAAGAAGAAGAAGAAGAAGAAGAAGGAAGAGAAGGAAGAAGGAAAGAAAGAAGAAGAATGCGAAGAAGAAGAAGAGAATGAAGAAGAAGAAGAAGAAGAGAGAAGAAGAAGAAGAGAAGAATGGAAGAAGAGAAGGAAGAAGAATGCGAAGAAGAAGAAGAAGAAAGAAGAATGCGAAGAAGAAGGAAGAAAGAATGAAGAAGAAGAAGAAAGGAAGAAGAAGGAGAAGAATGGAAGAAGAAGAAGAAGAAGAAGAAGAAGAAGAAGAATGCGAAGAAGAGAATGCGAAGAAGAAGAAGAAGAAGAAGAAGAAGAACGAAGAAGAAGAAGAATGAAGAAGAATGCAGAAGAAATGCGAAGAAAGAGAAGAAGAAGAAGAATGCGAAGAGAAGAATGCGAAGAAGAATGCGAGAAGAAGAAGAAGAATGCAAGAAGAATGAAGAGAGAAGAAGAATGCGAAGAAGAAGAAGCGAAGAAGAATGCGAAGAAGAAGATGGAAGAAGAAGAAGAATGCGAAGAAGAAGAAGAAGAAGGAAGGAAGAATGCGAAGAAGAAGAAGAATGAAGAAGAAGAAGAATCGAAGAAGAAGAAGAAGAAGAAGAAGAAGAAGAAGAAAGAAGAAGAAGAAGAAGAAAGAAGAAGAAGAATGCAAGAAGAAGAAGAAGAGAGAAGAAGAATGCGAAGAAGAAGAAAGAATGCAAGAAGAAGAATGAAGAAGAAGAAGAAGAAGAAGAAGAAGAAGCGAAGAAGAAGAAGAAGAAGAAAGAAGAAGAAAGAAGAAGAAGAGAGAAGAAGCGAAGAAGAAGAAGAAGAGAAGAGAAGAAGAAGAAGAAGAAGAAGAAGAAGAAGAAGAAGAAGAAGAAGAAGAAGAAGAAGGAAGAAGAAGAAGAAGAAGAAGAAGAGAAGAAGAAAAGAAGAAGAAGAAGAAGAAGAAGAATGAAGAAGAAGAAGAAGAAGAAGAAGAAGAAGAAGAAGAAGAAGAGAAGAAGAAGAAGAAGAAGAGAAGAAGAAGAAGAGAAGAAGAAGAAGAAGAAGAAAGAAGAAGAAGAGAAGAAGAAGAAGAAGAAGAAGAAGAAGAAGAAGAAGAAGAAGAAGAAGAAGAAGAAGAGAAAGAAGAGAAGAAAAGAAGAAGAAGAAGAAGAAGAAGAAGAAGAAGAAGAAGAAGAAGAAGAAGAAGAAGAAGAAGAGAAGAAGAAGAAGAAGAAGAAGAAGAAGAAGAAGAGAAGAAGAGAAGAAGAAGAAGAAGAAGAGAAGAAGAAGAAGAAGAAGAAGAAGAAGAAGAAGAAGAAGAAGAAGAGAAGAAGAAGAAGAAGAAGAAAAAGAAGAAGAATGAAGAAGAAGAAGAAGAAGAAGAAGAAGAAGAAGAAGAAGAAGAAGAAGAAGAAAGAAGAAGAAGAAGAAGAAGAAAAGAAGAAGAAGAAGAAGAAGAAGAAGAAGAAGAAGAAAGAAGAAGAAGAAGAAAGAAGAAGAAGAAGAAGAAGAAGAAGAAGAGAAGAAGAAGAGAAGAAGAAAGAGAGAAAAGAAATGGGCAAAACTATGAATAATGTCGTTTTATTACAAGCATAAGAAATAATAAAAGAAATTTCAAATCTATTCATTTAACCTGACCCACACACTCACACACGCACACACACACACTCACGTTCACACACATATCCACAAACAAACACAGACACACACAGACATACAACACACACACACACACACACACACACACACACACACACACACACACACACACACACACACACACACACACACACACACACACACACACTAAAATTATGCTCATACTAATGGCAGAGGAAGTGTATTGTCACGCTCTGCGAATAAGTCAGTCCTGTGTATCGAAAAACTGGAACTTGATTTCCAGTTTTGAATGCCGGATAAAGATATAATACTAATGCATGTAGTATTTTCCATTCTTTACTGCCGTTAAAAGAAAAAAAAAACTGATTGTAAATGAAATATACATTAATTTTGGCGGTATCGGAAGATTTTTAAAAACATGTATTGAAATAGCTATTTATAAGCAGAGTACGATTTATTTTACAGTGCATTTCTATAAGGAACAAAGAGGCCTTAAAATGGACTTGTTCAGTTTGCCCCAAACAACAGAGCAGTAATTCAGGCAAGAATGAATAAAGGTGGAACAACAGCATTTATCAAATATATTCAAGAGAAGTGTGATTTCCGTCCATTGGAACACGCATAAGACAGTGTGTATGGTTAAGCTAAAATTGGGTTTGAACAAGGACAATACCCAGTGATATGCGCTGAGTACCTCGTTCAAAGACGAAATTAAGGAAAAGAAACCAGGGGAAAAAAGAGCCAAAAGTGTTAAAGAACAAAAAACAACAACAACAACAACAAAAAACAACAACAACAACAACAACAACAATAACAACAACAATAACAAAAGAAAAACAAACTATTCAAGCCTTTACTTGTGGAAATGAAAGATGTGCCTTATTTCTGTGCCTGGCAGGATGACAATATTATGCGACACAATATGTATATGTAAAGGATTCAAGATTCTCTGTTAAAGCAACAGAAAGGAAACGACAGCGGACAGTCTGATAAACAGTCAAATCAGAGATCAGCATAAAGAAAAGAGCAATGGTTGATTTCAGCTGCCCTGAATTCAAATTGAGAAGGGGGTTACGACAGTGCAGCATTAGCATCAATAAACAAAAGAAAATAATGTTGAAAAGTGAAAGAATGGAGCATATAAAGCACAAAAAAACAGCTGTGATTTATTTCTTCAGCAGACAAGGAATGGAAAACACAACTATAATGACAACAATAACGAGGAAGAGCAAAAACGGCAATAGCAAACAAACCCAATGGCACGATAAAAATGACACGAACTGCAAAAGCAACAAAGACAAAACAATCATAATGATGATAAATCTCTAAGCGTTCTCTAGCAAATGCAGTGGCTTGAGAAAAATTGCATCGGTTAATGAACTTGTGGCTCAGTTGATTTATCAATTTGTCCCAGAGTATTGTACATCCCTGCAAAGTGGTACACAAACTACATAAGGACAATGCGGGTGTGAAAATTTTTTTAAGGATGGACGCAAAAGCATCACAAATGGACAAAAGGAAAACAACAACAACAACAACAACAACAACAACAACAACAACAACAGCAGCAGCAGCAGCAACCACAACAACGACGACGACAACAACAACAACAAACAAGAACAAAGGAATTTTCATTTATATTCGTTCATGAACATCTGAAAATAATCTTGTTGGGAAGTTGATGTAGTTCTCGATTTGTTGATATTTATGAAAGAAAACAAACAAAACATATAGGCAACAAGGTATTTGTGGAGTGTTGTTTGACACATTATTCTTGCTGACATAATTTTGCAACACAGGAACACAGATTGACAGAAAAATACGAGTAACTGCATGTGAGATGAAAATTAATTGATGAAAAGGAAATGTATCTTAGGAAGGAATATTGTTCACACGAACACAAAATCAAAGAAAACACATACCGGTTTCCACCTTTTGATCTTCTACAGGTACACTTAAAGAAAGAAAAACAAAACAAAACAAGAAACAAACAACAAAACAAATAAAACAGGACGTGCATGTTTAATTTCTTTGTCGTTATTTTGTTATTGTGTTGTGGTGTGTGTGTGTGTGTGTGTGTGTGTGTGTGTGTGTGTGTGTGTGTGTGTGTGTGTGTTGTGTGTGTGTGTGTGCGTGTGTGTGTGGTGTGTGGTGTGCGTGTGTGTGTGTGTACTGATGTGTGTGTGTGTGTGTGGTGTGTGTGTGTGTGTATGTGTGTGTATGTACGTGCATGTGTGTGTGTGTGTATGTGCGTGTATGTGTGTGTATGGCTGTGTGTGGTGATGTGTGTGTGTGTGTGGTGTGTGTGGTGTGTTGTGTGTGTGTTGTCGTGTGCGTGTGTGTGTATGTGTTGTGTGTGTTTAGTGTGTGTGGTGTATGTGTGTGTTGCGTGTATGCATTGATGATATTATAATGGTGTGTGTGTGTGTGTGTGTGTGTGTGTGTGTGTGTGTGTGTGTGTGTGTGTGTGTGGTGGTGTGTGTGTGTGTGTGTGTGTGCGGCCAAATAATCAACTATATGATAATTTTTTATAATAATAATACTTATTAATATCAATCAAATTAGTGGAGTTCTATAGTGTAGGTGCATGTGTATGGTGATCAGGCATGTGTGTGGTGATGTGGTTGTGTTTGATGATATGTGTTTGTCGTGCGCCAACCAAAACCCAGCTCTTAACGATTACTTTCCTACGTCATCAACATTGACACTCAAACAGTTCGCTCGAGTTTAATGTTCGCAAGACGACGTCTCGACGCTGGACGAATTCCCATCATACTCACAGATACACTTGTTGGGATTATGCACAAGCCTTAAGCTCCTACCCATGAGTGGTCGGTCGTGGGCCTCATTATCCTATGTCAAGATCTAATTAATCCACTTCGATCGATCATTAGTGAGTTTGAAATCTTCTACCAACCCGCGTTCTGATCTCTCGCCATGTTGACGCCCATTATTTGTTGTACTGAGACACCGCTGTCCATTCACCAGGTCTCCATCTTCTAATAATCTGCTTCTGTTTTCCTTCATCATCATCGCATAATAAAAAACTGGTTCAGCTTCTGTGGCCATTAAAGTGGCGTAGAAAATGGGACGAAAAAAAAACCCTTGACACTCCATTCCTTTCTTTCACTGACAGCGCTGATTCCATTCTTAGCTCAGGTCTAGCCATCTTCTCTAAATCTGTTTCTGGTTTTTTCAGACACGTACATCCAGTATCTCCTTCATTTGAGCAGTCTTTGTCCACAGTCATTTTAAAGACTCAATTCTGTGTTTTAAAGAGAAACGGCTAGGAGAATATACAGGTAGACAGATGAGACAGAAGCAAAGTGAAAGAAAACGCTTTGTGACTTGAAAACAACTTTAATACTCATGGATGGAAGGAGTAGGTCATAGTGGACCTGTCTTTCAATGTTGTTTGTGTGGTGTGTGTGTGTGTGTGGTGTGTGTGTTGTTGTGTGTGTGTGTGTGTGTGTGTGTGTGTGTGTGTGCGTATTGAGAAGAGAGACAGAGAGAGAGTAAAGAAGAAGACAGAGAGAGGAGAGAGAACCAACCAAAGAGAGATAGAAGAGAGACAGATAGTAGGAAAGGACACAGAGAGAGAGAGTAGAGAGAAGAAGAGAGAGAGAGAGAGAGAGAGAGAGAGAGAGAGACCAGAGAGAGAGAGCGAGAGGAGGAGAAAGCGAGAGAGAGACAGAGAGAGAGAGAAGAGAGAGAGAGACAGACAGACAGAGAAGAAGACAGAGAGAGAGAGAGAGGAAAAGCAAAGAAGAACAGAAGAAGAGCGAGAGCGAGGAGATAAGAGGGGAGAAGGAGAACGAGAAATGAGAGAGAGAAAGAGAAGACAGAGAGACAGATAGATAAACAACCCCAGACAGACAGAGTAAACAGAGAGAGGAGTCGAGAGAGACAGAAGGTTTATGTACGGAGGATAAACGAACGTAACAGCAGAGAAAGATTCCAATGTATCTGTACAGGAAGAGTTAAAAACGTGCTATACGTTGATCCTGGGGACCTTGAAGCCAAGGGCATCGGATTCCAATGCCTGGTTCATGGCACCAAGAGCAATATCGATAAAGGGTCTTGGGGATGTTGTGCCCGCTTGTACTCATAAAGATACGTAGGAATAGGACTTTTCTTCCTCAGCCAGGATTTTGCTTGGAAAGTTTTCTGTATGTTTGCTTGGCTGTTTTATGATTAAGGTGATTGTTTATTTATCTACTTGTTTTTGTGTATGTGTGTGTGTGTGTGTGTGTGTGTTGTAGTGTGTGTATGTGTGTGTATGTGTGAGAGAGAGAGAGAGGAAAGAGAGAAAGTGATAGAGAACTAGAGATAGAGCGAGAAAGAGAGAGAGTGAGAGAGAGAGAGAGTGAAAGAGACACAGAGAGAGACAGAGAGAGCGAGCGAGACAGAGAGAGATAGAAGAGAAGACAGAGAGACAGAGAGAGAGAAAGAGAGAGAGACAGAGAGAGAGAAAGAGAGAGAGAGAAAGAGACAGACAGACAGACAAAGACAGAGAGACAGAGAGAGACAGAGAGAGAGAAGAAGTTAAGACGGAGAGACTTACAAACAGACAACGTAAACAGACAGGCAGACAGATTTACCTAACCACCCAGACAGGATAGAGTTAAAAGACGTGTGTGTGATACTGTTGATGTTGCTGATGGGAGACCATTTTGTTTATTTCAGAGGGATCAGGAATTCCAATGTATTCTGTTCAGAGCCACCAAGACTGCCCTATATCGATAAGAACCTGGGTCCTTGAAGCCCCAGGCCATGGTTGATGCTAGCTTCTGTACTCATGAGCAGATACTTATTAAGGTGTGTGGGTGTTTCGCGTATAAGATAAGTAGAAGACTTTACTTCCTCAGCCAGGATTTTGCTTGGAAAGTTTTCTGAATATTTGCTTTGCTGTTTTATGATTAAGGTGATTGTTTATTTATTTACTTATTTGTGTGTGTGTGTGTGTGTGTGTGTGTGTGTGTGTGGTGTGTGTGTTGTGGTGGTGTGTGCGTGTGTGCGTGTGTGCGTGTGTGCGTGTTTAATTTTGCACTGTTTTTTTTATATTAAAGATTTGCACTGTTGTTTTGTGATACAGTTCTTATTTTCTCATCACAGTTCCCCCATTTCCTTCCAATAAATTTGTTTATGCTGTAGTTTCTTTTTTTTTTTATTGCATATGTTGTTTGTGCTAGGTCTGTATGCGTCCATGAGGTGATTCAAATGCTTGTTCCTGTGGTATCTGGTTATTCATGTTTGTGAGAGAATCCAGGCAACTGTTTGCTTTAGAAGTAGCGCACAGTTCAAATCCCTGACACCTTTTTATTTTTATCACTCAAATTCATATCTTTGCAAAATGAGAAATATTAAACGCTTATTGATACTGCTGTACATGTATTTGTGAATGCATCAACACATCTTTGCAAAATAGCAATATGTTTAACAACAGAACCCTATTCATTCATTAATTGTTTTTATTCTATGTATCTATTTGTACTAAAATCGCTTTAAACTGGTGTGAAAATATAAGCACCCTATTGCACGTGGTGGATTACCAAACTCGTCAGCAAGACAATCTAGTCGCCCAAATCAGCTACAACAAGATTTAATTAAAAAAAAAATCAAGACCTCTTCAAGCTTTCAAATTAGTAATAAACTCTTCTCTCTGTCCCTGTCTCTGTCTGTCTGTCTGTCTGTCTTCCTATCTGTCTGTCTGTCTCTCATTCTATCTCTCTCACTCCCTCTCTCCTTTTTTTTCTTTTTATTTCTTTTCCATTCTCCCTTTCCATTTCTTTCTTTTTCTTTCTCTCAGAATATCTGCTCTCTCCTTCTCATTCTGTCTTTCTCTCTCTCTCTTTGTGTCTCTGTCTCTCTCTCCCTCTCTCCCTTTCCCTCTATCTCTCTCTTTCTCACTCTTTCTCAATCTGTCCCTTCGAGTTTCCCTCCCTTGATAAAATTCTTTTTGCCTGTTGCTTTTGAAAGCTCTGGAGCAGAGTTTGAATACAACTAGGCCATCCCCAGCTCAGTGCACATTTTCGGCAGGCAATGAAATCCACCTTCTTGCATGAAAGAGCATTCCTGTTGATTACCCTCAGTTCCTAGCTCAGAGTAATTGCATGGCTGTCAGGAGCAGGCCTGGTGCTGTGTGATGAACCGTCAGTTCTAGCACTGGTTCAGGAACTGCAATTGACAGAGGTAAAGCCTTTCCTCTCTGTCTTCCTGTTTTTAGATATTTTTGTTTTGGTTTCTCTTTCTGTCTCTGTCTCTACCTGTCTGTCTCTGTCTGTTTCTCTCTTTTCTGTCTGTTTGACTGCCTGTTAATGTTGTAATCTCTCTCTCTCTTCTCTCTGTCTGTCTCTTTCAGTCTCTGTCTGTCTGTTTCTCTGTCTCTCTCATTTTCTCTGTCTCTGTCTCTGTTTGTTTATCTCTCTGTCTCTGTGTCCTATCTCTGTCTCTGTCTGTCTGTCTGTCTCTCTCTCTCTATCATTCTCTCTCTCACTCTCTCTCTCTCATTCATTCTCTGTCTCTCTCAATCATTCTCTCTGCCTCTCTGTCTGTCATTTTTCCTTCTTCTTTAAGAACACCTTCTTTCCTCCATGAAGTTTTTGTTGTTGATTTGGTTCTCTCTCTTTCTCTCTCTCTCTCTGTCTCTCTCTGTCTCGCTGTCTCTTCTCTCTGCCTCTCTGTCTCTCTCTGTGTTTCTCTCTGTCTCGCTGTCTCGCTGTCTCTTCTCTCTGTCTCTCTCTCTCCCTCTCGCTCTTTCTTTCTTTGTCTTATTCTCTTTTCATTTCTTTTCCACTCTCCCTTTCCATTTCTTTCTTTTTCTTCCTCCTAGTTGTGAGGTCAGTGACACAGCTGACATCAGTTGTCTTTTATTCTCCAAGTCAACCTTCTCCAAACTTGTAGTATGTCATTCATCTTGTTGTATGGCACCAAACTTGTAGTATGCTACTGGGCATGACGTATGCCACCTGACTTGTAGTATGTCACCAAACTTGTAGTATGTCACCAAACTTGTAGCATGTCACCAAACCTGTAGAATGTCACCAAACTTGTAGTATGTCATCAAACTTGAAGTATGTCACCAAACTTGAAGTATGTCACCAAACCTGTAGAATGTCACCAAACTTGTAGTATGTCATCAAACTTGAAGTATGTCACCAAACTTGTAGTATGTCATCAAACTTGTAGTATGTCATCAAACTTGTAGTATGTCATCAAACTTGTAGTATGTCGTCAAACTTGTAGTATGTCACCAAACTTGTAGTATGTCACCAAACTTGTAGTATGTCATCAAACTTGTAGTATGTCATCAAACTTGTATTATGTCAACAAACTTGTAGTATGTCATCAAACTTGTAGTATGTCACCAAACATGAAGTATGTCACCAAACTTGTAGTATGTCATCAAACTTGAAGTATGTCACCAAACTTGAAGTATGTCACCAAACTTGTAGTATGTCACCAAACTTGTAGCATGTCACCAAACCCGTAGCATGTCAGCAAACCTGTAGCATGTCACCGAACTTGTAGTATGTCATTAATTTCGAAGTATGTCACCAAACGTGTAGTATGTCACCAAACTTGTATTATGTCACCAAACTTGTAGCATGTCACCAAATCTGTAGCATGTCACCAATCTTGTAGTGTGTCATTAAACTTGAAGTATGTCACTGAACTTGTAATATGTCACCAAACTTGCAATTTGATATCAAGTTTGCCATATGTGATCAAACTTGTATTACGTCACCAAACTTGTGTGTCACCAATCTTGTAGAATGTCACCAAACATTTAGTATATCACGTAATGTACGTCACCAAACTTCTTTTATGTCTCCAAACATGTATGACAACACCAAATGCTCAGTATGCTACCAAATTCGTAGCATGTTATTAAATTTATAGTACTCGTATGGCACCAAACTTGAAGTATTTCACCAAATTTGTGGTAAGTCACAGAAAGTACACCATCAAACGTGTTGTATGTCATCATATTTGTAGCATGTCACCACAACTGACGACAGGGAACACTTCTGTCCCAGCATGAAATCAACAAAGGTAAATCCAAAACAAGTGCGACTGCCTCGTTCAAGCAAACAGGAACCAGAAAAACACGAAAATAGAATCAGAACGTGTATTAAATACAACAAGACAAGACAGGTGCAAATTTTCGGCCTACTGGCCTTTGTCAAGCGTGAATGTAAGATCACAAACAAACACCAAACACAAAATTATGAGAAAAAGATCAACTAAGTAACATAACTCTTAGTTGATATTTAAAATTCTCCCTGCTTCCCTCTTATTTCCTATGAGAAAAAGACTTAAACTTCCCTGCTGCTTCGTTCAGTGGGAGAAGTTTCAGTCCAGAACCCTTTTCAACCTCCAGTATCAACATCAGACTTCTCAGCCCTTCTTTTTCTATGACTATTGTTCTTCTTTCCATTTGCCTTGTTGCCTACCGCTCTTGAAAACTTGTGGCCAGAGCTTGACTACAAAATGTCCAGCCCAGTGTGCACTTGAGAGGGGCAGCAAAACCCACTTTCTTGTACAGAAGGTCATGGCTCACAATCACAGGCAGTCCCTCATCCAAGGCAATTGCATGGCTGTCAGGAACAGGCCTGGTGCTGTCTGATGAACCGCCAGTTCTCACCCTGATTTGGGAGCTGCAAATGACAGGGCTAGAGCCTCTCATTCTCTACCTTTTCTTCCTCTGTTTCCCCTATTTCTCTCCATCCATCGTTTCACCATGCCCTTCCCCCTTCCTCTGTTTGATCTGTTCGTCTTCTTTTTTTTTCCCCTGTTCATCCATCTGCCCTTTATTTCTCACTCCCTCTTCTAATTAGCATTGCAAATGACAGTGCTAGAATCTCTCTCTACTTCCTTTTTTTTCCTCTTTGCTTTCCATATTCCGTTCTCTTTCTCTGCTAACATTGTTTATTTATTCTGTTTCTCTCTGTTTCTTTTTCTCTCCCACCCTCCATTTTTTTTCATGCCTACTTTTCGTATTGTCTTTGCTCTTTGTCTGTTCTATTTATTCATGTCTTTTTTGTGTATATAAACAGGATTGACATTTCAAGCAAAAGAGCTGTAATGTTTCTTTTTCCGCTATCAGTCTCTTTGCGTTTGCTTCTCCCTTTCTCTCCATGTTTGTCTCTTTCTTTCTCTTTTTAGGAAGAGTCACCTTCCTGTCCTTTGCTCCCCTTTCTCTTTAAATAACGGTAACTGCATATGCCAAGGCTGGAGTCCCTGTCTTCCCTTTTCATTGCCTATTCTGTGTCTTTCGTCTATAGATATCTCTGTTGTCAGTCCGTACCTCTTTTGTTTATTTATTATTATTGATTAATTAATTGATTAATTAATTTTATTCATTCATTTATTTATTCCTTATTTATTTACTTATTTCTTTACTTATTTATCTATTTATTTATTTATGTATTTATTTATTTATTTATTTATTCATGTATTTACTTATTCATTTGTTTATTGTTTATAATTTTTTGTCATGAACTGTGATAACAAATGACAAAACTTAAACTTTTGATGTTTTTGTTTGTTTGTTGGATGGTTCCATCTTCTTCTTCGCCTCCTCCTCTTCTTCAGTGCTTATTTTTTCTCTTCCTGTTCATTCTCAACGTTGTTATTTGCTCGTTTGTTTACTGGTTCATTTTTTTAGTTTTTTTTATCACGATTTCAATGCTTTAGACATCTTATTTTTGTTGTCTTTATGGGAATACATGCATTTTTTTTATAGAAATGCACTGTATGCCAGGAGGCTGATAAATCAACTGCGCCACAAACCCATCACCGAAAGTTTTCCTTTCCAACCACGTATTCGGAAGAGAGTGTCTGGAGACTGATCATCTATCTTCATCGTTGTTGTCTTTTGTTGTTCTTGCCTTGATTCTGGTTCCCTGACTGCTAAAGAATGATGAGTTTTCTTTTTGTGTCAACAGTGCTAACTAAGCTCTTGGTGCTTGTGCTGCTTTAGGTTTGTCACCCCTTTTCCATCCATGCTGATTTATCTTTGGTCGAAATACTTCATTGTTACGCATGATGTTACCAAGTTCTAACCTAACAGTATAGGACGCATTCTTTGTGCATGTTATACATTCAGCTTTAATCAGTTCAATTGAATCTCCTTTGCAGACTGTGGTTTTTTTCCTGTTATATATGTTTAAGCGAATGAATGGGTCTGTGTATGTGGGTGCGTGCGTGTATGGTAGTTGTGTTGTGTGTGTGTGTGTGGTGTGTGTGTGTGTGTGTGTGTGTGTGTGTATGTATGTATGTGTGTGTGTGTGTGTGCGTGTATGTGGGCGTGTGTGCGTGTTGTTGTTGTTTATTAAAATTTTCCTGTCTTATTATTGTTGAGTGTATATGTATACACGCACATCTATATGCATATATATATTTATACATATCTGTGTGTGTGTGTGTGTTTGTGTGTGTGTGTGTGTGTGTGTGTGTGTGTGTGTGTGTGTGTGTGTGTGTGTGTGTTGTGTTGTGTGTGTGTGTGTGTGTGTGTGTGTGGTGTGGCGCGCGTCTTTGTATATAAATTTGTCTTCGTTGAAATAAGTGTTTTTTCTTTCTCTATTCTTCAGACCAATCGACACATGTAATGACATTCGTTTACTAATTCATTTTTCTTTTCTTACTCATGTATTATCACAAATCATCTGTTTTCATCTCAGCAGCAGAAGCCGACATGTTTTGCTTAACGAGTGTCTGCCTTTTTATCTATCATACTTTTGCGAATGCTTAGGGCTCTCGTGAGATGACACGCCGTACAATCAGTCGTTATGATTATTAATATTGTTTCATTTTATGCTGATTTTTTGCTGTCTCTACCTCCGCTGCAAGCTTTGTTTCTGTAAATATTGGTATTGTTTTGAAGTCACAGTTGTTGATGTTATCATCACTCAGTTGAAGTATGTTCTTCTTAAAAGAAATCACATGATTTTGCAAAATAAAATATCAAACCATTTTTTTTTTGCTTTTGGTGTGAGGAAACAAAATACAATAAGTTCCTCGTTGCTATGTTAGACAAATGCCACTGAAATCAGATGACACTCACAAAGATTGGTGCTTAGATTTTATAGCTGTTATTATCATATCTTAAAAATGGGGTGAAGGTGAGGGATAATGTTTTCAAGGTTTGACAGTCTGTTTGAGTTTGCCGTTCTTTTCCATTCCAGATTTCGGTTGTCTTTCATTTTTGTGTCTTTTCTTTCGTGCTGGGGTTATAAAAACTTTGTGGCTTTTTTTTGTGATTGACATTTGGTTTATTTCTTTCATCTTTGCTTTCTTTCTTTCAAGTGGAAGGCTTTGTGGGCAGACTCAGATGTTAAAGAGAGGGAGGGGAGTTAGCTTTCCGCAAAACAAACATCTCTCAGCCAAAAACCAAGATCACCTTCTAGACATTTTATTTGGCCTACAAGATATCGGCTTGAATGTTTCATTTCCTGATTTTTGTCTTTCAAACTAGGTAAAAAGTAACAATATATAAGAATGGTAACTAATGTGAAGGACTATTCCTGTTCTCACAAAACAAATGTTTCATATCTTTTGCTGAAGATCCTAACCCCACTCCTGATTGTTCTTTGTATTTTACACGTCTTCAGAATTAACATATGAATAGTTCGATGGATCAACTTACGTCCAAATAAAGTTTTCTGATAAGACATCATCTTTAAGTACGTGACTCAGATCGCGTTCAGTTATTTTCTTTTTTTCCCCATTTTTCCAGCCAGCTTTTTGCATCTCTAGTATGTTGCAGTTTTGTGATGCATCTGTCTATTCATCATATCCAAAAAAGACAAAGTCCGTTCAGTTGCAAAAGTTAGCGGACATATTAAATGGGACATTCTATTCATAACCGCCACAGATGAAGATTTTCAAGGAATATAAATTTTAACAGAGCACAGGGGGAAAATGTGTTGCTACTGTTGCATTTATAAGAAAGAAGGAAAAAAGGAAACGTACCCAGACGTGCATTGGCTTTGACAGTAAAAACTCATCTCCTTGCCTTAAGTCTTAACATTCATAGGATTTATGTGTTCCGTTGTCTTTTTGCTTCAGTTTATTTCTTTAAATTTCCCCTGAATGTATACTTTTGTCTGTCCTATCATATACATGTTTTCTTCTTTTTCTTCTTCATTTTTTTTTCTTCTTCTTCTTCTTCTTTTTCTTCTTTCTCTCCTTCTGTCCTGGTTCCTCACATTATTCTGTTGGTCTACTGGTCTCTCCATCCATTTACAACACATTCTCATTTTCATTTTTCAGAATAACTAAGAGCTATTTCACATGTCTCCCTTTTTTCAGCTTGGAAGATCAAGTGACTGATCTATTCTTTCACAATGTGGATGATATTACGAAATACAGTTTCGATTCTCAGTTTCGCATCTTTTTAGATTCTGAACTTTCTAATCTGATGCATGTGGATTAACTACTGTAGATTATGAAACAGGCAGACAGTGATTCACACACAGGCATAACACTTTCTGCTATGATCATTCGCTCTCACGTCCCTCTCACGTGTATGCGTACACACGCATGTAACACACACATGCATTTTAGTATGCAAGCAGCTACATGCATATGCACACACACACACACACACACACACACACACACACAACACACACACACACACACACACACACACACATATATATATATATATGTATATATATAGACATATCTATCTATCTATCTATCTCTCCTATATATATATATCTATATATCTCTCCTATATATATATATATATAGTAGATACAGAAACAAACAGTCCAAAGGGGCAACAAGAGAGAATATTAACTGAAATTGGAACTCATGAAATAGAGTTGGGGGGGGGGGGGTGAGGGAACGCAAAGGGAAGGATAAAGGAAGAAACCGAAAAAAGAGAAAGACACAATTATAAAAGAAATGCCAATGGAAAAGGGGTTAGATGGGAGAAGACAGGGGGAGTGATGACACTTGTGTCATTCGTGGTCTATTCCAGAGAAATAGAATATAAACATAGAGACCAATGACAATGAGAATGGAAGATGGAGGACATCTTTGGTAGAGGCAGACAGAAATTCTCAAGTATTTTATTTGGAGTTCCAAATAATAAGAGAAATAAGAAATAAATAAAAGACAGACTGACAGAACAGGAAGAAATAGACTGAAGATAGAGGGTAGGACAAAAAAGAGGAAAGAGGACGTGAGACTGAAGCCCTGTCAGTTGCAGTTCCAGAATTAGGATGTGGACTGGATGTTCATCAGACAGCATCAGACTGTTCCTGACAGCCATGCAATTATTCTGAGCGAAGAACCATGGTTAATCGACAGCAATACTCTTTCATGCAACAAGGCGGGTTTCGACACCTACTGGCTTAGAATGGCCTGCTTGTATTTAGAACTCTATTTTAGATCATCTAACAGAACTGAGTTTAAAGGAAAACATTATGGCAACAAAAAAAAAAAAACAACCAATAATCATAATAAGTAAAGAGAAGGTGGACAAATTTGATATTTCAAATGACAATTTGAGGGCTTTCGGTTTTTGAAAAGAAATGTTGATACTGTGACTGCATTGTGCATTGCTGCTGAGTTTTGTGATACACTACACCTGCTAAGTTTTGTGGATTTTATCAGATGAATAAGGCGAAAAAAGAAAAGAAGAGCGTTAGATGTAATAACTGATGTAATAGCTGCGACCTTAATTTATACATAACAGTTCATACACTCATCATCACATATGTTCCTTAAAGTCATTATGAACTATTTTTTTCAATATCATTTTGTAAAAGTTTGTAGATGGACACAAAGGAATTAAGATATTAGTGATTATGTATGCTACATTTGGTACTCTGATTTCTTTCTCATTCATAGGAAAGTGCATTTATGTAAATCAAACCTGAATGCTAAACGAAAATCAATCAATTCTTTAAATCATGGACACGGGATCAAACAGAAAACAATAAAAGTAATAATAAACAAATCAATTTTAAAAGATCTATCAACAAACAAAATAACAAACGTCACATGATCAAGACACACAACACACAAACAATAAAAAAAAAAGAAAAGACATCGACGACATGAAGCAGCCTGGAGCAAAATCAATTTGAAAAAAAGACCAAAGAAAAAAATCATCAGATACAGAAACAAAGGCAGACCTCCAATCTCATACATTGAGAACATAACCAACATCGGTGGCCTAAATATTCAAGAAGTTGTCCACAAAACTCAAAACAGAGCCATTTGGAGGAGAGTAGCAGTGTCAAAGAGTGCAGCAGTCAACACTGAACACCCGGTGACGCCGGCAGATGAGACAGGTGGGACAGAAACAAACCAAAAAAACAACAAACAAACAAGAAACACACAGAGAGTTATTCCAGATAAAATCATGGAATAGGAAATTAAGCTGGCAATGCGTATGCACATACATTCACTCACTCGCCCACAGAAGTATCTGCCATGACTACAGCAGGCATGGACTTGGGCTTCCAGGGCCCAAGCTCTTATCCATGGGAATCAGTGGTAAGGAGTTATGAAGCAGCTAAATGAAATCCCTGACCCCTTTTACGTTAATGGCACTCATGCCTTACTTCATTTAAAGAAGCAAAAACAAAACAAAAATTCAAGTATCATTCCAATTCGTAGACATTCTAAATGAAAGGACATGTTCTGTCCCTGTCACTTCATCGTTATATGAATGTACGGTTGATATATGAAAATGAAAAGGCATGACTTGTTAGTCTCCAATTTTATTTATTTATTTATTTGCTTTTTAATTCATCGATTAATTGAGTGATTGAGTGAGTGAGTGTTAATTTATTATTTATTTATCCATTTATTTATTCGTTTATTTATTCGTTATTTATTTATTATTTACTTATTTGTTTCTTTGCTTAATTATTTAGTTATAAGTCAGTGAGTCAGTCAGTGAGTCAGTCAGTCAGTCAGTCAGTTAGTTATCAGTCAGTCAGTCAGTCAGTCAGTCAAATTCTGTCTGTTAATTAGTCAGTCAGTTAGTTAGTTATAATCTATCATTTGTTGAAAAACGTTGGAGTTGATGTAAGATTAAATGTTAAAAGCAGTTTGTTTTCGTCATCACATTTGTCAATAATGACTCCAGTGATCCAGTATCTGGAACAACGAAATGAAAGAAAATAAAATCAGTAACTGTCTAAACTTTTAATCTTATATCAAAAGTTTTCATGTGTCTTTGTTTTTTGCTGTTGTTTCTATCTATCTATCAATCTATCTATCAATCAATCTATCTATCTATCTATCTATCTATCTATCTATCTATCTATCTCATCTATCTAGGATCTACTATCTATCTATCATCTATCTATCTATCTATCTATCTATCTATCTATCTATTGTCTATCTATCTATCTATCTATCTGTCTATCTATGTATCTATGTATCTATCTATGATCTATGATTGTGTTGTATGTATGTATGTATGTATGTATCTGTCTGTCTATCTATGTATCTATCTATGTATCTATGTATCTATCTTTGTATCTATGCATCTATGTATCTATGTATCTGTCTATATATATATGTGATGTATGTATGTATCTATCTAACTATCTAGCCATGAATCTCTCTCTCTTTCTCCCTATATGTATTTATATATAATATATATACATATAATGTATAATGTATATGTATGTATGTATGTATGTATATGTATAATATAATATATATATGATATATTATATATATTATATATATATATATATATATATATATATATATATATATAGAGTATTCTTGTTGATTACCCAAAACCTCTCACTCAAAGTAATTGCATGGCTGTCAACAGCAGGCTTTATGCCGTCTGATGAACCACCAGTTCTCACCCCAGTTTGAGGGCTGCAGACGACAGGGCCAGAGTTTCTCTCTGTACGCATTTCTTTCTTTCTTTCTCTCCCCCCCCCTCTCTCTCTTATGGATTTGTTCATCTGTTTTCTTGTCTATTGAGCTGTCCTTTATTTTTCGTTGTTGTTGTTTTCTGAATTGGAACTGCAGATGACAGAGCCAAACCTTTCCTAGCCCTTTTTTCTTTATCTTTGTGTTTCAAAGTCCCTGTGTCCTTTTCTTTTAGCAGACTCTACTTTTTTTGATTTTTCGCTGCCTGTTGTTGTTGTTGTTATTGTTGGTGTTGTTCGTCTTCTTCTCCTTCTTCATTTTCTTCTTCATTTCTTCTTCTTCTTCTTCTTCTTCTTGTTTTCTTCTTCTTGTTCTTCTTGTTTTCTTCTTCTTGTTCTTCTTCTTCTTGTTTTCTTCTTCTTCTTCTTGTTGTTCTTCTTGTTGTTCTTCTTGTTCTTCTTGTTCTTGTTCTTCTTGTTCTTCTTGTTCTTGTTCTTCTTGTTCTTGTTCTTTTTCTTCTTCTACATACATACATACATACATACATACAACACACACACATACATACATACATACATACATATAATACATACATATACAGAGACAGACAGACAGACAGACAGAGACAGAGAGACAGAGACAGAGAGACAGAGAGACAAAGAGACAAAGAGATAGTGACAGAGAGAGATTGTATATTATAGTGCTGATGCTTTGACTTTTTTGTATTCTCAGTGCTTCCATGCAAATATGCACATTATCAATGGCTTGCTTGAAAAAAAATCCTTTGGCAATAACTTCTAGCATTTGAAATTTAAAAAAAATGTCATTGTCATTGTCTCTGTTTTTCTCTGTCTTCATCTCTCTCTCTCTCTATTTCTATCTCCATCTCTCCTCTCTCTCTCTCTCTCTCTCTCTCCTCCAAAATTGTGACCAAAAAGACAAGTCACAGTCAGCATTCTCTGTTTTTAATATTTCATGTCATTTCTTTTTCTAACTATAGGCTCTCTCTTTCTATTTTTTTAATTCTGGGTTAGGATTTAAAAAGAATTCAAAGGATACTTAGACATCCTAAGCGCTCTTCTATATTCGCATTGTCTATCTATCTTTTAAGTGATTTTCAGCAAGATTTGCAAGAGAACAAACTTCAAACACTTTTTTCAAGCTTCATAACATTTACTGCTTAAGGATAGTAGCATGGACCTATCAACAGAACATAAGTCTTGTGCACCCTGCAGTACTTGCAGTTAGACCTGGACTATCTACAGGCAGCACATCTAACAGCTGGAACACACTTCCACCAAGGTTTGTGCAAGAAAAAGTGTGCAACATCTCGTGGCAAGAGCGAGTACCCAACCTTCAAGTCATGAAGAAGTATGGCTTGCTGAATATAGAGTTTCTGTTGGTTAAAAGAGTATCCTACCTTCAAGTTATGAAGAAGTATGGCTTGCTAAATATAGAGTTTCTGTTGGTTAAAAGAGTATCAAACCTTCAAGTTATGAAGAAGTATGGCTTGCTAAATATAGAGTTTCTGTTGGTTAAAAGAGTATCCAACCTTCAAGTTATGAAGAAGTGCAGCTTGCCAAGTATAGGGTTTCTGTTGGTTAAAAGAGTATCCAACCTTCAAGTTCTAAATTAGTGTGACTTACTAAGTAAAGGTTTTCTATTGGTTAAGTACAGAGTTTCTATTGGACATATGAAGACCATTCTACACGATAGATCACCAGTATGCGTCCTCAATAGTTGAATTGACGGAAGATAACATCATCATCTACAGGAGATTTATTTTAAAGACAACAAAACAAAACAAAAAAAATTCTAACGTATGTTCTATTAGTCTTTCATACATTATGTCTGCCTTTTTCTCTCACTTTCTTCGTCTCTATTTAAATCTTTTTTCTTTTCTTTTTGATCTCTTTTGAAATTTTTTTTGTCTCTTTTATCATGAAAACCCCCCATTATTCTTCGTTCACCCTTCATTTTATTATACAAGTCCAGTGAATACAAAGTCTGGACTCCCTCCCCTTTTCTTTACCTCCTATGTTTCGTTCACCTGTCTGTTCTGCAGTGTGTTGATATTGTTCTGTTGTTTTTGTTTTTCGTCGGGGTGGAATTGGTGGGTTTTCAAGAGAGTTTCTTCTTTTACTTTTACTTTTTCTTCGTCTCATTTTCCTGCTCTTCTTCGTCCTTCTCCTTTGTACTTTTCTATATTTCTCTTTTACATTCTTAACATTGTTGTTTTTCTCTTAGTTTTCTTTTTGCTTTTGTTTCCTATTCATTTCATTTAAAGTGCTTCTAATTCAGATTAATTTCTTACGGGTTCTTCCTGTTTTTCTTGTCCTTGGAATACATGCTCTACTACGCAGGAATGCACAACAAGTGGGGAAAGGCTGATAAATCGACAACACCACAAGCACATCCCCCGATGCAATTTTCTTGGGCCACAGCATTCGAAAGTGTGTTCCCGGAGATTTGTCATTGTCGTCGACGTTGTTGTTGTTTTTGTTGTGTTGTTTTCTTGCTGTCGCTTGTTTTGTTGCCTGGAATTTAAATCCATGATCGCTAAATTCTTTTTTTTCTGTGTGTCGATTGTGTTAACTTGGTTGTTGATGGTGATCCTGCTACTGTTGATGGGCCCCTCCACGATTTCATTTCATGCTTGACGAAATACATCATTTTTTCTATAACTGTTGTTGTTTCGTGTTTCTGCTGCTACTACTGTAAATAAATATGTTGTTGTTGGTTTAATGTTTCAAACTGTTGATGTTAGTTTTACATCTTTGGATTTATTTTTTCTACAAGAAATCAGCCAGTCTTGTATGGCAAGATATCAAATTTTTCTTGCTTGTGATCAAAGGAAGCTAAAGAAGTTGTTTCTTATTTCAGACTGATACCGATGAAACCAGATGACATTCACACAGTGCAGTACTAAAAGTAAACAGTTACTGTCACATATAAAAAGTAACAGCGATTCTCTGGTGTAACCGTTCAGTTCAAGTTTGTCGTTCTTTTTCAGTTCACTCTCGAAATTTTCTTGTATTTTGTCTTTCTCTCTTTCTCTTTTTTCTCTATACTTACAGTTTCGAGCCTCTTTTGCATTCTTTTGTCTTTCTATCTTATTTTTCTTCTTTCTGTTTTTTCTTCTTATACTGCTTTGCATTTTTCCCTGATATTTTTATGTGATTTTTGTCTTTCTTCTTCTTTCTGTCTTTTTCAAGAGGCTGGACATTCTGATAGGGGAAGAAGTGAGGGCCAGCATCAGAGATTAAAGGGAGGACATGACAGTTGGTTTTGTGCTGAACAAACAGCGCTCAGCAAGAGTCTAAGATTTTGTGGGTTTTTGTTTTTTGTTTTTTGGGTTTTGTTGTTGAAGTTTTTGTGACTTGGTACATACCAGCTTTAATGTTTGGCTTCGTGCCTTGTGTTTTAATAAAACAAGATAAAAGAAGTACTCGTTTGCCGTTCTCACAGAAATGTTCATTGTCTTTTTCTGAGTTTTGCCCTTCTCCTACCTATTCTGTATGTCTGCAGACTGATACAATACTAGTATAAGGTAAAAAAAATATATGTAGGATAGGTAAAACTTAGGCTAGGAAGAACCTCAGGACCTGGCCAGCTCGTGAGTTTATATGCAGGCGTAAGGCTTGTGTCATGATCACCATCACTGGCACCTGTGACGTTAGTGTATATGCAATTCATTGCGAGCGTAGAGACGTCATGTTGAGAAACTGAAACTGAAAGTCAAACTGTCATGTCAGCTTACTCAAAAGATCTGATCTGATTTGTCCAAGACACGCCGTATGAAAGACGCCTATACAGAAACCTACCAGGTTGATCGAAGCCCTGTTCGCCATCCACTGCATCATCCACCGACACCCATCAGTATGAACGCGAAAAATGTGCTCCTTGGGGAAAACCACAGAGTATCCGCAAAAGGAAAGTTATCATTTTCGCCACTTGGAACGTAAGAACAGTCAAGCCGGTTGGAAAATTTAAAGAACTGACCTGTGATATGGACAGCTACTCCAAACACATCCTCGGCTTTTGCGAAGTCAGATGGAAAACAACGGAGAAGTAAAGACAGAAGAAGGAGAAACGGAGGAGAGGACAGAAAAAGGGATGAATTGACAAGAGTGCGGATTGCACTGAGAAAACCATTTTCAGAGACCCATGGTGTGGCACACAACCTACAATGCCTACGGCACATGCTATTCTTGGAGTAAAACAACATAAAGAAGTTGAGCTTTTTATGAAGCATTGCGAAAAACGTGAAGGCGTAGATGAACAAGAACCAAGACAAAAACGATGACGACAACAACAACAACAACAACAACAGCATCACAACAACAACAACAACAAACATCAAGAAGAAAAAGAAGCTGCTGCTGATGATGATGACAATAATGATGATGGTGATAATGATGCTAATGACGACGACGAAGACGATCCGACGTTGATGATGATGGTGGTGAAGGTGAAATAGGGAAATAATATAAACATCTGTAGTACCTGTGATTTCGAGAAGTTTTTGTCATGGTGCTTTTAATAACACATATGTTTATTTCTCCTCTCTCTCTTTTCCCCTCCCTCCTCTCTCTCTCTCTCTCTCTCTCAAATAAAACTCCTATTTCATTCTCTAGTCAACTGTTTGAAAAGAAAGATGTAAGCTGTCATATTGGGAGCCCAAACACCACAGAAAGTATATAATGACATTTGTTGGTGTCTTTTGAATGTCTGCTTTAGTTGCCTCGAAGTATATAATTAAACAAGTTCATACAATAAACTTTTTTCTTGCTTAGTTCAGTATAGAAACACATTTATGTGAGAACGAAAAAACAACAACCAATTTTGTCTTCTTTTTTATTTTATTTACATTTCACATTGGTCAAAATAATTGAAATCATAGCAAATCTATGATTTGATCAAGTCATTTTTGGTTTATTTTTCTTTGGATTCAAGTCCAAGTTTCCAGCTTGTCTGTTTTTGTTTTGTTTTTTGTTTTGTTTTCTTTTTGTGAAATAGTTTTAAGGGTTCGAGATGGAGGGGTGTAGCAAAGAGACAGCAAAAGACAAAATAGAGGAGAGGACAATTTGTATCATGTAAGACTGCCGTGTTTTGCCCTTTCTGAAGAAAAGACCAAAATTGTTTTCTGAGGTGTTTGTGGCATAGAGGACAGTGGTTTCATTGTCTGATGTCCTGCTTTTTTGTACTGTTAACTGACAGGAAGAAGCAAAATAAGGATGAACCATTTAATGAGACCATGCCGTTTTCACAAAATGCATGTTTCAAATTCGCCAAGCCCACTTGTGCCAATTCTCCTATGGCCCTCTTTTACAATTCACACAATTTTCTTTGTATGCTCGTTGAACATAACTGCAATGAAATACGTGGGTTTCTTCATTGCCTCCCGTGTTTTGAATGTTTCATCTGGAGATGCTTTATGTGAGTGATTTTGAATATGTACTTTGTAAAAGTGTCTTTAATTTTGCAACGATTAACACATACAGAATCTGAGAAAGAGTGACTCACAGCAAGATATCATTTAAAAGCATTCAAAGAATAGTCATTGAAACGTGATTATGCAGGTCTTCTTGTTGTTGTTCTCCTTCCTCAGACATCTAAACGAACCTTGGCTTGCCCAAAAAAGAGGTACTGCTGATATGGTTTTGCGATAAATAATGCGTTACTTCTATGATCTTTTATACACCAGGGGCTAGTCTGTATGTGTTTCGTGATTTGACAGATTGTGTCCCAAAATGAAGTTATAATGGAATAATAACCTTTGATAGGTATTGTTACAGATGATCATAACATAACGGTCAAAAGTATAAACAGATGACTGGCCAGAAAAACATGAGAACAGATCCAGAAGGCGTATTTAATACGACCAGATAAGTCAGCCCCTACCATTATGATGAAAATTTGAACACAAATGATACAATGTTAAAGAAGCAAACATATGTCGCTTCCAGTATCAGCCAGTCAGGCAAATAAAAAATCAAATCGATAACATTTAAAAAGATCTTTTTATATTTTCTCAGAAAGAAAACAAATCTAGATTAATAAGTGTGTGCGTGATTATGTCCACAAATTTGTGAATGTTTAAGTAATGATTTGTTTTGCCAAATGACATCAAACTGCTTCTTTAAAATTGTATAATTTTAGTCCATATTTTCATTATAGTGATAGGGGCTGGTATGCACTTGCTTAATGTATGTCTGCTTTTGTCTCTGATGCTACTGTCAAGCGCTTAGAGCTCTTGTCAGAGGAGACGCTAGACCAGCAGTCATTTAAGATCATGAGTGCACTTCTTCAATACACCTTTTTCGCAGCCCGTATTTCACACCCAAGCTGATATGTCCATTTTCTCACAGACAAAGGTGTCAGTAATATCTCAGTCTGAATCTGAGACTTTACTGTTTTCAGAGAAGCACATTTTCCCACTTACTTCCGTTACCACAGCTAGACGCATCCATCATCCCTCCCAGTTTCCAGATCATTCGTTTGCTCACAGTCACCACGATGCTAAGGAATCCGTCTATGTCTTTTCATATAGAAGGATGGGCTTGCAGACAGATGAGAGAGAGAGAGAGAGAGAGAGAGAGAGAGAGAGAGAGAGAGAGAGAGAGAGAGAGAGTGAGGGTGGGAGACAGAGAGAGTAC
>CM060315.1:25959236-25971736 GCA_030674185.1 Monoplex corrugatus | reverse complement strand
TATCAAAATATAAACAGATTGATAGAAAACATTCGTATATAGTCTCACACACGCACATGCAGTGTCTCTCTCTCTCTCTCTCTCTCTCTCTCTCTCTCTCTCTCTCAACACAACACACACACACACCACACACACACACACACACACACATGCATACACACAAACACACACACAAACAAACAAACACACACACATTCACTCACTCACTCTCACTCCCTTAATCACACACACACACACACACACGCAAAGACAGAAAGAGAGAGAGGCAAACAGACAGACAAACAGAGACAGAGACAGATAGTGAAAGCACAGTTAAATAACAAAGACAGACTGAATAGAAGGGCATGGGATAAGAAAGAGAGAGAGAGAGAGAGAGAGAGAGAGAGAGAGAGAGAGAGAGAGAGAGAGAGAGAGAGAGGAAAACAAACTAGGTTCGTGGTTCCAAATTAGAAAAGACAACGAAAAACAAAAGACAGACAGATGGACAGAAAAGGGTAAACATAACAGAGGCAAACTGGATAAACAAAAACAGCATAGAAGGGAGTAGGGTTTTAAACTAGAGAGAGACTCTAGCCCTGTCATTTTCAGCCCCCAAATCAGGGTGAGGACTGGCCCTTCATCAGACAGCACCAGGCCTGCCCTGACAGCCATGCAATTACTCTGAGCCAGGAACTGTGGGTAATCGACAGCAACGCTCTTTCATGCGAGAAGGTTGGTTTCGTCACCCACCGCAATGCGCACTAGGCTGGAAATAACACCGTCGTATTCAAACTCCATTGCTGAGCTTCTAAGAGCACTGAGTAAGAAGAAATGGAACACCTAAAAGAAAGAAGGAGAGAGTTGAGAAGACTGATGCTGAGATTGAATGTTTGGTGGGTTCTTGGTTTTGTTTCACCCTTGTTTGTTTCTGATACTAATATTGTGTATGTTTTGGTGGTGATTTTAGTGAAAATTTACAAGCACTAACAGAGCTGAATTATGATCATTGTAGTGTCGGAGAGGGTCTTTTAAGAAATCTAAGAGGTGGGTGGAGCATGCTTCCCTGTAAACAAAAACTGTCCAAGGAATGAAATGTAAGCCATTTGGTACATTCTATTCATGAAATATGTAATATGCCCTCCTAAACTTAAAAAGAGCATATAACCCTACATGTACGATCAACATCACTGTGGTTCTTGGATACTTCATGGGGGGGGGGGATTCAGGAAGTCCTGGACCACCCCCTTCCCTCTCTTAATAGCCCTTGCACTTCTGAGTTTTATTTTCCTTTTTTTACAGTGAGAATATGGAGTTTAATTCAAAACAACAAAGAAAAAGCAAAAGGATGAATAAAGAGGGAAATAATGTAATGATCATGCAAGATGAGGTTTCTTCCTGTACATACGTTACAGGAAGCCATGTTTATATGCATAATTTCTGAATCTCTAATGAACCATGAGAAGTAAACACAATTCTTTGCGATTTGATTTTGACACACCTTCTGAAAAACATTTCTCTAGCTTCATGTATTGAGAAATGCACATGCGCAAATTATTGAGAAATGCACATGCGCAAATTAAACACAACTTAAAACATTGAGAAAGTTTTTGCTGCTTTATTGAGAGAGACACAGATAGCAATTATGGACAGCAATGAAAATAAATATCAAAATGCAAATAGATTGATAGAATACACTCATATATAGTCTAGCACGCACACGCTGGGTCTCTCTCTCTCTCTCTCTCACACACACACACACATACACACACACACACACACACACACACACACACACACACACATACATACACATACACACACAATTACAATACAATATTACAATATTTATATAGCGCAAAATCTTGATAGAAATCAAATCTAAGCACTGAACATACACATACGCACGCGCACACACATACACTCACACATGGCTATAAATGGGGAAAAAGAATAAAAGCAATGGGAAATTATAGAGAGCATATCGTATACAAATATATATTACAATGTGATTCCACTCTGAGCGGAGACAGGCTACAGAGGTGATGAGTGAGGTCAGGATTTTATGCAGAGGAGAAAAGGTGAGTTTTGAGAGCGGAATTGAAGGAGACAAAAGTAGGTTGCTGATAGACTGAGAGAGGAAGTTTGTTCCAGGAGAGTGGACCAGAAACAGAGAAGGCTCGTGGACCATAGGTATTGAGCTTAGTGCATGGAAAGCGAAAAGTCAGAGGATTGGAGGCAGAGCGGAGGGTACGTGAGGGAAATAGATCTCAAGTAGGCTTGACAGGTAATCGGGGGCTGCGTTATTGAGGCTTTTGTAGCACATGGTGTCTAGTTTGTACTGTATGCGCTTTGATACAGGGAGCCAGTGAAGTTGTGCCAAGAGAGGAGAAATGTGGTCAGCTTTTTTTTTTTGAGTACAAGGCGTGCAGCATTGTTTTGAATGCGCTGTAGGATGTGGATGGTGGAAGCAGGAAGACCAGACAGGAGTGAATTGCAATAGTCAATGCGAGACATTATGAAGGAGAGAACGAGTTTTGCAGTTGTTTCAACAGAGAGATACTTCCTGATCAGGCTTATACGATGGAGGTGATAGTAGCAAGATCTGGCAGTTTGAGAAACAAAGTTGTTCATGGAGAGGGTAGAGTCAATGCAGACACCAAGGTTTTTAGCTGAGTCAGAAATTGGGACTGATGTGTTACATAATGAGAGAGAAAGAGGGGGCAGCTGAGAAAGTTTCTGACGGGTGCCAATGAGGATAGCTTCCGTCTTGTCGTCATTAAGCTGGAGTTTATTGTATGTCATCCAGTTCTTAATGTCCGAGTAGCACTCAGTGGTGTGAGTCAAGAGGCGCTGTACATTGTCAGGTGAGTCACTGTCTTGAAGTTGGGTGTCATCAGCATAGAGGTGGTGTTTTATGGAGTGGGAGTTGATGATAGTGGACAGGGGGAGGTGTAAAGAGTGAAAAGAAAAGGGCCAAGGACAGATCCTTGTGGAACACCACAGGTCAGGTATGCAGGTTGAGAGTAAGTGCCATTGATGAGAACAGTTTGTTTTCTGTTTGATAGATATGAAGTGAACCAGGAGAGAGCAGTGTCAGAGATGCCAAAAGTATGATGGAGTCTAGAAAGGAGAATACCATGATCAATGGAATCAAAGGCTGCAGACAGATCGAGGAGTGTGAGGAGAGAGACTTTGCCAGTATCAGTTGCAAGGGAGAGATTGTTGAGAATGTGTAGTAGGGCAGTTTCAGTGCTATGGCACTGGCGGTAGGCTGATTGGAAAGGATTGAGGAGATTGTTGGCAGACAGGTGAGAGTTCAGCTGGTTGAGGACAACTTTTTCAAAGAGTTTTGACAAGAAAGAGAGATTAGAGATAGGCCGGTAGTTTTTCAGTTCATTTGGGTCTAAATTATATTTCTTGAGGAGAGGGTGAACGATAGCAGACTTGAAAGAATCCGGGACAGTTCCAGTTTGAAGAGAAGTGTTGATGATGTCAGTGATGAATAGGAGGAGAGTAGGGAGACAGTTGGAGTAGAGAGAACCTGGAAGAGGATCCAGTTCGCAGGTTTTGAACGACATGGATCTGATTGTGTTGAGAATTTCTTCTTGTGAGACTGGGGTAAAAGTAGTAAAAGGTGTGCCAGAGAAGGAAGGGTCAGGTGGGCATGGTTGACAGGGTGTCCTATCAAGGTTGTCACGAAGAATTTGTATTTTGGTGGTAAAATACTTGGAGAATACAGATGGGAGTTCTTCATTATTGTGTTTTGTTGGGAGAGGTAAATCTTTTCGTGTGCCAAGGAGATGATTCATGGTTGTAAAGAGTTCTTTTTTGAAGAAGAGGCATTTTGGTTTGGAAAAAGCACACACACACACACACACACACACACAACACACACACACACACACACACACACACACACACACACACACACACACACACACACACACACAACACTCTGTGCACGCAAAAACAAGCACGCACACAGACGTGCAGGCGCGTGCGCGCACATACACACACGCACACATACACGCGCGCGCGCACACCACACACACACACACAAACACAAACACAAACACTCACTCACTCACACACAAAAGACAATCAAAAAGTAAGTTAAATAACCAATTGACAACAAAGAAAGAAATATATCGGTAGAAACAAAGAAAATCCCAAAGAACAAAATAAAGGAAACACACCAACAGACAGCCAACCATGCAAACAGAAAACTCTGTCCGGTGTAATCCTACCCAGGAGATGAATCTTTCAACCTTTCAGCACAGACTACTCACTCACTCACCCGCACAACCATCTGACCATGAGTACAGCAGCTTCCAGAGTCTGGTCTCTTATCAGTGTGGGCCAGTGTCTGGGCCTGTCTGGGCAGGATAAATTGAAATCCTTGATCCCCATTTAAGTGTACAAAATGATCTACCATACCAGGTATCAACGACACACACACGTCTCTTAATCCTGCTCTCTACGCCAGGCCAGCTGGAGAGATTTCCTCCTTTTGTTCTCTTCTCTGTCTCTCTCTGTCTATTTCTGTCTCTGTCTGTCTGTCTGTCTGTCTTTCTCTCTCTCTCTCTCCCCCTCTCTTCTTCTTCTTCTTCTGTCTGCAAGCGCATCTTTCTATCTGAAAAGACATAGACGTGGATTCTTTAGCACCGTGGTGACTGAGCAAACGGATGGTCTGGAAAGTGGGAAGGATGATGGATACGTCTAACTGTGGTAACGGAAGTAAACGGGGGGGGGGGGGGGGATAAATGAACTGCTCTGGCAATAGTAAAGTCATACTTTCAGACTCAGATATACTGACACCTTTGTGAGAAAATGGACATGTTGGTGTGAAAGATGGACTGTAAAATAAGGTGGGATGTAAAGTGCACTCATAATATAACAAAATGATGACTGCTTGTTTAGCGTGTCATCTTGCAAGAGCCCTAAGCGCTTCAGAATAGTATGAGAGACGAAGGCAGACATAAATAAAGTAAATCCATGTCAATCCCTATCACTATAATGGAAACATGAACTAAACTGATTCAATTTTAAAGAAGCAATCGGATATTGCTTCGCAAAACAAATCACTTTCTTAAACATACACAAACTTGCAAATACAATCATGCACATGGCCATTAGTCCAGATTTTGGGGTGGGGGTCGGTAACAGGTACAGATGGAGAGGGGAGAGGAGAGAGAAATAGAGACAGACAGAAAAATGAAATAAGAGAGAGGAGAGAGAGAAGAGAGTTAGAGAGAGAAAGAGAGAGAGAGACAGACAGAAGACAGACAGACAGAAGACAGACAAACAGACAAAAATACAGACATAGACAAAGAGACAGATAGAGAGACTTGGTGATACATGATATAGCGGCATCAGGTATACGTTACTGCATATTAGAAAATAATGATATGGACAGATCTTGATAGCTTTCTAATGTAATGAAAGACTGCATGTACTGAAAATAATTTGCAATGCATTTTCATACAACAAAAATAACATAACCAAGAAATAATAAAACAAAGAAAGAAAGAAAGAAAGAAAAGAAAAGTGAAGGAACGAGCGAATAAGCAAACAAGTAGTGAAACAAACTATTTATATACACCCAACCTATCGTACTTTTTGAAAAAAAAACCACCTTCAAGATACAGCCGGCACTCATCCTGATGAAGGTCCACAGGTAGACATAAAAAATAGACGACAGCTCTATGTTGAGCAGACCGTTTTAAGAATAGTCTTTTAACAAAGCAAAAAAAAAGCTGTTTGACACAGTGAAGTACACGCTCTCACAGAATGCCATTCCTTTTGTGTGTATGAAAACTCTGGGTTCTTGTTTTTTTTTCTCTTTTTTTTTTGTTTTTCGCTGTTGCTTTCAAGGAATATTTTAATAGACCTGTTTATTGCTGTTTTACAACAAAAGAACATCAAACATACAATGCGGTAATGAAAAATGATAGAGATATTATATAATATGAAAAGATACTATTGACACATGAACTTCATATAGCATACATAACATACATAATGATATTTCATATATTGGAGGTTTAAAAATGAGCATCAAGATCTAAGCACATGTCAACATTTCTAGTATTTCTTTTTCAGATTATATCTTTTTTGCTGTACGTTAATAAAACATCAACGAACAATGTGATAACATAAACGATTTATCAGTTTATGCATATAAGACAAGTATTGTTCACATACAAATAACCTGTAACGTACAACCACATTACTATCACCCAGATCTCCTCTCAAGTTGTACTGGTGTGTGGGGATAATACAAAAACATCTATATCACTTTGGGATCGGATCTTCAAACTTTTTATTTCCTGAGCGAACACTCTTACCACTGAAATACCAACCCATCTGTTTTGTTTCTGACATTCTATAGCAGAAACTGCACATTTCCACACGCAACCTAATACGTTTAAAAATGTTTTGATTGATTTCCGTTTCATATTTTATCTGTTGTCCACTTCATTATGCAAATACCCAAATAACCATATCATCTGAACGCGATCTTCCACTCAATAAAGTCTGATGCAAGCATGAATTAATGTTGATGGAATAATATTGTAACCTCCTGGCATAGAATGCATAAAATTCAGATATGATCTGTGAATTAATTCTCTTTAAATCCTAAAGAGATAAAGGCACCTTTTATCACTGACTGGATGTTGTTTTAGCCTCCCTAAGGGTATGATGGATGTCCCTCTGAGGGTATGATGAATGCCTTATCTCTGAACGTATTCTTAACGACCGAATGCGTGTTTTATCTGTGATTTAAATTGAGTTAGCCTCAAAGTGGGTATAAAATGCATGATTTATCTCCGAATTAATTTTAGAGTTAAAGAGCACGTTTTATCGCTTCAGCTCAAAAAGGTGCAGAAATGCATGCTGTATTATTTTAATTTTTTTTCAGTGAACTAAATAATATGATTAAACCAAAACAATAGAATGTGTCTTTTATCATGGAGATATGTTTTTTCAGGCTATAATGGATTCTTTTTTTTTAGAATTCACAATATGGAATATCTTTATGTCTCGTTTATTCTTAAAGGATTAAATACACGTAGTCCTAGTAATTGAATACTATCTGATTATAGGGAAAAAGTGTGTAAATTTGCTTTGTATAACTAAGACTTGAAATGAATTCTCTACCTCCATCTTTGTGAAATATTGAACCGTGACATTTTGTTCTCTGAAATTCAATAATACTAATAAACCCAATACCACGATATCCTTCATTAGTTTTACGCTTCATAAATTGCTGATTTAGGAAAACACATGTTAATTTCCTCAATAGATTGCGATGTTGAATTAGTAGACCCGTTTGTTAAAAGAGAAGGCATTACTCATTTTTCAAGTCATATAAAATTTGGACGTATGTTTCTAAACTCCCGATTCACAAAAAAGAAATTGCGATTGTGGTTCTCTCTCTCTCTCTCTCTCTCTCTCTCTCTCTCTCTCTCTTCTCTCTCTCTCTCTCTCTCTCTCTGTGTCTCTCTGTCTCTTTCTTTCTGTCTCTCTGTCTGTCTCTGTCTCTATCACTGTCTCTGTCACTATCTCTCCGTTTCTCTTCTCTCTCTCTCTTCTCTCTCTCTCTCTCTCTCTCTCTCTCTCAGAGAAAAAGATCTGATTGGTTTGATGGTGAATGTGAGAAAGCAAAGCAGAAGCAGAAAAACTCTCAAACACTACAGAAAAACAAAAGATGAGGATGATAGAGTTGTGTATTGTGAAGCACGGAAGAAGTATAAAAAATTATTAAAGAATAAAAAACAGCAGTATAATAAACAAAAAGCAGAATGCTTAGCCAGAAATATTTCAAATTCATCGCAGTTTTGGACTGAGTTAAGAAATATAGGGTATGGTACCAAAAACAAACTCACTAACAATATAAGTATTGATGAATGGTTCAGTCATTTTAAAAACGTATTTCAAGATAACAGATCAACAAATGATGAGCGCTGCATTGTCGAAGTAGATTTAAATGAATCAACAGAACACCCATTAAATTCTAAGATAACTATAGAAGAAGTCAGAGAATCCATCAGAAAATTGAGGATAGGTAAAGCCAGTGGAATGGACGGTGTTACAGCCGAGATGTTAAAAAATGGTAACACAAATATCCATAATTTTCTTTTGAAGCTGTTTAACACTTTATTCGACCGAGGAATTTATCCTCAAGACTGGTCAAAAGCTATTATCATACCAATATTTAAGAAAGGAGATCCTGATAAAGTGGACAATTACAGGGGTGTGTCGTTATTAAGCATTGTTTCAAAATGTTACACATCAATACTGAATACTAGATTGTATGCTTGGTTAGAAAACAATAATTTAATATCAGAAAATCAGGCAGGTTTTAGGAAAAAATATTCTACAGTGGATCAAATTTTCAGTCTGTACACTATGGTTCAGAAAACTATGTGCAAGAAAGGTAGAAAACTATATGTTGCTTTTGTAGACTTTAAGAAAGCCTTTGATTCGGTTCAGCATGACAAACTCTTAAAGTGTATTCAAAATCAAGGAGTAAAAGGGAAGTTTTTGGTTTCGCTAAAAGCAATGTATGAATCATTATGCTCATGTATTCGGGCAAACCGGGAATTATCTGAAATATTCGATAACCCCATAGGCGTGAGACAAGGGTGTGTCTTAAGCCCTACTTTATTTTCGGTATTAATAAATCAATTAGCCAATTGTATGGATGAAAAGGGGCGACATGGCATCCAGTTGATGCCAGGTTCAATGGAAATATTCATTCTTCTTTTTGCAGATGATGTAGCCCTTCTGTCAACAACACCAAATGGTTTGCAGAACCAGTTAAGAGTCTTGCAGACATACTGTGCCAGCATGAAACTGGAAGTTAATCTTGAAAAAACTAAGGTTATGGTTTTCAGAAGAGGGGGCTTCTTAGGACGACATGAACAATGGTTTTACAAAGGGACAAAATTGGAAGTAGTTAGTAAATATTGTTATCTGGGTTCAGTTTCACGACAATGATTAGCACCAAGGCCGGCACAGAACATTTGGTGACAAAAGGTAAAAAAGCAACTTTGCTATTAAACAGGACTTTTCAAAAATATAAAGACATGACTATAGAAACTTTCTTCAAGTTGTTTGATGCAAAAATTCAACCTATTTTGTTGTATTCTTCTGAGATATGGGGACTTAACAGACTCGAGCATATAGAGAAAGTACATTTGGTATCGTGCAAAAGACTGTTGTGTGTTCCAGTCAGGACACCTAACAAGATGGTATATGGGGATTTGGGAAGATATCCTCTTTATGTCAACTCCTCAACTACCTGTCTTAGATATTGGTTTAAATTACTGGAAATGAATCCAAATAGGTTACCTTATAAGGCTTACCAAATGTTAGTGGAACTTGACAGGGCTGGGAAAGAATGCTGGGCTTCAAAAATAAGGGAAATTTTGTGTGAAACGGGATTTAATATCGTGTGGCTGCAACAAGGTGTTGGTGATGTAAAAACCTTTTTGCGTGTATTTAAACGGAGACTTGTAGACTTATATATTCAAGAATGGTCTGGGTCACTCAGAGACAGAGATAGGTATGAAAGCTACAGATCATTTAAGACTATCTTTGAAAAAGAGAAGTACATTGACTCTATTGATATATACTGTTTCAGAGTTGCCCTTTCACAAACAAGGTTGAACGTTTTACCATTAAACAATAATATAAATAGATACAGTGAATCTGATCAAGAAAAGGTGTGTCCATTTTGCAGGACAGAATCTGAAAACGAAGAACACTTATTATCCACCCTCATTGCATCAGCAAAAACAAGCTATTTCCAAACCAAAAGTATCCACCCTCATTGCATCAGCAAAAACAAGCTATTTCCAAACCAAAATCCTGAATGCCTCTTCTTCAAAAGAACTCTTTACAACCATGAATCATCTCCTTGGCACACGAAAAGATTTACCTCTCCCAACAAAACATACAAATGAAGAACTCCCATCTGTATTCTCCAACTATTTCACCACCAAAATACAAACTCTTCGTGACAGGCTTGACAGGACACCCTGTCAACCATGCCCACCTGACCCTTCCTTCTCTGGCACACCTCTTACTACTTTTACCCCAGTCTCACAAGAAGAAATTCTCAACACAATCAGATCCATGTCGTTCAAAACCTGCGAACTAGATCCTCTTCCAGGTTCTCTCTACGCCGACTGTCTCCCTACTCTCCTCCCATTCATCACTGACATCATCAACACTTCTCTTCAAATTGGAACTGTCCCTGATTGTTTCAAGTCTGCTATTGTTCACCCTCTCCTCAAGAAACACAATTTAGATCCAAATGAACTGAAAAATTACCGGCCTATCTCTAATCTCTCTTTCTTGTCAAAACTCCTTGAAAAAGTCGTCCTCAACCAGCTGAACTCTCACCTGTCTGCCAACAATCTCCTCAATCCTTTCCAGTCAGCCTACCGCCAGTGCCATAGCACTGAAACTGCCCTACTACACATTCTCAACAATCTCCTCCTTGCAACTGATACTGGCAAAGTCTCTCTCCTCACACTCCTTGATCTGTCTGCAGCCTTTGATACCATTGATCATGGTATTCTCCTTTCTAGACTTCATCATACTTTTGGCATCTCTGACATTGCTCTGTCTTGGTTCACTTCATACCTATCCAACAGAAAACAAACCGTTCTCATCAATGGCACTTACTCTCAACCTGCATACCTGACCTGTGGTGTTCCACAAGGATCTGTCCTTGGCCCTGTTCTTTTCACTCTTTACACCTCCCCCCTGTCCACCATCATCAACTCCCATTCTATAAAACACCACTTCTATGCTGATGACACCCAACTTCAAGACAGTGACTCACCTGATAATATACAGCGCCTGTTGACTCGCACCACTGAGTGTTACTCGGACATTAAGAACTGGATGACACACAATAGACTTCAGCTTAATGACGACAAAACAGAAGCTATCCTCATTGGCACCCGTCAGAAACTTTCTCAGCTGCCTCCTCTTTCTCTCCCATTATGTAACACATCAGTCCCAATTTCTGATTCAGCTAAAAACCTTGGTGTCTGCATTGACTCTACCCTCTCCATGAACAACTTTGTTTCTCAAACTGCCAGATCCTGCTACTATCATCTCCATCGTATAAGGCTGATCAGGAAGTATCTCTCTGTCGAAACAACTGCAAAACTCGTTCTCTCCTTCATAATGTCTCGCATTGACTATTGCAATTCACTCCTGTCTGGTCTTCCTGCCTCCACCATTCACATCCTACAGCGCATTCAAAACAATGCTGTACGCCTTGTACTCAAAAAGAAAAAAGCTGACCACATATCTCCTCTCCTGGCACAACTTCACTGGCTCCCTGTATCAAAGCGCATACAGTACAAACTAGACACCATGTGCTACAAAAGCCTCAATAACGCAGCCCCCGATTACCTGTCAAGCCTACTTGAGATCTATCTTCCCTCACGTACCCTCCGCTCTGCCTCCGATCCTCTGACTTTTCGCTTTCCACGCACTAAGCTCAATACCTATGGTCCACGAGCCTTCTCTGTTTCTGGTCCACTCTCCTGGAACAAACTTCCTCTCTCAGTCCGTCAGCAACCTACTTTTGTCTCCTTCAAGTCCGCTCTCAAAACTCACCTTTTCTCCTCCGCATAAAATCCTAACCCCCCTCTGCAGCCTGTCTCCGCTCGGAGGGAATCACATGGTTATAATATATAATTGTATATGCTATGCTCTCTATAATTTTCCATTGCTTTTATTCTTGCTTTTATTGCTTTTATTCTTTCTCCCCATTTGTAGCCATGCGTGTGTGTGTGTGTGTGTGTGTGTGTGTGTGTGTGTGTGTGTGTGTGTGTGTGTGTGTGCGTGTGTGTGCGTGCGTGCGTGCGTGCGCGCTTGCGTGTGTGTCTGCTTCAGCGCTTAGATTTGATTTTATCAAGATTTTGCGCTATATAAATATTGTAATTATTATTATTATTATTATTTAGATGTTCCACTTACGCTGATGTCAGGGCGAAATTTTTAAAGGATTTAGTCAGCATGCCTATGTGCATACTGCTCCAATCAACAAATAGCCACCGAAGCCACAGCGTATCCAGATACGTTTTCCACGCCATGAATAGGAGAAAAAAATTGTTAAAAGGAGAAGAAAAGTAAATAGTTATGTTGATACTAGCACTAGAATTTCAGACAATAATTAATTTCAATTGTAAAGAAAAAAAAAGTTTATTTGAATATGAAAGGGGTGCTCATATAGAGACACATGTGCATAGGTGCCTGTGTATTCACATTGACGTTGGTGTACTTATGTGCATATATAGGTGATAGTATCTACATTATGTATATGTTGGGGTACATATGTATATATATCTATGTATGTATATATGTATGAGTGATTATGTATGTGTGCGTGTATATAGATGTGTATGTGTGTATGTGCGTTTATACATAACCTTCAATTCAGTCTATGGCCTGAACCATTGCTGACCGCCGAAGATTGAGTTATCTCTGAA
>CM060315.1:25944236-25949236 GCA_030674185.1 Monoplex corrugatus | reverse complement strand
GCATATTCCTATACACAGCCTATCAAATCATTTTAGCAACCCATTGTAACAATTTTCCTTTTTACACACACACATAAAATCTCATATTACACAGTTCGTACTTTCGACGTACCTTACACTTTGCAGAAGCTCTCGTGGAACTGAATCTTGACGTTTGTTGAGGACAACGGTAGACCGCTACAACAGAGAAAATATTTGACATATTGTCAGAAGTTCCTGAGAAAATGCTGTTCACACGTATTCAAAAAGTGCTGATTTCAGACACTTTGTTTTTGTGACCTTTATTTAGAAGATTAACTTTTCAAACTTACGTGTTTTTTTGTTTTTTTCCGATTTCTCAACAGTTTACAACTTCGATCAATACTTAAGAAAAAAATCCATGCATAAAGAGTTGAAAAAATCTTGTTCTCGTTTTTTTGTCATAGACAAACAGGCAGACACATATCCACATTCACGTTCCCATACACCGTCTCTCCCCACACACTCACGCTCCCCTACTACCCCCCCCCACACATACATACATACACACACACATACACATACACACACACATACACACACACACCCCTATCTCCAGTCGATATGAAATAACATTCCTTTTTAAACTGATAAATGGCAGCTGTTTTAATCGGGATTCTAATACTCGCTGTATCTGCTGTCCATTCCATTATGTAAATTCAAGAAATAAACATATTATCTCAAAACACGCTTTCATTGCAGAACATCTGATAGAATCATGAAGTCATTAATGCAATGACACTTGAACCGCGTGGAATACAATGCATACATTGCATATGTGAGCAGATAATTTTTTAACCCAAAAAACTATAGAGGTATATATTTCAATGAACTCTTGCTGCTTTAATTCCAAATGCATAAAGAATTTTCCTCACTGAATTTAATTTTAGCGATAAAATGTGTATTTATCTGTGAATCATATTGGTTTCGCCCCAGAGTGAGAATTAAATGCATACTTCATCATATGATTAACTGTTACGTGTAAACAGATTGTTTTATCTAAGAATCATACTGGTTCAGCGAAAAAGGCTGCAGATATGCATGTTTTATAAGTGTAAGTTTTATCTATAAACTAAAACAATATGATTATATTATAGCCAAGATATTACAGTTTTCTCTCCCATTTCTTTCGTCACATTAATGTCCACTGAGTCTTACATACATAATTTTTCACAATTGTATGATGATGATGACGACGTTGGGGATGATAATTATGACGTTATGGGGATGATAACCATGATGTTATGGGGATGATAACCATGCTGTTATGGGGACGATAACCATGATGTTATGTGGATGCTAACCGTGATGTTATGGGGATGATAACCATGATGTTATGGAGATGATAACCGTGATGTTCTGGGGATGGTAACCAATACATTATGTGGATGATAACCGTGACGTTATGGGGATGATAACCATGATGTTATGTGGATGATAACCGTGACGTTATGGGGATGATAACCATGATGTTATGTGGATGATAACCATGATGTTATGTGGATGATAACCATGACGTTATGGGGATGATAACCATGATGTTATGTGGATGATAACCATGATGTTATGTGGATGATAACCGTGATGTTATGGGGATGATAACCATGATGTTATGTGGATGATAACCATGATGTTATGTGGATGATAACCATGACGTTATGGGGATGATAACCATGATGTTATGGGGATTATAACCATGATGTTTATGTGGATGATAACCGTGACGTTATAGGGATGATAACCATGATGTTATGTGGATGATAACCATGATGTTATGTGGATGATAACCGTGACGTTATGGGGATGATAACCATGATGTTATGTGGATGATAACCATGATGTTATGTGGATGGTAACCGTGATGTTATGGGGATGATAACCATGATGTTATGTGGATGATAACCGTGATGTTATGGGGATGATAACCATGATGTTATGTGGATGATAACCGTGATGTTATGTGATGATAACCATGATGTTATGTGGATGATAACCGTGATGTTATGTGGATGGTAACCGTGATGTTATGGGATGATAACCGGATGTTATGTAGATGATAACCGTGATGTTATGGGGATCATAACCATGATGTTATGTGGATGATAACCGCGATGTTATGTAGATGATAACCATGATGTTATGTGGATGATAACCATGATGTTATGGGGATGATAACCATGATGTTATGTGAGATGGGAACCATGATGTTATGGGATGATAACCGTAATATTATGGGGATGATAACCATGATGTTATGGGGATGACAACAATGACGTTATGGGATGATAACCATGATGTTGAGGGATGATAGTCATGATGTTATGGATAATAACCATAATGTTATGGGATGACAACCATGATGTTGTAGGGATGATAGTCATGAGATGTCATGATATAATAACCATAATGTTATGGGGATGATAACCATGATGTTGTAGGGATGATAGTCATGATGTTATGGGATAATAACCATGATGTTATGGGGATGATAACCATGATGTTACGGGGATGATAACCATAATGTTATGGGGATGACAACCATGATGTTATGGGGATGATAGACCATGTTGTTATGGGGATGACAACCATGATGTTATGGGGATAATAACCATGATGTTATGGGGATGATAACCATGATGTTATGGGGATGACAACCATGATGTTATGGGGATAATAACCATGATGTTATGGGGATAATAACCATGATGTTATGGGGATGACAACCATGATGTTATGGGGATGACAACCATGATGTTATGGGGATGACAACCATGATGATGATATGGGGATGACAACCATGATGTTATGGGGATAATAACCATGATGTTATGGGATGATAAGTCATGATGTTATGGGATGACAACCATAATGTTATGGGGATGATAACCATGATGTTATGGGGATGATAGTCATGATGTTATGGGATGACAACCATAATGTTATGGGGATGACAATCATGATGTTATGGGGATGAAATCATGATGTTATGGGGATGACAACCATGATGTTATGGGGATGACAACCATAATGTTATGGGGATGACAACCATGATGTTATGGGGATGTACAATCATGATGTTATGGGATGTAAAATCATATGTTATGGGATGACAATCATGATGTTATGGGATGATAACCATGATGTTATGGGGATGAACAACCATACTGTTATGGGGATGACAATCATGATGTTATGGGATGATAACCATGATGTTATGGGGATGACAACCATGATGTTATGGGGATGACAACCATAATGTTATGGGGATGACAACCATAATGTTATGTGGATGATAATCATGATGTTATGGGGATGACAACCATAATGTTATGGGGATGATAACCATATAATGTTATGTGATGATAATCATAATGTTATGGGATGATAACCATAATGTTATGGGTGGACAACCATAAATGTATGGGGATGACAACCATAATGTTATGGATGATAATCATGATGTTATGGGGATGACAACCATAATGTTATGGGGATGATAACCATAATGTTATGTGGATGATAACCATGATGTTATGGGGATGATAAACCATAATGTTATGCGGATGACAAACCATAATGTTATGGGTGACAACCATAATGTTATGGGAGATAACCATATGTTATGGGGATGATAATCATGATGTTATGGGATGATAACCATAATGTTATGGGGATGACAACCATGATGTTATGGGGATGACAACCATAATGTTATGGGGATGATAACCATGATGTTATGGGATGATAACCATGATGTTATGGGATGATAATCATGATGTATGGGGAGATAATCATGATGTTGATAGGGATGATAATCATGATGTTATGGGGATGATAATCATGATGTTATGGGGACGATAACCATGATGTTATGGGGGATAGTCATGATGTTATGGGGATGATAACCATGATGTTATGGGGATGATAATCATGATGTTATGGGGATGATAATCATGATGTTATAGGGATGATAATCATGATGTTATGGGGATGATAAGTCATGATGTTATGGGGATGACAACCATGATTGTTATGGGGATGATAACCATGATGTTATTGGATGATAATCATGAAGTTATGGGACGATAACCATAATGTTATGGGGATGACAACCATGATGTTATGTGGATGATAACATGATGTTATGGGACGATAACCATATGTTATGGGGATGACAACATGATGATTATGGGATGATAACATGTTGTTATGGGTAATAACCATGATATTATGTAGATGGTAACCAATGATTATGGGATGATAATCATGTATGTTATGGGGTAATAACCATGATGGGGATGATAACGTGATGTCATGAGTGATGACAACCATGATGTTATGGGAATGATAACCATGAATTTGGGAGATATAACATGTTTATGGGATGATAACCAATGTTATGGGATGATAACCATGATGTTATGGAGACAATGACCAATGATTTATGGGATGATAACCATGATGTTATGGGGTGATAACCATGATTACGGGGATAATAACATGATGTTACAGGGATGATAACCATGATGTTATGGGATGATAACCATAATTATGGGGACGATAGCCAGATGTTATGGGCATGATAACCATGATGTTATGGGACGATAACCATGACTTATAGGGATGATAACCATGATTATGGCATGATAACAATGATGTTATGGGATGATAACCATGATGTTATGGGGTGATAACATTGATGTTATGAGGCATGATAACCATGAGTTAATGGGCATGATAACCATGATGTTATGGGGATGATAATCATTAGTTATGGGATGATAATCATATGTTATGGGTGATAACCCATGATGTATGGGATGATAAATAATTATTGGGGTGATAACCATGACTATATGGGACGATAACCATGATGTTATGGGATGATAACCATGATGTTATGGGATGATAATATTATGTTATGGGAGTGATAACCATAGCGTTATGGGGATGATAACCATGACGTTATGGGACGATAACCT
>CM060315.1:25936736-25939236 GCA_030674185.1 Monoplex corrugatus | reverse complement strand
AGGCCAGTGCATGGTGGGCATCTTTTGTTGAACTTGACGCATCTGACTGTTGATTTCCCCTACCTCCGTGTTGCCTGGTTTTCCTGACAGTCCACATGTCCTCTGTTTTTTGAAACAACATTTCTTTGTCGCCTTTTTTAGACACTTCTTCAGACCTTTTCTTTGCAGACCTCTGTCAAAAGTGATTTCACCCCGTTATGCCCTCCTAGATTCGAATTTTGAAAAGTTGCCGAGACTAAGCTTTCATAGTGTCCGCTTTGTAAAGTTGTTAAGAATCCACGTTTAAAATTGTAACGTGCAAAACACAGAAGAAAGTCTTTTTTCAAATATAGTTGGTTTTTGAAAAAAAAGTGAAAGCTGTGATAATTAAATACATGGAATTTGTTCAGATATGTCCCATTTTGGCTCAGTTGGTTAGAGCGCCGTGCCGTTAACGAAGGGTCTCTGGTTAAGCTCAGGACCTGGCCAGCTCATTTGTTTATGTGCAGGCTTAAGGCTTGTGACATGCTCACCATACACACGGCACCTGGGACATCAGTGCATGTGGAATTCATTCAGAGCACAAAAACGTTGTCTTGAGAAACTGAAATTGAAGCTGAAACATGGGTTTGACCCACAGGTGGAACACATTTTTTACGCGGACTGTCTAGCTCTCTTGATAGAGCCGTGGACTTTATCTTATTTTCAGTCCCACCCTGCAATATAAAAGTTGTCTTTTTCACTGGTCACCTCAATGCTCCAATCATTCTGGTGGTGTTAGTGTTTTACAAGTCCCGCTCCATTCCATGGGATTTTGCGCAGGATCAAGGAGTTTGTCTGATAACGGTTGGCAGACGTTGGTAAAGCGTGTATGGTATTGTCCAAGTGCGATGAAGCGCTCTTGAAAAAAGCTCTAGACTCTATACGCTAGTTGGAACGGATTTCTCAACGTACGCAAAATAAAATTGTAAACATGATTTTGAACAACTGGAAATAATGAAACATTCTAATAAAACTCTTCAAAATATTCATGTCATACTAACGTCTCTTTTCTAAATGAGTGTCAATTTTCAATATTCTTGTTAAGTGTTGTTCTTCTTCACAGTGTTATGTAATTATAACATAAGTTCTTATTGCAAGTTTTGTTGTTTCAGTGTGAAGCTCATCTTCCTCTTCCAGCTCAGCAGCTTTACTTCCCTTTGCTACTATTATTCCATGCAGGCTTTATGACACGCACTTCATCTTTCAGACACAAAAGACATGCATCCTCTTTCCTCTTTGGCTGTTGGCAATGCTGGGTCTATTGAGATCGAAGTGTCCACTGTATGGAAGACATCTTTTGTTGAATTTGACACATCTGGTAGTGGATGCATTTTGCCTGCTGTTACTGACATCCTGCTCGGTGTCTGATTTGTTGTTGTTTTTGTTTGCTGTTGTTGTTGTTGTTGTTATTGTTGCAAGCGTTCTTCTTTGATGACATTTCCATTACTCACGTCTCTGTAGATCTCTGTTGGAAGCCATTTTTCTGGTAAAAAATAGATATCGAACAAACGACGAACAAACGAACAACAAACAATATTTCAACAACCAGCTAAACAAACAAGCCAGTTACATATAAATAAAGAAAGTTTCAAAAATATCTTAAGAACGAGCATTTAAGTATTTGTAATCAAAGACCCAGTGAGGAAAAGCCATCAAGATTTAACGTTTAGACAAAATCCGTCGTAAATACAGTAAAGAACTTGTTTGCTTTTTTTCTTCTCCTTTCTTGGGGATGTGGGGAGAAAAACAGATTTTGGATGAAAACAAATCCATTTTATAAGCATGACGAATACGGTTTTGAAGCTACAAAATATCCACCGTCTGTAAAGATGCAACGTATCAAGCAAGCTAGTTCTGTGTATTCCACCGTTAACTGTTGATGTTTTGCCCAGACGTCATCCTCAGGGGACTGGGTCAGCACCCTGTTTCCTGTCCAATTGTTGGCATCGGGTCTCTGGAGACTGTAGAGGCCAAGGCATGGGAGGCAGTCTTTGTTGAACTTGACACATCCGACTGTGGGTAGTTTCCTGCCTGCATGGTGCCAGCTGTTCCTGAGAACGTGCAACGTCCTCTGCGTTTTGCAACGCCATTTCCTCGTCTTTTTAAAGACACTTCCGCAGTCCCTCGTGTCTCTGTGGGCCTCTGTCGGAAACAAGTTCCTCCCACGCCTCTCTTAAGAACAGTCCATTCACAATTTTTCTTCTAAATCGATTCTAACTTTGACAAGTTTCTAAGAGCCAGCTTTTTAGAGCTTTCGAAAGGTTCAGTTAAGAAAAAAAAACTTTATGAGCCAACGTTTAGAATTGGACAAGTGCAGTAATACTAACATCTATTAGGAATACATGCTTAGAACCTGATCAGGACATGTAACAAACTATGTCTGAAATGCAGTAAGTTCTTGCAGATTCTGTTTTAGAAGCTGTGAAGAACAAGTCTCTGCAAGTTGTTAAACCGTCTTCTGAAAAATACCCCAAATATA
>CM060315.1:25899236-25934236 GCA_030674185.1 Monoplex corrugatus | reverse complement strand
CTGTACGTCTGTCTGTCGGTCATCTTTCTGCTGTCTGTCTGCCTCTCATGTGAAATATTGTATGCACATGGTAAATCCATGAGGGAGTCTTGCATACAAAATATAATGTGTGTACATAAGAAGAAACGTTGTATCCAACAGAACACAATACTGATTTTTGGTGTATCGAATGCTGACTCTTCTGCATCAGAATGAAATATTACAAACTAGGATGTGTTTTTTACATACAGATTACATCGCGTGCATTTTTGTTTGTTTGTTCTTCATAAAGAATAGTCTTCATAATGTGGTATTGATATCTGCAAAACACAGTCGTATTTTTTTTTCTCCTTTTTTTTCCTTTTTCTTTTCTCTCTCTCTCTCTCTCTCCCTTTCTCTCTCTCTCTCCCCCCCCCTCTCTCTCTGTCTCTCTGTCTCTCTCTTGATCTGACGAACAATGCATGCGTCAGAGTAAGTCGTGAGATACTGTCACGCTGTGTTAATGTGGTCGGTTTAACTTCTGTCACGCAGCCTCTCAGCTCATTCGCCATTGATGACACAGTTTGGTATCAAAACTGTCGTCGATCGTGACTGCCGTCTCTCAGTTCTATTTGAACGTACTGGAACCTGTCGAGGACGTTGTCCCTCAAGTCTGTTACCTGCCAAATTATCTTCTTGTTAAGGATCATACAAGTCTGTAGAGATTTGTCGTCCATCTGATCATTGTATAGCCTGGTGCTGCGCTGGTACTGTAGTTTAATCTCTGTTAAGTCTGTTTCGGCGATGGAGGATGCTGTCCACTGAGACTATCATCGGCTAAGAATGTCGTTCTATAATTAAACACGATATTGCTTTGTATGTGAACAGTGCTTGTTTGTATGTATAGATTGGTGCCATTTATGTTACCACATTGGTCGTGGATGTTTGATTGTTGTACAGAAAAAAAAGACATAGTTTGATATAAAAAATCATAAAATGGATGTCGACGAAGCAGATGGAGAAGAGTCTTGATGGGACGTATACTCGCATGTTGAGGATGGCATTAAATGTCTCTTGGAAGCAGCACATGACTAACGAAGAGCTATATGGATACCTCCCTAAAGTTAGTGACAAGATAAGAACACGTAGGCTTCGCCTAGCCGGTCACTGTATGCGACATCCAGAGGAAGTTGCTTCACAACTTGTACTGTGGTAGCCAACTGGAGGAAGAGCGAACAGGGGAAGGAAGACAACAGACTTCATTGATCTTCCAAAAGAGACACTTGGCCTCGAAAACATCGATGAGGTCAAGGCAGCTATGTTGGACAGGAGCAAGTGGAAGGAGTACGTCACAGAGGCTCGATCGGGAGATCGCAAACTAGCTAACATATGCTTAGATCTTGATGTTCATTTTTAACCTCCAGTGTAAACAATGTCATTATGAATGTCTTATGCTGTATTGAGTTCGATGTCGGCTTATATCTTTTCATATGTAATTATATGATTTTTTAATCCTTTTCCGATGCCCATATTGTATTGTTGGTATCCGTTTATATGGACAAAAAGTGACTAAAAAAAGTTTTATCAAAATATCATATTGCTGTGTGCAGAAGGTAGTCTGTCCCATCATAACATAATCTGTTGAACAAAACATACCACACAACGCCAATTGATTCTTAAAAGAATACAGTTTTTCAGATGACAGATTTGATGGACAATGTCCTCGATATATTTCAACAGACAATAAAATGGGGATGATTTCTTTAATACGATTGTATAAGATGTTGCTTAAGTAAGTTTATGCTAAGTGGATGGTTGTGTTTTTATCCATTTCTGTTTTTTTTCTGATTTTTTCTCTTATCAAACGTTACACATTGAGACAGACATATTTCATTACAATGTAGCCTACATTGTTCCACTGGCAGACTGATCACTATCTATCTATCTATCTATCTATCTATTTATCTATCTATCTATCTATCTATCTATCTATCTATCTATCTATCTGTCTGTCTGTCTATCTGTCTATCTATCTATCTTTCTATCTATCTATCTGTCTGTCTGTCTATCTATTTATCTATCTATCTATTTATCTATTTATCTAGCTAGCTATCTATCCATCTATCCATCTATCTATCTATCTGATCATCTACCTATCTATCTGTCTATCTATCTATAAAATGAATTCAATCAATCTATCTATTTATCTATCTGTCTAATCTATCTATCTATCTATCTATCTATCTATCTATCTATCTATCTATCGATTCTATATATCTATCTATCTATCGATTCTGTCTATCTATTTGTCTATCTGTCTGTCTGCCTATCAACTTATTTATATATGTATGTAGAAGCATGTATATATATATATATATATACATATATCTATTATAAATAAAAAAAAAAAATGTGTGTGTGTGTTTATGCATATATATATGTATATGTATATGTATATATATATATATATATATATATAATAATATACACGATATATACACTAGGTAGGACCTCAGAATCTTGTGAACACATGGGGTTTAAGTGCAGGATTTAGGCTTATGCTTATGCTAGACCATTTTGGATCTTCTACAGTCACATTGCATTAGTCAGTGTCGTGTGTGAATATAGAATATATGCCGCTCTCGGAAACGTTATCTTGAAACACTGAAACTGAAATTGAAATTGAAATTAAAACACCATACCATACCATACCATACCATACCATACCATACCATACCATACCATACCATACCATACCATACCATACCATACCATACCATACCATACCATACCATACCATACCATACCATACAAACGCACACACAAATGCACAAGCACACAAACACACACATGCACACACACACAACACACACACACACACAAAACCCACATACACATACAAACACAAACACACGCACGCACACACACAAACACACACAAACACACACAAAACACACACACACACACACACACACACACACACACACACACACACACACACACACACACACACACACACGCACCCACATACAATACAATAGGCAGAGAACCGGCAATAAAAACAAACATCTAAACGCACCATTATTGTTAAAAGGAACTCAAATGGAAATACAAATTCTCCTGTAATTATAATGAGCACTTGAACAAAACAGCAACAGCCTAGGATTAGTTGGCAAACGAAAGAGACATGGATCGTGCCAATATCATTAAAAAAAATGCCGAAGCAGAAACATCATTCGATAATCTGTACATGAGCTTGCAATAAAATAAATATACAAACAAACAAACAGATAGGTAAATAAATAAATAGATAAATGAAAAATAAAAAGATCGATAAATAGGTCAATAACTAAATAAATAGATAAAAATAAATAAATAGATAAATAGATAAAGAAGTAAGAGAGAGAGACAGAAAGAAAGATGAAGAAAAAGAAAAAGTGAACGATTAGAATTAGCGCAATGTAAAGTAGTTTCAATTTCCAGGATGGTCAATAAAGAATTATTGAACTGAATGTAAAGGAATAACAATTGAGTATAGAAAAATAATATACAAAAGCAGTTCAGGGAATACACAGAACGAAAATACGCAGTGACATGTACCGTTGCTTAAAAATCCAATTCCTATGATAACTCGAAGGGCGCTGACCTTGAAGCTGGGAGGTCTGAGTTCGAGCGTGCTCCGGAACCACTTACTGGGTATAAGGTGGAGATTTTTCTGGTCTCCTGGTGGTATAGGGTGGAGATTTTTCTGGTCTTCTGGTGGATAAAGGGTGGAGATTTTTCTGGTCTCTGGTGGATAAAGGGTGGAGATTTTTCTGGTCTTCTGGTGGATAAAGGGTGGAGATTTTTCTGGTCTTCTGGTGGGTAAAGGGTGGATATTTTCTCTGGTCTCCTGGTGGGTAAAGGGTGGATATTTTCTGGTCTTCTGGTAGATAAAGGGTGGAGATTTCTCTGGTCTCCTGGTGGGTAAAGGGTGGATATTTTCTGGTCTTCTGGTAGATAAAGGGTGGAGATTTTTCTGGTCTCCTGGTGGGTAAAGGGTGGAGATTTTTCTGGTCTCCTGGTGGGTAAAGGGTGGAGATTTTTCTGGTCTTCTGGTGGATAAAGGGTGGAGATTTTTCTGGTCTCCTGGTGGGTAAAAGGTGGAGATTTTTCTGGTCTTCTGGTGGATAAAGGGTGGAGATTTTTCTGGTCTTCTGGTGGGTAAAGGGTGGAGATTTTTTGGTCTCCTTGTGAGTAAAGGGTGGATATTTTTTTGTCTCCTGGTGAGTAAAGGGTGGATATTTTTCTAGTTTCCTGGTGGGTACACGGTGGATATTTTTCTGGTCTCCTGATGTGTAAAGGGTGGAAATTTTTCTGGTCTCTTGTGGGTTTAGGGTGGATGTTTTTCTGGTCTCTTGTGGGTTAGGGTGGATTTTTTTGGTCACTTGTGGGTTTAGGGTGGATATTTTTCTGGTCTCTTGTGGGTTTAGGGTGGATGTTTTTCTGGTCTCCTGGTGGGTAAAGTGTTGAGATATTTCTGGTCTCCTGGTGGGTAAGGGTTAAGATTTTTTCTGGTCTCCTGGTGGGTAAAGTGGTTGAGATTTTTCTGTCTCTTGTGGGTTAAGGGTGGATGTTTTCTGGTCTCCTGGTGGGTAAAGGGTTAAGATTTTTCTGGTCTCCTGGTGGGTAAAGTGTTGAGATTTTTCTGGTCTCTTGTGGGTTAAGGGTGGATGTTTTACTGGTCTCCTGGTGGGTAAAGGGTTAAGATTTTTCTGGTCTCCTGGTGGGTAAAGTGTTGAGATTTTTCTGGTCTCTTGTGGGTTAAGGGTGGATGTTTTACTGGTCTCCTGGTGGGTAAAGGGTTAAGATTTTTACTGGTCTCCTGGTGGGTAAAGTGTTGAGATTTTTCTGGTCTCCTGGTGGGTAAAGTGTGAGATTTTTCTGGTCTCCTGGTGGGTAAAGTGTTGAGATTTTTCTGGTCTCCTGGAGGGTAAAGTGTTGAGATTTTTCTGGTCTCCTGATGGGTAAAGTGTTGAGATTTTTCTGGTCTCCTGGTGGGTTAAAGTGTTGAGATTTTTCTGGTCTCCTGGTGGGTTAAGTGTTGAGTTTTTTCTGGTCTCCTGGTGGGTAAAGGGTTAAAGATTTTACTGGTCTCCTGATGGGTAAAGTGTTGAGATTTTACTGGTCTCCTGATGGGTAAAGTGTTGAGATTTTTCTGGTCTCCTGATGGGTAAAGTGTTGAGATTTTACTGGTCTCCTGGTGGGTAAAGTGTTGAGATTTTTCTGGTCTCCTGGGGGTAAAGTGTTGAGATTTTTCTGGTCTCCTGATGGGTAAAGTGTTGAGATTTTACTGGTCTCCTGGTGGGTAAAGTGTTGAGATTTTTCTGGTCTCCTGGAGGGTAAAGTGTTGAGATTTTACTGGTCTCCTGGTGGGTAAAGTGTTGAGATTTTTCTGGTCTCCTGGATGGGTAAAGTGTTGAGATTTTACTGGTCTCCTGAGTTTGGGTAAAGTGTTGAGATTTTTCTGGTCTCCTGGTGGGTAAAGTGTTGAGGTTTTTTCTGGTCGTTCTGGTGGGTAAAGTGTTGAGTTTTTTTCTGGTCGTTGGTGGGTTAAGGGTTGGGGGGTGGTTTTAGGGTGGATGTTTTTCTGGTCTCCTGGTGGGTAAAGTGATGAGGTTTTTTCTGGTCTCCTGATGGGTAAAGTGTTGAGGTTTTACTGGTCTCCTGGAGGATAAAGTGTTCAGTTTTTTTCTGGTCTCCTGGTGGGTAAAGTGTTGAGTTTTTTTCTAGTCTCCTGGTGGGTAAAGTGTTGAGGTTTTTTCTGGTCGTCTGGTGGGTAAAGTGTTGAGTTTTTTTCTGGTCGTCTGGTGGGCAAAGTGTTGAGGTTTTTTCTGGTCTCCTGGTGGGTAAAGTGATGAGGTTTTTTCTGGTCTCCTGATGGGTAAAGTGTTGAGGTTTTTTCTGGTCTCCTGGTGGGTAAAGTGTTGAGTTTTTTTCTGGTCGTCTGGTGGGTAAAGTGTTGAGTTTTTTTCTGGTCTCCTGGTGGTAAAGTGTTGAGATTTTTTCTGGTCGTCTGGTGGGTAAAGTGTTGAGATTTTTTTGATCTCATGGTAAGTAAAGGGTGGATATTTTTCCTGATTTCCTGGTGGGTACATGGTGGAGATTTTTCTGGTCTCCTGGTGGGTAAAGAGTGGAGATTTTTCTGATCTCTATGGACCATATACACTGTAACTGCAAACCTTTAGTCTCCGAACCCCCTCCCTCCTCTCGTACATATGCTCGCTGAGAGTATCAAATATGTGTGTTTCTGACGTTTTTTGTTGTTGTTGTTGTTGTTTTTTTAGCAAAGAGTATAAAAAAGAAATGCAGCTCTAAAATAAGGAGACTAAGACGAATGTATGAAACAATTTATTATCTTTGTGCTTTTTTTCAATGGAATACCCTGTGTGTGTGTGTGTGTGTGTGTGTGTGTGTGTGTGTGTGTGTGTGTGTGTGTGTGTGTGTGTCTGTTTGTCTGTGTATGTGTGTGTATGTCTGTGTGTATCTGTGTGTGTCTGTGTGCGTCTGTGTGCGTGTGCGTGTTGTGTGTGTGTTTGTCTGTGTATGTGTATGTGTATGTGTGTGTGTACGCGTGAGTGTATGCACATGTGCATGTGTGCATATGTGTACATTATAAGTGTGCAGATCGATACGTATGCACGTATGTGCATGTGTGCACGGGCGCACCGGGCGTGTGCCGCATCAGTACAATGACCGTCAAAATAAGTAAACCCTGCAAAATAGAGCGTTGACGCAGTAACCTGTCAGAAAAACGGAAAGATAAGAGAAAAGGAAGAAGGTGAAGAAAGAAGATTAGAGAGAGAATGTAACACTTTTTGTGAACTTTGTTTGGTTTATGCCACAGTTAAGCTGCACGTGAAGATCAGAACCACTAATCCGGATTAGACAGAAGACAAAAAAACCTGAGGGAGAGGGGGGGAGATACAGAGAGAGAGGGGGGGGGGAGACAGAGAGAGAGAGAGACAGAGAAAGAGGGAGAGAGAGGGAGAGAGAGAGAGAGAAAGAAAAAAAGAGAAAAAAGGAGAGAGAGAGGGGAGAGAGAGAGAGAGAGAAGAGAGACAGGGAGAGAGAGAGAGAGACAGGGAGAGAGAGGGAGGGAGAGAGAGATAGAGATAGGAAGATAGAGAAAGAGGGGGAGAGGCGGGAGAGAGAGGGAGAGAGAGAGAGAGACAGAGAGAGAAACAGAAAGGGGCAAAGACATAGACAACGACAATGTGTGTGTGTGAAAGAGAGAGAGAGAGAGAGAGAGAGACAGACAGACAGACAGACAGACAGACAGACGGACAGACGAAGAGAAAGAGAGAGAGAGAGAGACTGAGACAGAGACAGAGACAGACAGACAGACAGACAGACAGACCGACAGGAGAGAGAGAGAGAGAGAGAGAGAGAGAGAGAGAGAGAGAGAGAGAGATGTAGGCAAAACAGTTCAATGATAAATGATGGTGTGCTAGTAACTTTGGCACGCGCTGTGTGTATAAGAATAGCCTTACATAATCAATGCAAAAATCGACAAATTGACAGTATACGTTTGGTATGTAGAATGGCTGTATCAAATGCATTGTCCATGTGTGTGTGTGTGTGTGTGTGTGTGTGTGTGTGTGTGTGTGTGTGTGTGTGTGTGTGTGTGTGTTGTGTGTGTGTGTGTGTGTGTGTGTGTGTGTTTGTGTGTGTGCTTGTGTGTGTGTGTGTGTGGGTGTGTTTTGTGTGTGTGTGTGTTGTGTGTGTGTGTGTGTGTGTGTGTGTGTGTGTGTGTGTGTGTGTGTGTGTGTGTGTGTGTGTGGTGCGTGTGTTAATGAATAGGAAATGCGCTGTACTCATCTTAGGACTGGAACATACACAAAAAGAAATACAAAAAGAAAAGATTAACACGAAGAAATTCAGATCTATCTATCTCTCTCTCTCTTTCTTTCTCTCGCTCTCTCGATATCTCTCTCTCTCTCTCTCTCTCTCTCTCTTCTCTCGCTCTCTCGATATATATTATATTATATATATCGAGAGAGCGAGAGAAAGAAAGAGAGAGAGAGAGAGAGAGAGAAGGAGAGAGAGAGAGAGAGAGAGAGAGATAGAGAGAGATAGATAGATCTGAATTTACGAAAAGAAATACTTTCTCGTGTTAATCTTTTCTTTATATATATAATGTATGTATGTATGTATTCATGTGTGTGAGTGTCAGTGTGTGTGTATGTGTGTGTGCTCGTGTGCTCAGATAGAAGTGTGTGAATATATAGATAGATAGATAGATAGATATATACATACATACATACATACATAGATGGATAGATAGATAGTTAGAAAGATAGATAGATACAGAAATAGATACATAGATAGATACATAGATACAGAGAAACATAGATGCATAGATAGATAGATAAACAGACAGATCGATACATAGATACATAGTGATATTCATATACAGAAATATTGATAGATAAACAGACAAATAGATATACCTTCATCATAGCGATTGAGGAGGAATATACGCAATGGCAATAGTGCTCCGCAGGACAGAAAAGAAGACAAAATGTTTATATATCATTTTTCTCCCTTATCGAGCCACAGGGAATGGATTACAACGGCGCCATTTTTGCCTTCCTTCAAACACTGGGTTGCTGGTTGCAGGCGCAAGTTCAGCCAGCTACCTCAGAGACTGGAAGAGAATGGTCGATGCTCACATGTAGTTCCCACATTCGAGAAATGCTACTGTGTGCTTTTCATCAAGGACTATGCACATAGCGAACAAAACAGGGGGTTCAGCTCGTGTCTACATGTTTTGTCCTGTGTGGAGTTGTTCCAAGTTTGGAGCCGGTCGCTGTATATGGACAGTGAAAGATGGAGACAAGAACCTGAATGTCTTGAGGCTGGAGCGAGGGATGAAGACAGGAATCAAAAACCCATCACAGTGTAGCTCTGGGCAGACAGCAGGGCCAAAGTGGCGGAAGGGACGAATAATTCACCCGTTGATTACATACAGACTTTATCACAGAACCAAGACTGTGGGTGCTTAAATGATTTGGCAGCTGTAAGATAACATACTAGTCAATATTGCAATATAATACTGTTCTTAGGTTCGATATTGTTGTTGTGATGTTTTTTTTTTATTAAACGCAAGTAATACTATCTTGTGTGTAAAAGACAAGGGGGAGGTGTGTGTGTGTGTGTGTGTGTGTGTGTGTGTGTGTGTGTGTGTGTGTGTGTGTGTGTGTGTGTGTGTGTGTGTGATGAATCTGTGATTATCGACCAAATCTGCCTACTCTGAATACGGGAGATAATAGTGTTATATATGTATGCTAAAACAGTTCTGGTTATTTCCCAAAGGGTTTTCTGATGTTAGGCATATTCTTCGACTTGTTCCATTTTGTGAGGTTATGTGATGTTTTGATGTACACATGTATGTGTGTATGTCTTTGCGTATTTGTGAGTGGGTAGGATTAAATATATACATATATGTGTGTGTATGTATATATATATATGTATGTACATATGTATGTATGTATGTATGTATGTATGTATGTATGTATGTATATGTATATATGTATGTATTTATGTATGTATGCATATATGTATGTATGTATACAAAGATAGATAGATAGATAGATAGACAGACAGACAGACAGACAGATATATAGATAGATAGATAGATAGATAGATAGATAGATAGATAGATAGATAGACAGAAGATAGATAGATAGGCAAACAGACAAGAACATGAATGTCTTGAGGCTGGAGCGAGGGATGAAGACAGTAATCAAAAACCCATCACAGTGTAGCTCTGGGCAGACAGCAGGGCCAAAGTGGCGGAAGGGACGAATAATTCACCCGTTGATTACATACAGACTTTATCACAAAACCAAGACTGTGGGTGCTTAAATGATTTGGCAGCTGTAAGATAACATACTAGTCAATATTGCAATATAATGCTGTTCTTAGGTTCGATATTGTTGTTGTGATGTTTTTTTTATTAAACGCAAGTAATACTATCTTGTGTTTAAAAGACAAGGGGGAGGTTTGTGTGTGTGTGGTGTGTGTGTGTGTGTGTGTGTGTGTGTGGTGTGTGTGTGTGTGTGTGTGTGTGTGTGTGTGTGTGTGTTGTGTGTTGTGTGTGTGTGTGTGGTGTGTGTGTTGTGTGTTGTTGTGAGTTGTGTGTTGTAATTTGTGATTATCGACCAAATCTGCCTACTCTGAATACTGGAGATAATAGTGTTATATATGTATGCTAAAACAGTTCTGGTTATTTCCCAAAGGGTTTTCTGATGTTAGGCATATTCTTCGACTTGTTCCATTTTGTGAGGTTATGTGATGTTTTGATGTACAATGTATGTGTGTATGTCTTTGCGTATTTGTGAGTGGGTAGGATTAAATATATACATATATGTGTGTGTATATATATATATATATGTATGTACATATGTTTGTACGTATGTATGTATGTATGTATGTATATGTATGTATATATGTATGTATTTATGTATGTATGCATATATGTATGTATGTATACATAGATAGATAGATAGATAGATAGACAGACAGACAGACAGATATATAGATAGATAGATAGATTGATAGATAGATAGATAGCTAGATAGCTAGAGTTAGATAGATAGATAGATAGATAGATAGACAGATAGATAGATAGATAGGCAAACAGACAAGAACATGAATGTCTTGAGGCTGGAGCGAGGGATGAAGAGTATCAGAAATCACAGTGTAGCTCTGGGCAGACAGCAGGGCCAAAGTGGCTGAAGGGACGAATAATTCACCCGTTGATTACATACAGACTTTATCACAGAACCAAGACTGTGGGTGCTTAAATGATTTGGCAGCTGTGAAGATAACATACTAGTCAATATTGCAATAGAATACTGTTCTTAGGTTCGATATTGTGGTTGTGATGTTTTTTGATTAAACGCAAGTAATACTATCTTGTGTGTAAAGGACAAGAGGGAGGGGTTTGTGTATGTGGGAGGAATCTGTGATTATTGACCAACTCTGCCTACACTGAAGATGGGAGATAATAGTGTTATATATGTATGCTAAAACAGTCCTGGTTATTTCCCAAAGGGCTTATCTGATATTAGGCATATTTTTCGATTTGTTCCATTGTGTGAGATTATGTGGTATTTTTATGTACGTGCGTATGTGTATGTGTCTTTGTGTATTTGTGAGTGGATAGGATTTTATATATGTATATATATGTAGACAGACAAACTGATAGATAGTTTAGATAGATAGATAGATAGATGAACAGATCGATCGATGATAGAAAAGAAAGAAAGATATATATATATATAGATAGATAGATAGATAGATGGATAGACAGATAGATAGATAGATAGATAGATAGATAGGTAGATAGATTGATATATAGATAGACAGATAGACAGACTAATTGATAGACAGACAGACAGACAGACAGAAGACAGAAAGATAGATTGATATACCTCCATCATAGCGATTGAGAAAGACTATGCTGAATGGCAATAGTGCTCAGTAGGACAGAAGAGAAAAAACAAAATGATAACTACCATTTCTCTCTCTGGACAAACCACAGGCAATAGATTACAATGGCGCCATCTTTGCCTTCCTTCTAACACTTGGGTTGCTGGTTGCAGGCGCCAATTCAGCCAGCTACCTCAGAGACTGGAAGAGAATAGGCGATGCTCAGACATATTTCCCACAAGTCAGAAATGCTTCTGTGTACTTTTCATCAATGACTATCCTCTTAGCAAACCAAAACGGGGGTTTAACTCATGTCTACATGTCTTGTCCTGTGTGGAGTTGTTCCAAGTCTGGAGCAGCTGGCTGCATATGGACTGTGAAAGATGGAGACAAGAACCTGAATGTCTTGAGGCTAGAGCGAGAGATGAAGACAGGAATAAAAAAAACCATCACAGTGTAGCTCTGGGCAGACAGCAGGGCCAAAGTGGCTGAAGGGACGAATAATTCACCCGTTGATTACATACAGGACAAGGGGGAGGGTGTGTGTGTGGGGGGGGGGGGGAGGAATTTGTGATTATTGACCAGTACGCACTTCTGCCTACTCTGAATATGGGAGATAATAGTGTCATACATGTATGCTAAAACAGTTCTGGTTATTTATCAAAGGGCTTATCTGATGTTAGGCCATCCTTCGATTTGTTCCATTGTGTGAGATTATGTGGTGTTTTTATGTACGTGTGTATGTGTATGTGTCTTTGTGTATTTGTGAGTGGGTAGGATTTTATATATGTATATAGATAAGGATATATATATATATATGTACATATATATATACATAATTATATATATATACATATATATATATATACACATATCCCACACACACACACACACACACAACACACAACACACACACAAACAAACATCGAAGGATAAAGACAGGAATCAAAAACCCATCACAGTGTAGCTCTGGGCAGACAGCAGGGCCCAAGTGGTGAAGGGACGAATAATTCACCCGTTGATTACATATACAGACTTTATCACAGAACCAAGACTGTGGGTACTTAAATGATTTGGCTGCTGTAAGATAACATACTAGTCAATATTGCGGTTGTGACATTCTTGATTAAACGCACGTACCCTCATTTTGTGAATATAGGGCAAGGGGAGGGGGATGTGTGTGGGAGGAATATGTGATTATTGACGAACTCTTCCTGCACTGAAGATGGGAGATAACAGTGTTATGTATGTATGCTAAAATAATCCTGGTTATTTCCCAAAGGGTTTATCTGATATAAGGCATACTCTTCGACTTCTTCCATTTTGTGAGGTTATGCGGTGTTTTTTTATGTACGTGTGTATGTGAATATGTGTTTATGTATTTGTGAGTGTATAAGATGTAATATGTGTATAAGATATATGGCATATGATATATCTATCTATCTATCTATCTATCTATCTATCTATCTATCTATCTATCATATATCTATCTATCTATCTATCTATCTGTCTATCTATTATCTGTCTATCTATATATCTATCTATCTATCTATCTATCTAACTATATATATAATATATGTATATACATATATATATATATATTGTGTGTGTAGCTCTCTTTCTCTCTCTCTCTCTCTCTTTTTCTCCCTTGTTGTGTGTGTGTGTGTGTGTGTGTGTGTGTGTGTGTGTGTGTGTGTGTGTGTGTGTGTGTGTGTGAGTGTTGTTGGTGTTTTGCGCGTGTGTTGTGCGTTTGTGTAATCTTTGAAAGAGATGGGTGATTCCAACTTATCTGGCAGACAATCCTCTTATCACACATGTCACAATGCATTATACACATATACAATAAAGGCATTACAGTCTCTGTCTTGCAGACCTGTTCCACAATTTCTTATGAAATGTTTTGTCCTGGTTTAACAGAAATAAGAAGTAACTCTAGAATTCAAAAAAAATTTTTTTCTCTTAGGTTTCTCTAGTTCCTTCATTTAACTATACATTCATTTGGCATTTGGAATGGTGGAACGAATGTGGAAAAAGGGAGGATTAATGTCTTGTTTGTCCGCTAGTTCTCTATGTCTGTCTCTGTCTGTTTCTCTATCTTTTTGTCTGTCTGTCTGACTGTCTGACAGTCTGTCTGTCTCTGTCTCTGTCCGTCTGTCTGTCTCTTTCCCTCCCTCCCTCTCTTCTCTCTCCCTTTCTTTCTTTCTCTCTCTTTCCTGATGAATACCTCATGCACGCAATCACATATACGCACTCATGCACACACACTTACACACACACACACTTACACACACACACACACACTACACACACACACACACACACACACACACACACACACACACACACACACACACACACGCATACCTCAGGACACACTCACATAAACACACTGATACATACATGTAACGCTAGGCACCATCCAAGCCATTGAAGTCCCTTCAGTCCTAGTACTAAGAAAAAGGATTTTTATTGAAGGAACTGAATCATGTTTTCTCCCATCAGCCACGTTGACCTGTTATCTGCCCAAAGCTGCAATGTAATGGGATTGTTTATTCACGTCTTCGTCCCCCCGCTCATCCCCCAGACTTCTGAGGTCTTGTCTCTGTCCTTTTACTGTCCACACACCTCGTGTCCACATTTACATCTTCACACAACGCCTGACATGTCATCATCATCATGTGCCCCGCATCATGGCGTTGGCGATCATCCATATAAACCTATCCTTTGTCACTGCAAGTACGTCTCCCATCCTGTCTCTCTTCATCCACTGTGCAAGTCCATCCAATATTGTCTCCCTGGGTCTCCCTGGTGCTCTTTTTGTCTCCAGCTTGTATACATAAATAAAGTCTCCTGTTTGTTTGCTAAAGGGAAAGATCTTGATGAAAAGCGCACAGCCATCATACATCAGTTGTCTTTTTTTTAAAGAACCAGAAAAGAAAAACACGAAAAAAAATCAGAACGCGTATTTAATACAACCAGACAAGACAGGAGCAAATTTCGGCCAAAGCAGCAGGGAAGTTTCAGTTTTTTCACTAATTTTTGTATTTGGTGTTTTTGTGTTTGTGATCTTACGCTTGACAAAGGCCAGCTGGCGGAAAATTTGCGCCTGTCTTATCTGGTTGTATTATATACGCGTTCTGGTTCTTTATTCGTGTGCTTTTTTCCTGGTTCCTGTTTGCTTGAACGCGGGCAGTCACACTTGTTTTGGATTTTGTCTCTTTTAACGTTAAAGACATTTGTTTTTGAAGCATTGGAAAATATTAGAATACCCAGGTGGTGTCTTGTGTTTCGCTCTCCGTGTCTTTTGAGGGGAGAAACATTCACATGCAAACAGTTTAGCTTCGTTTTTTTTTTTAAAGAAACGTCCGTTTTTTGGTATATAGTGAAGTTCTATTTCCTTTATATGTATGTGTGTGTGTGTGTGTGTGTGTGTGTGTGTGTGTGTGTGTGTGTGTGTGTGTGTGTGTGTGTGTGTGTGTGTGTGTGTGTGTGTGTGTGTGTGTGTATTCGTGTGTGTGTATTCGTGTGTGTGTGTGTGTGCGTTTGTGTGTGTATGTGTGTATTCGTATGTGTGTATTTATGTGTGTGTGTGTGTGTGTGTATTCATGTGTGTGTGTGTGCGTGAGAGAGAGAGAGAGAGAGAAAGAGAGAGAAAGAGAGAGTGTGTGTGTGTGTGTGTGTGTGTGCCTCTCTCTGCGTGAATGTGAGTATGTCTCTGTGTGTGTGAATGTGTGTGTATATGTATCTGTCTGTCTGTGTGCCTATGTCTATGTATGTGTCTGTGCTATGTATCTGTGCATGCTTGAATACGCATACGTGTATAAGAAATAAGAGAAAATGTACGGAATGAGACACAGCATAGCTGTCAGACGTTTCGAGAGTGAAGTCTTGTCAAACTTTCTCAACAAGTTAAAGTTATTCATTCTCAGGTTTTCAACAGAACAAGGAAGAATGGTTCTTTTATCCCATGCGTCAATATTGATTTACGCAGCCTCTCAGTCCACGTTCAAGCTATCGCAAAATGTGTACAATAAATCAAATGTAATTTAAAGCAAACGCTAAGGTTCTATTCCTCTCTCGTCCTTAGTCCCTCTTATCTTTTACTCTTTTACTTACTTTTTTTTGCTAGAATTCAAAAGAAAGAAACCAACCAATCAACCGACCAACCAATCAACCAAACAACCAACCAGCTTGTCAACCAGCCATCCAGCCAACCAACCAACCAACCAACAAACAAACCAACAAACCAACCAACCAATCAACCGATCTACCTACCAACCAACCAACAAACAAACCAGCCAGCCAGCCAGCCAGCCAGCCAGCCAGCCAGCCAACCAACCATTATGATTAGTAGTACTAGTAGTAGTAGTAGTAGTATTGTTATTGTTATCATTATTATTATATTGTTATTGTTGTTGTTCTTGTTATCATTATTATTATTATCAACAACATCATCACTGTAACCTTTACACTGTGGTATGAGTTTTGAACTCGGAGTACCCAGCAAATCAATATAAATTATTCAAAGCCTCAATACAAAAAGGAGGTCACCATCTAATCAAACAGTGAATTTTTCCTACCTTTAGCAACTTTAGCCTGCTGTCTGCCCAGACTTTCAGTGTGATGGACCTTGGAATCCTGTCTTCATCTCTCGATCCAGCCCCTTCCAGACATCAGATTCTTGTCTCCATCCTTCACTGTCCATACATTCCACAGCTCTTCAAGACTACAACATCTCCACACAGTACAAGACGCGTAGACATGTGTAAACGTCTCTGTTTAGTTTGCTAAGGGTATATAATCCTTAATGAAAGACACACAGAAGCACTGCTGTCTTTTTGGGGGACGTATACAAGCACAGACCATATTATCTTTCCGTCTGAAAAGCCGGGTGTTAGTGTTTGCTGGTGGTGGCTGACACGAAAGTGGAGAAAGGCAAAAATGGCATCATCTTATTCCATTCCTCCTTTCTGTACCTCGTATCGAAAACGAAATATACATGGAAAGAATTTTACATCTTTCGCATAGGATCCTTCTGGTATTTGCATTTTTTCCTCTTTATTAAATATTTCTAAGAAGTGTGCGTGTAAATGGAAAATGGAAAACAAGAATGGCTTGGGAATTTGCGTTTATCCGGTAGAAGTTCAGCAAAGACTTGACAAGCCGTCAGTGGAAGCAGTAAGACACGGCGCGTTCTTTTATCACAAATGTCAGAATGGGTTATACTCGTATAGAACAGGATTAAAACGTCTGTGCCTGGCAGTCCTATTCCAGACTTTATGTAATGTGTGCGTACCAAACAAAAAGAACAAGTTTAAAGACCATAGCTCCCCTCTTGTTTAGTTCCTCTTATCTCTTGTTTTTGGCGTCTCCCTTTAGCATTTCAACAGACTGACTGAAATTGAATAGTTGAAGCAGCCCAGCATCCCTTCCCCACATCAGTACAAAAATAAATGAACAACCAGACAAAAACAAACAATAAAAATCAAATAAAATCATCATTATTATCTCAACTCATAATTGTCCTCATCATCACTGTTGTTATCATCATCATCATCATCATTATTGTTGTTGGTAGTTGTGGTATCATTGCTGCTGTTGTTACTGTATTAGTAACATTATTGGTGTTATTACTACTATCAGTATTATTATCATTAGTAGTAGTAGTAGTAGTAGTAGTAGTAGTAGTGGTACTATTGTTGTTATTGTTGTTGCTATTGTTATTATCAACATCATCATCACTGCAACCTATACACTGTGGTATGAGTCTTCAGTTTGGAGCATCCAGCAAATCAATAAAAATTATTCAAAGTCTCAATACAAAAAGGAGGTCACCATCTAATCAAACAGTGAATTATTCCTCCCCTTAGCCACTTTAGCCTGCTGTCTGCCCAGACTTTCAGTGTGATGGACTTTGGAATCCTGTCTTCATCTCTCGCTCCAGCCCCTCCAGACATCGGATTCTTGTCTCCATCCTTCACTGTCCATACATTCTACAGCCCTTCAAGACTAGAACATCTCCACACAGAACAAGACACGTAGACATGTGTAAACGTCTCTGTTTAGTTTGCTAAGAGTATATAGTCCTTGATGAAAAACATACAGAAGCACTGCTGTCTTTTGGGGGGCCTATACGAGCACAGATCATATTATCTCAAAAGTTTTGGTGTCTGTGTTTGCTGTTGCTGGCTGACACGAAAGTGGAGAAAGGCAAAGATGGCGTCGTCTTATTCCATTCCTCCTTCCCCTACCTATTATCGAAAACGAAATGTACATGTAAAGAATTCTACATCTTTTTCATAGGATCCTTCTGGCATTTGCATTTATTTTCTCTTTATTCGATATTTCTAAGAAGTGTGCGTGTAAATGTAAAATGTAAAACAAGAATGGCTTGGGGAATGGTGTTTATCCAGTGGCAGTTCAGCAAAGACTTGACAAGTCGTCAGTGGAAGCAGTAAGACACGACACGTTCTTTTATCACAGATGTCAGAATGGGTTATACTCGTATAGAACAGAATTGAAACGTCTGTGCCCGGCAGTCCTATTCCAGATTTCACGTGATGTGTACGTACCAAACAAAAAGTAAAAGAACAAGTTTTAAAGCCCATAGCTCCCCTCTTTTTTTTAATTTCACTTATCTCTTGTTTCTGGCATTTCCCTTTTGGATTTCAACAGACTGATTGAAATGGAACAGATGAAGGAACCCAGCACCCCTTTCCCACACCAGCTCAAAAATAAACGAACAACCAGACACAAGCAAGCAACGAAAAACGAATAAAATCATTATTATCATCTCAACTCATCATTGTTGTCATCATTATTGTCGTCGTTGTTTTCATCATCATCATCCTTGTTGGTGGTGATGTTTTTGCATTGTTGTTATTGCATGATGATGATTGATGATGGTGGTGATGATGATGATGATGATGCTTACTATTGTTATCATTACTGTTATTATGATTACTATTATCATTATTATTATCATCATTATTATTATTATTATTATTATTATTATTATTATCATCATCATTATTATTACTATTCCTATAATTATTATTATTATTACTGTTATTATTATTATTATTATTATTGCTATTACCATTGTTATTATTATTATTATTATAGTTGTTGTTGTTTGTTCTTGTAATCAACATCATCATCACTACAACATCTACACTTTGGTATGAGTCTTCAGCTCGGAGCACCCAGCAAATCAATAAAAATTATTCAAAGTCTCAATGCAAAAAGGAGGTCACCATCTAATCAAACAGTGAATTATTCCTCCCCTTAGCCACTTTAGCCTGCTGTCTGCCCAGACTTTCAGTGTGATGGACTTTGGAATCCTGTCTTCATCTCTCGCACCAGCCCCTCCAGACATCTGATTCCTGTCTCCATCCTTCACTGTCCATACATTCCACAGCCGTTCAAGACTAGAACATATCCACACAGAACAAGACACGTAGACATGTGTAAACGTCTCTGTTTAGTTTGCTAAGAGTATATAGTCCTTGATGAAAGATACACAGACGCACTGCTGTCTTTTTGGGGGACGTATACAAACACAGACCATATTATCTTTCCGTCTGAAAAGTCGGGTGTTTGTGTTTGCTGGTGGTGGCTGACACGAAAGTGGAGAAAGGCAAAAATGGCATCATCTTATTCCATTCCTCTTTTCTGTACCTCGTATCGAAAACGAAATATACATGGAAAGAATTTTACATCTTTCGCATAGGATCCTTCTGGTATTTGCATTTTGTCCTCTTTATTCAATATTTCTAAGAAGTGTGCGTGTAAATGGAAAATGGAAAACAAGAATGGCTTGGGAATTTGCGTTTATCTGGTAGAAGTTCAGCAAAGACTTGACAAGCCGTTAGTGGAAGCAGTAAGACACGGCGCGTTCTTTTATCACAAATGTCAGAATGGGTTATACTCGTATAGAACAGGATTAAAACGTCTGTGCCTGGCAGTCCTATTCCAGACTTTATGTAATGTGTGCGTACCAAACAAAAAGAACAAGTTTAAAGACCATAGCTCCCCTCTTGTTTAGTTCCTCTTATCTCTTGTTTTTGGCGTCTCCCTTCAACATTTCAACAGACTGACTGAAATTGAATTGTTGAAGCAGCCCAGCATCCCTTCCCCACATTAGTACAAAAATAAATGAACAACCAGACAAAAACAAACAACAAAAATCAAATAAAATCATCATTATTATCTCAACTCATAATTGTCGTCATCATCACTGATGTTATCATCATCATCATCATTGTTGTTGTTGGTAGTTGTGGTGTCATTGCTGCTGTTGTTACTGTATTAGTAGCATTATTGGTGTTATTACTACTATCAGTGTTATTATCATTAGTAGTAGTAGTAGTAGTAGTAGTAGTGGTACTATTGTTGTTATTGTTGTTGCTATTGTTATTATCAACATCATCATCACTGCAACCTATACACTGTGGTATGAGTCTTCAGTTTGGAGCATCCAGCAAATCAATAAAAATTATTCAAAGTCTCAATACAAAAAGGAGGTTACCATCTAATCAAACAGTGAATTATTCCTCCCCTTAGCCACTTTAGCCTGCTGTCTGCCCAGACTTTTAGTGTGATGGACTTTGGAATCCTGTCTTCATCTCTTGCTCCAGCCCCTCCAGACATCGGATTCTTGTCTCCATCCTTCACTGTCCATACATTCTACAGCCCTTCAAGACTAGAACATCTCCACACAGAACAAGACACGTAGACATGTGTAAACGTCTCTGTTTAGTTTGCTAAGAGTATATAGTCCTTGATGAAAAACATACAGAAGCACTGCTGTCTTTTTGGGGGCCTATACGAGCAAAGACCATATTATCTCAAAAGTTGGGTGTCTGTGTTTGCTGTTGCTGGCTGACACGAAAGTGGCGAAAGGCAAAGATGGCATCATCTTATTCCATTCCTCCTTCCCCTACCTCTTATCGAAACCGAAATGTACATGTAAAGAATTCTCCATCTTTTTCATAGGATCCTTCTGACATTTGCATTTATTTTCTCTTTATTCGATATTTCTAAGGGGTGTGCGTGTAAATTTAAAATGTAAAACAAGAATGGCTTGGGGATTGGTGTTTATCCAGTGGTAGTTCAGCAAAGACTTGACAAGCCGTCAGTGGAAGCAGTAAGACACGACACGTTCTTTTATCACAGATGTCAGAATGGGTTATACTCGTATAGAACAGAATTGAAACGTCTGTGCCCGGCAGTCCTATTCCAGATTTTACGTGATGTGTACGTACCAAACAAAAAGTAAAAGAACAAGTTTTAAAGCCCATAGCTCCCCTCTTTTTTAGTTTCCCTTATCTCTTGTTTCTGGCATTTCCCTTTTGGATTTCAACAGACTGATTGAAATGGAACAGATGAAGGAACCCAGCACCCCTTTCCTACACCAGCTCAAAAATAAACGAACAACCAGACACAAGCAAGCAACGAAAAACGAATAAAATCATCATTATCATCTCAACTCATCATTGTTGTCATCATTATTGTCGTCGTTGTTTTCATCATCATCATCCTTGTTGGTGGTGATGTTGTTGCATTGTTGTTATTGCATGATGATGATGATGATGGAGATGATGATAATGATGATGATGCTTACTATTGTTATTATTACTGTTATTATGATTACTATTATTATTATTATTTTATATCATCATTATTATTATATTATTATTATTATTATTATTATTATCATCATCATTATTATTACTATTCCTATAATTATTATTATTATTACTGTTATTATTATCATTATTATTATTATTGCTATTACCATTGTTATTATTATTATTATAGTTGTTGTTGTTGTTGTAATCAACATCATCATCACTACAACATCTACACTTTGGTATGAGTCTTCAGCTCGGAGCACCCAGCAAATCAATAAAAATTATTCAAAGCCTCAATACAAAAAGGAGGTACACCATCTAATCAAACAGTGAATTTTTCCTCTCTTTAGCACTTTAGCCTGCTGTCTGCCCAGGCTTTCAGTGTGATGGACTTTGGAATCCTGTCTTCATCTCTCATCCAGCCCCTTCCAGACATCAGATTCTTGTCTCCATCCTTCACTGTCCATACATTCCACAGCTCTTAAAGACTACAACATCTCCACACAGAACAAGACGCGTAGACATGTGTAAACGTCTCTGTTTAGTTTGCTAAGAGTATATAGTCCTTGATGAAAGACACACAGAAGCACTGCTGTCTTTTTGGGGGACGTATACAACCACAGACCATATTATCTTTCCGTCTGAAAAGTCGGGTGTTTAGTGTTTGCTGGTGGTGGCTGACACGAAAGTGGAGAAAGGCAAAAATGGCATCATCTTATTCCATTCCTCCTTTCTGTATCTCGTATCGAAAACGAAATATACATGGAAAGAATTTTACATCTTTCGCATAGGATCCTTCTGGTATTTGCATTTTTTCCTCTTTATTCAATATTTCTAAGAAGTGTGCGTGTAAATGGAAAATGGAAAACAAGAATGGCTTGGGAATTTGCGTTTATCCGGTAGAAGTTCAGCAAAGACTTGACAAGCCGTCAGTGGAAGCAGTAAGACACGGCGCGTTCTTTTATCACAAATGTCAGAATGGGTTATACTCGTATAGAACAGGATTAAAACGTCTGTGTCTGGCAGTCCTATTCCAGACTTTATGTAATGTGTGCGTACCAAACAAAAAGAACAAGTTTAAAGACCATAGCTCCCCTCTTTTTAGTTTCTCTTATCTCTTGTTTTTGGCGTCTCCCTTCAGCATTTCAACAGACTGACTGAAATTGAATAGTTGAAGCAGCCCAGCATCCCTTCCCCACATCAGTACAAAAATAAATGAACAACCAGACAAAAGCAAACAACAACAAAAAAATAAAAAATCATATTATCTCAACTCATCATTGTCGTCATCATCATTGTTGTTATCATCATCATCATCATTGTTGTTGTTGGTAGTTGTGGTGTTATTGCTGCTGTTGTTACTGTATTAGTAGCATTATTGGTGTTATTACTACTATCAGTATTATTATATTAGTAGTAGTAGTAGTAGTGGTACTATTGTTGTTATTGTTGTTGTTATTGTTATTATCAACATCAACATCACTGCAACCTATACACTGTGGTATGAGTCTTCAGTTTGGAGCATCCAGCAAATCAATAAAAATTATTCAAAGTCTCAATACAAAAAGGAGGCACCATCTAATCAAACAGTGAATTATTCCTCCCCTTAGCCACTTTAGCCTGCTGTCTGCCCAGACTTTCAGTGTGATGGACTTTGGAATCCTGTCTTCATCTCTTGCTCCAGCCCCTCCAGACATCGGATTCTTGTCTCCATCATTCACTGTCCATACATTCTACAGCCCTTCAAGACTAGAACATCTCCACACAGAACAAGACACGTAGACATGTGTAAACGTCTCTGTTTAGTTTGCTAAGAGTATATAGTCCTTGATGAAAAACATACAGAAGCACTGCTGTCTTTCTGGGGGCCTATACGAGCACAGACCATATTATCTCAAAAGTTGGGTGTCTGTGTTTGCTGTTGCTGGCTGACACGAAAGTGGAGAAAGGCAAAGATGGCGTCGTCTTATTCCATTCCTCCTTCCCCTACCTCTTATCGAAAACGAAATGTACATGTAAAGAATTCTACATCTTTTCATAGGATCATTCTGGCATTTGCATTTATTTTCTCTTTATTCGATATTTCTAAGGAGTGTGCGTGTAAATGTAAAATGTAAAACAAGAATGGCTTGGGGATTGGTGTTTATCCAGTGGCAGTTCAGCAAAGACTTGACAAGCCGTCAGTGGAAGCAATAAGACACGACACGTTCTTTTATCACAGATGTCAGAATGGGTTATACTCGTATAGAACAGAATTGAAACGTCTGTGCCCGGCAGTCCTATTCCAGATTTTACGTGATGTGTACGTACCAAACAAAAAGTAAAAGAACAAGTTTTAAAGCCCATAGCTCCCCTCTTTTTTTAGTTTCCCTTATTCTTGTTTCTGGCATTTCCCTTTTGGATTTCAACAGACTGATTGAAATGGAACAGATGAAGGAACCCAGCACCCCTTTCCCACACCAGCTCAAAAATAAACGAACAACCAGACACAAGCAAGCAACGAAAAACGAATAAAATCATCATTATCATCTCAACTCATCATTGTTGTCATCATTATTGTCGTCGTTGTTTTCATCATCATCATCCTTGTTGGTGGTGATGTTGTTGCATTGTTGTTATTGCATGATGATGATGATGATGGAGATGATGATGATGATGATGATGCTTACTATTGTTATTATTACTGTTATTATGATTACTATTATTATTATTATTATTATCATCATTATTATTATTATTATTATTATTATTATTATTATCATCATCATTATTATTACTACTCCTATAATTATTATTATTATTACTGTTATTATTATCATTATTATTATTTTTTGCTATTACCATTGTTATTATTATTATTATTATAGTTGTTGTTTGTTGTTGTAATCAACATCATCATCACTACAACATCTACACTTTGGTATGAGTCTTCAGCTCGGAGCACCCAGAAAATCAATAAAAATTATTCAAAGCCTCAATACAAAAAGGAGGTCACCATCTAATCAAACAGTGAATTTTTCCTCTCTTTAGCAACTTTAGCCTGCTGTCTGCCCAGGCTTTCAGTGTGATGGACTTTGGAATCCTGTCTTCATCTCTCAATCCAGCCCCTTCCAGACATCAGATTCTTGTCTCCATCCTTCACTGTCCATACATTCCACAGCTCTTAAAGACTACAACATCTCCACACAGTACAAGACGCGTAGACATGTGTAAACGTCTCTGTTTAGTTTGCTAAGAGTATATAGTCCTTGATGAAAGACACACAGAAGCACTGCTGTCTTTTTGGGGGACGTATACAACCACAGACCATATTATCTTTCCGTCTGAAAAGTCGGGTGTTAGTGTTTGCTGGTGGTGGCTGACACGAAAGTGGAGAAAGGCAAAAATGGCATCATCTTATTCCATTCCTCCTTTCTGTATCTCGTATCGAAAACGAAATATACATGGAAAGAATTTTACATCTTTCGCATAGGATCCTTCTGGTATTTGCATTTTTTCCTCTTTATTCAATATTTCTAAGAAGTGTGCGTGTAAATGGAAAATGGAAAACAAGAATGGCTTGGGAATTTGCGTTTATCCGGTAGAAGTTCAGCAAAGACTTGACAAGCCGTCAGTGGAAGCAGTAAGACACGGCGCGTTCTTTTATCACAAATGTCAGAATGGGTTATACTCGTATAGAACAGGATTAAAACGTCTGTGTCTGGCAGTCCTATTCCAGACTTTATGTAATGTGTGCGTACCAAACAAAAAGAACAAGTTTAAAGACCATAGCTCCCCTCTTCTTTAGTTTCTCTTATCTCTTGTTTTTGGCGTCTCCCTTCAGCATTTCAACAGACTGACTGAAATTGAATAGTTGAAGCAGCCCAGCATCCCTTCCCCACATCAGTACAAAAATAAATGAACAACCAGACAAAAGCAAACAAAACAACAAAAATCAAATAAAATCATCATTATTATCTCAACTCATCATTGTCGTCATCATCATTGTTGTTATCATCATCATCATCATTGTTGTTGTTGGTAGTTGTGGTGTTATTGCTGCTGTTGTTACTGTATTAGTAGCATTATTGGTGTTATTACTACTATCAGTATTATTATCATTAGTAGTAGTAGTAGTAGTGGTACTATTGTTGTTATTGTTGTTGTTATTGTTATTATCAACATCAACATCACTGCAACCTATACACTGTGGTATGAGTCTTCAGTTTGGAGCATCCAGCAAATCAATAAAAATTATTCAAAGTCTCAATACAAAAAGGAGGACACCATCTAATCAAACAGTGAATTATTCCTCCCCTTAGCCACTTTAGCCTGCTGTCTGCCCAGACTTTCAGTGTGATGGACTTTGGAATCCTGTCTTCATCTCTTGCTCCAGCCCCTCCAGACATCGGATTCTTGTCTCCATCCTTCACTGTCCATACATTCTACAGCCCTTCAAGACTAGAACATCTCCACACAGAACAAGACACGTAGACATGTGTAAACGTCTCTGTTTAGTTTGCTAAGAGTATATAGTCCTTGATGAAAAACATACAGAAGCACTGCTGTCTTTCTGGGGGCCTATACGAGCACAGACCATATTATCTCAAAAGTTGGGTGTCTGTGTTTGCTGTTGCTGGCTGACACGAAAGTGGAGAAAGGCAAAGATGGCGTCATCTTATTCCATTCCTCCTTCCCCTACCTCTTATCGAAAACGAAATGTACATGTAAAGAATTCTACATCTTTCTCATAGGATCATTCTGGCATTTGCATTTATTTTCTCTTTATTCGATATTTCTAAGGAGTGTGCGTGTAAATGTAAAATGTAAAACAAGAATGGCTTGGGGATTGGTGTTTATCCAGTGGCAGTTCAGCAAAGACTTGACAAGCCGTCAGTGGAAGCAATAAGACACGACACGTTCTTTTATCACAGATGTCAGAATGGGTTATACTCGTATAGAACAGAATTGAAACGTCTGTGCCGGCAGTCCTATTCCAGATTTTACGTGATGTGTACGTACCAAACAAAAAGTAAAAGAACAAGTTTTAAAGCCCATAGCTCCCCTCTTTTTTTAGTTTCCCTTATTTCTTGTTTCTGGCATTTCCCTTTTGGATTTCAACAGACTGATTGAAATGGAACAGATGAAGGAACCCAGCACCCCTTTCCCACACCAGCTCAAAAATAAACGAACAACCAGACACAAGCAAGCAACGAAAAACGAAAAATCATCATTATCATCTCAACTCATCATTGTTGTCATCATTATTGTCGTCGTTGTTTTCATCATCATCATCCTTGTTGGTGGTGATGTTGTTGCATTGTTGTTATTGCATGATGATGATGATGATGGAGATGATGATGATGATGATGATGCTTACTATTGTTATTATTACTGTTATTATGATTACTATTATTATTATTATTATTATCATCATTATTATTATTATTATTATTATTATTATTATTATTATCATCATCATTATTATTACTACTCCTATAATTATTATTATTATTACTGTTATTATTATCATTATTATTATTATTGCTATTACCATTGTTATTATTATTATTATTATTATAGTTGTTGTTTGTTGTTGTAATCAACATCATCATCACTACAACATCTACACTTTGGTATGAGTCTTCAGCTCGGAGCACCCAGAAAATCAATAAAAATTATTCAAAGCCTCAATACAAAAAGGAGGTCACCATCTAATCAAACAGTGAATTTTTCCTCTCTTTAGCAACTTTAGCCTGCTGTCTGCCCAGGCTTTCAGTGTGATGGACTTTGGAATCCTGTCTTCATCTCTCAATCCAGCCCCTTCCAGACATCAGATTCTTGTCTCCATCCTTCACTGTCCATACATTCCACAGCTCTTAAAGACTACAACATCTCCACACAGTACAAGACGCGTAGACATGTGTAAACGTCTCTGTTTAGTTTGCTAAGAGTATATAGTCCTTGATGAAAGACACACAGAAGCACTGCTGTCTTTTTGGGGGACGTATACAACCACAGACCATATTATCTTTCCGTCTGAAAAGTCGGGTGTTAGTGTTTGCTGGTGGTGGCTGACACGAAAGTGGAGAAAGGCAAAAATGGCATCATCTTATTCCATTCCTCCTTTCTGTATCTCGTATCGAAAACGAAATATACATGGAAAGAATTTTACATCTTTCGCATAGGATCCTTCTGGTATTTGCATTTTTTCCTCTTTATTCAATATTTCTAAGAAGTGTGCGTGTAAATGGAAAATGGAAAACAAGAATGGCTTGGGAATTTGCGTTTATCCGGTAGAAGTTCAGCAAAGACTTGACAAGCCGTCAGTGGAAGCAGTAAGACACGGCGCGTTCTTTTATCACAAATGTCAGAATGGGTTATACTCGTATAGAACAGGATTAAAACGTCTGTGTCTGGCAGTCCTATTCCAGACTTTATGTAATGTGTGCGTACCAAACAAAAAGAACAAGTTTAAAGACCATAGCTCCCCTCTTCTTTAGTTTCTCTTATCTCTTGTTTTTGGCGTCTCCCTTCAGCATTTCAACAGACTGACTGAAATTGAATAGTTGAAGCAGCCCAGCATCCCTTCCCCACATCAGTACAAAAATAAATGAACAACCAGACAAAAGCAAACAAAACAACAAAAATCAAATAAAATCATCATTATTATCTCAACTCATCATTGTCGTCATCATCATTGTTGTTATCATCATCATCATCATTGTTGTTGTTGGTAGTTGTGGTGTTATTGCTGCTGTTGTTACTGTATTAGTAGCATTATTGGTGTTATTACTACTATCAGTATTATTATCATTAGTAGTAGTAGTAGTAGTGGTACTATTGTTGTTATTGTTGTTGTTATTGTTATTATCAACATCAACATCACTGCAACCTATACACTGTGGTATGAGTCTTCAGTTTGGAGCATCCAGCAAATCAATAAAAATTATTCAAAGTCTCAATACAAAAAGGAGGACACCATCTAATCAAACAGTGAATTATTCCTCCCCTTAGCCACTTTAGCCTGCTGTCTGCCCAGACTTTCAGTGTGATGGACTTTGGAATCCTGTCTTCATCTCTTGCTCCAGCCCCTCCAGACATCGGATTCTTGTCTCCATCCTTCACTGTCCATACATTCTACAGCCCTTCAAGACTAGAACATCTCCACACAGAACAAGACACGTAGACATGTGTAAACGTCTCTGTTTAGTTTGCTAAGAGTATATAGTCCTTGATGAAAAACATACAGAAGCACTGCTGTCTTTCTGGGGGCCTATACGAGCACAGACCATATTATCTCAAAAGTTGGGTGTCTGTGTTTGCTGTTGCTGGCTGACACGAAAGTGGAGAAAGGCAAAGATGGCGTCATCTTATTCCATTCCTCCTTCCCCTACCTCTTATCGAAAACGAAATGTACATGTAAAGAATTCTACATCTTTCTCATAGGATCATTCTGGCATTTGCATTTATTTTCTCTTTATTCGATATTTCTAAGGAGTGTGCGTGTAAATGTAAAATGTAAAACAAGAATGGCTTGGGATTGGTGTTTATCCAGTGGCAGTTCAGCAAAGACTTGACAAGCCGTCAGTGGAAGCAATAAGACACGACACGTTCTTTTATCACAGATGTCAGAATGGGTTATACTCGTATAGAACAGAATTGAAACGTCTGTGCCCGGCAGTCCTATTCCAGATTTTACGTGATGTGTACGTACCAAACAAAAAGTAAAAGAACAAGTTTTAAAGCCCATAGCTCCCCTCTTTTTTTAGTTTCCCTTATTTCTTGTTTCTGGCATTTCCCTTTTGGATTTCAACAGACTGATTGAAATGGAACAGATGAAGGAACCCAGCACCCCTTTCCCACACCAGCTCAAAAATAAACGAACAACCAGACACAAGCAAGCAACGAAAAACGAATAAAATCATCATTATCATCTCAACTCATCATTGTTGTCATCATTATTGTCGTCGTTGTTTTCATCATCATCATCCTTGTTGGTGGTGATGTTGTTGCATTGTTGTTATTGCATGATGATGATGATGATGGAGATGATGATGATGATGATGATGCTTACTATTGTTATCATTACTGTTATTATGATTACTATTATTATTATTATATTATCATCATTATTTATTATTATTATTATTATTATTATTATTATCATCATCATTATTATTACTATCCTATAATTATTATTATTATTACTGTTATTATTATCATTATTATTATTATTGCTATTACCATTGTTATTATTATTATTATTATATTAGTTGTTGTTTGTTGTTGTAATCAACATCATCATCACTACAACATCTACACTTTGGTATGAGTCTTCAGCTCGGAGCACCCAGAAAATCAATAAAAATTATTCAAAGCCTCAATACAAAAAGGAGGTCACCATCTAATCAAACAGTGAATTTTTCCTCTCTTTAGCAACTTTAGCCTGCTGTCTGCCCAGGCTTTCAGTGTGATGGACTTTGGAATCCTGTCTTCATCTCTCATCCAGCCCTTCCAGACATCAGATTCTGTCTCCATCCTTCACTGTCCATACATTCCACAGCTCTTAAAGACTACAACATCTCCACACAGTAACAAGACGCGTAGACATGTGTAAACGTCTCTGTTTAGTTTGCTAAGAGTATATAGTCCTTGATGAAAGACACACAGAAGCACTGCTGTCTTTTTGGGGGACGTATACAACCACAGACCATATTATCTTTCCGTCTGAAAAGTCGGGTGTTAGTGTTTGCTGGTGGTGGCTGACACGAAAGTGGAGAAAGGCAAAAATGGCATCATCTTATTCCATTCCTCCTTTCTGTATCTCGTATCGAAAACGAAATATACATGGAAAGAATTTTACATCTTTCGCATAGGATCCTTCTGGTATTTGCATTTTTTCCTCTTTATTCAATATTTCTAAGAAGTGTGCGTGTAAATGGAAAATGGAAAACAAGAATGGCTTGGGAATTTGCGTTTATCCGGTAGAAGTTCAGCAAAGACTTGACAAGCCGTCAGTGGAAGCAGTAAGACACGGCGCGTTCTTTTATCACAAATGTCAGAATGGGTTATACTCGTATAGAACAGGATTAAAACGTCTGTGTCTGGCAGTCCTATTCCAGACTTTATGTAATGTGTGCGTACCAAACAAAAAGAACAAGTTTAAAGACCATAGCTCCCCTCTTCTTTAGTTTCTCTTATCTCTTGTTTTTGGCGTCTCCCTTCAGCATTTCAACAGACTGACTGAAATTGAATAGTTGAAGCAGCCCAGCATCCCTTCCCCACATCAGTACAAAAATAAATGAACAACCAGACAAAAGCAAACAAAACAACAAAAATCAAATAAAATCATCATTATTATCTCAACTCATCATTGTCGTCATCATCATTGTTGTTATCATCATCATCATCATTGTTGTTGTTGGTAGTTGTGGTGTTATTGCTGCTGTTGTTACTGTATTAGTAGCATTATTGGTGTTATTACTACTATCAGTATTATTATCATTAGTAGTAGTAGTAGTAGTGGTACTATTGTTGTTATTGTTGTTGTTATTGTTATTATCAACATCAACATCACTGCAACCTATACACTGTGGTATGAGTCTTCAGTTTGGAGCATCCAGCAAATCAATGAAAATTATTCAAAGTCTCAATACAAAAAGGAGGACACCATCTAATCAAACAGTGAATTATTCCTCCCCTTAGCCACTTTAGCCTGCTGTCTGCCCAGACTTTCAGTGTGATGGACTTTGGAATCCTGTCTTCATCTCTTGCTCCAGCCCCTCCAGACATCGGATTCTTGTCTCCATCCTTCACTGTCCATACATTCTACAGCCCTTCAAGACTAGAACATCTCCACACAGAACAAGACACGTAGACATGTGTAAACGTCTCTGTTTAGTTTGCTAAGAGTATATAGTCCTTGATGAAAAACATACAGAAGCACTGCTGTCTTTCTGGGGGCCTATACGAGCACAGACCATATTATCTCAAAAGTTGGGTGTCTGTGTTTGCTGTTGCTGGCTGACACGAAAGTGGAGAAAGGCAAAGATGGCGTCGTCTTATTCCATTCCTCCTTCCCCTACCTCTTATCGAAAACGAAATGTACATGTAAAGAATTCTACATCTTTCTCATAGGATCATTCTGGCATTTGCATTTATTTTCTCTTTATTCGATATTTCTAAGGAGTGTGCGTGTAAATGTAAAATGTAAAACAAGAATGGCTTGGGGATTGGTGTTTATCCAGTGGCAGTTCAGCAAAGACTTGACAAGCCGTCAGTGGAAGCAATAAGACACGACACGTTCTTTTATCACAGATGTCAGAATGGGTTATACTCGTATAGAACAGAATTGAAACGTCTGTGCCCGGCAGTCCTATTCCAGATTTTACGTGATGTGTACGTACCAAACAAAAAGTAAAAGAACAAGTTTTAAAGCCCATAGCTCCCCTCTTTTTTTAGTTTCCCTTATTTCTTGTTTCTGGCATTTCCCTTTTGGATTTCAACAGACTGATTGAAATGGAACAGATGAAGGAACCCAGCACCCCTTTCCCACACCAGCTCAAAAATAAACGAACAACCAGACACAAGCAAGCAACGAAAAACGAATAAAATCATCATTATCATCTCAACTCATCATTGTTGTCATCATTATTGTCGTCGTTGTTTTCATTATCATCATCCTTGTTGGTGGTGATGTTGTTGCATTGTTGTTATTGCATGATGATGATGATGATGGTGATAATGATGATGATGATGATGATGCTTTCTATTGTTACCATTACTGTTATTATGATTACTATTATTATTATTACTATCATCATTATTATTATTATTATTATTATTATTATTATCATCATCATTATTATTACTATTCCTATAATTATTATTATTATTACTGTTATTATTATTATTATTATTATTGCTATTACCATTGTTATTATTATTATTATTATAGTTGTTGTTGTTTGTTCTTGTAATCAACATCATCATCACTACAACATCTACACTTTGGTATGAGTCTTCAGCTCGGAGCACCCAGCAAATCAATAAAAATTATTCAAAGTCTCAATGCAAAAAGGAGGTCACCATCTAATCAAACAGTGAATTATTCCTCCCCTTAGCTACTTTAGCCTGCTGTCTGCCCAGACTTTCAGTGTGATGGACTTTGGAATCCTGTCTTCATCTCTCGCACCAGCCCCTCCAGACATGGGATTCCTGTCTCCATCCTTCACTGTCCATACATTCCACAGCCGTTCAAGACTAGAACATCTCCACACAGAACAAGACACGTAGACATGTGTAAACGTCTCTGTTTAGTTTGCTAAGAGTATATAGTCCTTGATGAAAGACACACAGAAGCACTGCTGTCTTTTTGGGGGACGTATACAAACACAGACCATATTATCTTTCCTGTCTGAAAAGTCGGGTGTTTGTGTTTGCTGGTGGTGGCTGACACGAAAGTGGAGAAAGGCAAAAATGGCATCATCTTATTCCATTCCTCCTTTCTGTACCTCGTATCGAAAACGAAATATACATGGAAAGAATTTTACATCTTTCACATAGGATCCTTCTGGTATTTGCATTTTGTCCTCTTTATTCAATATTTCTAAGAAGTGTGCGTGTAAATGGAAAATGGAAAACAAGAATGGCTTGGGAATTTGCGTTTATCCGGTAGAAGTTCAGCAAAGACTTGACAAGCCGTTAGTGGAAGCAGTAAGACACGGCGTGTTCTTTATCACAAATGTCAGAATGGGTTATACTCGTATAGAACAGGATTAAAACGTCTGTGCCTGGCAGTCCTATTCCAGACTTTATGTAATGTGTGCGTACCAAACAAAAAGAACAATTTAAAGACCATAGTTCCCCTCTTGTTTAGTTCCTCTTATCTCTTGTTTTTGGCGTCTCCCTTCAGCATTTCAACAGACTGACTGAAATTGAATAGTTGAAGCAGCCCAGCATCCCTTCCCCACATCAGTACAAAAATAAATGAACAACCAGACAAAAGCAAACAAAACAACAAAAATCAAATAAAATCATCATTATTATCTCAACTCATCATTGTCATCATCATCATTGTTGTTATCATCATCATCATTGTTGTTGTTGGTAGTTGTGGTGTTATTGCTGCTGTTGTTACTGTATTAGTAGCATTATTGGTGTTATTACTACTATCAGTATTATTATCATTATAGTAGTAGTAGTAGTGGTACTTTGTTGTTATTGTTGTTGTTATTGTTATTATGAACATCATCATCACTGCAACCTATACACTGTGGTATGAGTCGTCAGTTCGGAGCATCCAGCAAATCAATAAAAATTATTCAAAGTCTCAATACAAAAAGGAGGTCACCATCTAATCAAACAGTGAATTATTCCTCCCCTTAGCTACTTTAGCCTGCTGTCTGCCCAGACTTTCAGTGTGATGGACTTTGGAATCCTGTCTTCATCTCTCGCTCCAGCCCCTCCAGACATCTGATTCCTGTCTCCATCCTTCACTGTCCATACATTCTACAGCCGTTCAAGACTAGAACATCTCCACACAGAACAAGACACGTAGACATGTGTAAACGTCTCTGTTTAGTTTACTAAGAGTATATAGTCCTTGATGAAATGCATACAGAAGCACTGCTGTCTTTTTGGGTGGCGTATACAAGCAAAGACCATATTATCTTTCCGTCTCAAAAGTTGGGTGTCTGTGTTTGCTGCTGCTGGCAGACACGAAAGTGGAGAAAGGCAAAGATGGCGTCGTCTTATTCCATTCCTCCTTTCTGTAACTCTTATCGAAAACGAAATGTACATGTAAAGAATTCTACATCTTTCTCAAAGGAACCTTCTGACATTTGCATTTTTTTCTCTTTATTCGATATTTCTAAGGGATGTATGTGTAAATGTAAAACGGAAAACAAGAATGGCTTGGGGATTTGCGTTTATCTGGTAGCAGTTCAGCAAAGACTTGACAAGCCGTCAGTGGAACACGACACGTTCTGTTATCACAAATGTCAGAATGGGTTATATTCGTACAGAACAGAACTGAAACGTCTGTGCCCGGCAGTCCTATTCCAGACTTTATGTAATGTGTACATATCAAAAAGTAAAAGAACAAGTTTTAAAGCCCACAGACCCCCCCCCCTCCCCCCACCTACCTCCTGCCCCCTCATCTCTAGTTTCCCTTATCTCTTGTTCAGCGTCTCTTCTTTGTGTTTGGACAGGTTGACTCAAATCGAACTTATAAAGCAGCCAGATACCCCTTCCCCACCAGCACAGAAATAAACGAACAATCAAGTAAAAGCAAACAACGAAAACAAACAAAATCACCATCATCATCAACATGTTAACTCATTATCGTTATCATCATCGTCATCGTCATCGTCGTCGTCGTCATCATCATCATCATCATCATCGTCGTCGTCCTCGTCGTCGTCATCGTCGTTGTCATCATCATCATCATCATCATCATCTGGCAGAATCCCTGAGCCTGCGCAAAACCCTACACGCTGGCAAGGTCCTGAAATGGTGGTGGGGTGGGGGTGGGGGTGGGAGAGAAATATGTGAAACACTAAACTGACATCACCAGAATAATGGAAACACTAAAACACGGGAAACGAACATGCCAGTTTTTAGTGTCACATGATGTGATTAAATTTGAGACACCACAGGTCTATCAAAAGCACAACCAGCCCTCAAAGTAAGGAAAGAACAACTCAGGGCAGACATTAGAACAGCTAGTTAGTCATTTGATCATAAGACATAATCGTGAAGAGCAGTTAGCATGTGATTAATGTGATTGTAATCTCATGCATTTTGAACTATCTTATACAACTTTAATTGAACAAGACAATAACGGTACAAACGATTGCAATGTTCATAAGCAAAAGAACAGCAACTGTTTCCAAAAGACTGACAGATCCATTTGATTAATGGAAACATGAAGCAGTGAATAATGAT
>CM060315.1:25876736-25886736 GCA_030674185.1 Monoplex corrugatus | reverse complement strand
CATTTTGCAATGAAAAAATAAATGAGAAGATTGAAAGGCGTTGGAAGGAAAGAAAAGGAAATGAAACAATTTCTCACCAAAAAAAAAAAAAAGCCAAAAAATATATATGGAAAAAGGCTTCTGTTGGAAATAGAATAAGTTAAGAAAGAGGTTGTGTGTTTCTGTTTCTTTTTGTTTTGTTTTTTGTTTTTGGTTGTTTGTTTTTCAGAGCGAATTGATTAGAAAGTAGAAAGAAGGGGAGAAAAACTGAGGGTTGGGCCAAACGTGTGGACGAAAGACAAAAAGTAAAAACCATCGTTGTATGCAGAAGCCAAGGATAACCCCGGGGTGACAGAAGCTAAGTGCCAGCAGGCATCAGGAAGATGGCTCTGTCAAGCTGCATCTTAAAGGGAAGAATACAGAGAGAGAGAGAGAGAGAGAGAGAGAGAGAGAGAGGTGAGAGAAAGGGGGATGAGAGAGAGAGAGGAATGAGAAAGAGAGAGGGAGGGAGGGAGAGAGAAAGGGGGGATGAGAGAGAGAGAGAGAAAGACAAAGAGAGAGAGAGAGAGAGGTGAGAGAAAGGGGGATGAGAGAGAGAGGAATGAGAAAGAGAGAGGGAGGGAGGGAGAGAGAAAGGGGGGATGAGAGAGAGAGAGAAAGACAAAGAGAGAGAGAGAGAGAGAGAGGTGAGAGAAAGGGGGATGAGAGAGAGAGAGGAATGAGAAAGAGAGAGGGAGGGAGGGAGAGAGAAAGGGGGGATGAGAGAGAGAGAGAAAGACAAAGAGAGAGAGAGAGAGAGAGAGGTGAGAGAAAGGGGGATGAGAGAGAGAGAGGAATGAGAAAGAGAGAGGGAGGGAGGGAGAGAGAAAGGGGGGATGAGAGAGAGAGAGAGAAAGACAAAGAGAGAGAAGGGGAATGAGAGAGAGAGGGGGGGATGAAAGAGAGAGAGAAAGATATATATATATATAGAGAGAGAGAGACCGAGAGAGAGAGAGAGAGAAAGAAAAAGAGAAAAGAGAGAGAGAGACAGAGACAGAGAGACCGTGACAGAGACAGTGACAGAGACAGAAACAGAGACAGAGAGAGAGGCAATCAGACAGACAGAGAGAATAGGGGGAGAGAGAGGGGGGAGACGAGAGAGCGACATAGACAGATAGATACATATATAGAGAGAGAGAAGGAGAGAGAGAGAGAGAGGGAGAGAGAGAGAGAGAGGGAGAGAGAGGGGATGAGAGAGAGAGAGGGAGAGAGAGAGAAGAGGAATGAGAGAGAGAGGGAGAGAGAGAAGGGGATGAGAGAGAGAGAGGGGGGATGAGAGAGAGGGCGGATAAGAGAGAGAGAGAGGGAGAGAGAGAAAGAGAGAGAGAGACAGAGAGACAGAGACAGAGACAGAAACAGAGACAGAGACAGAGAGTGCGTGGGCGTATAGGTTTGTCCAGCGAGCTCTCCATGAATTGAAAAGCAGACCAACGGGACATACATGTGGAGGCAATGTAGAGTTTCTTGAGAATCTGTCTTCTCCACTTGTTTTTTTTTTATGTTCACAATTCAGGTCAGTTATCAGGGACACAAATACGTATCCACCCTCCCCACACAGACACAGACACAGACACAGACACACACACACACACACACACACACACCACACACACAGACACACACACACACACACACACACACACACACACACACACACACACACACACACACACACACACACAGACATTGGAGTGGTCGAATAAGTATTTGAGAGAGTCTGACCTGAAAGTGGCACAACAACGGAAAAAAGAAATGCGTCCGAGCACCGCATACGTTTATTATTATTATTATTATTATTATTATTATTATTGTTATTATTATTATTATTATTATTAATGATATTATTATTATTATTGTTGTTATTATTATTATTATTATTATTATTATTATTATTTTTATTATTATTATTATTATTATTATTGTTATTATTATTATTATTAATGATATTATTATTATTATTATTGTTATTATTATTGTTATTATTATTATTATTATTATTATTGTTATTATTATTATTATTATTATTATTATTATTATTGTTATTATTATTATTATTATTATTATTATTATTATTATTATTGTTATTATTATTATTATTAATGATATTATTATTATTATTGTTATTATTATTACGTTTACTATGTTATTATTGTTATTATTATCATTATTATTATCATTGTTATTATTATTATTATATTAATATTATTATTATTATTATTGGTGTTGTTATTGTTATTATTATGATTATTATTATTAATGATAATATTATATTATTGTTATTATTATCATTATCATTATTATCATTATTATTATTTTTATCATTGTTGTTGTTGTTATTGTAGTTGTTGCTGTTGTTGTTGATGCTGTTGTTGTTGTTATTGTTATTATTGTTATCATCATTATTATTGTTATCAATCTGTTTGTGGTATTGGTATTGTTGTTTGTTTTTGCTTTTGTAAGTGTGTGTGTGTGTTTTATCCCACCAATAATTATAATTTATGCGCATGTCAGAATGTCACGTTATAGCCTCTGCAGTCGGAAAGAAGTGCAACTAATAATCACTGTAACTTCCAATGAGTGGAAAATAAAGCAAACTTTCCTCACCCGCCCCCTTAGCATCAGAAATAAACATGAATATACGCATAAAAAGGGGGAGGTCAGAGGTGCTATACTACCTCCAGATGCTTTCAATCTCGGCTGCCTCAATCTTGTTCTGGCTTTGTTTGTTGACTGTCCACGCCTTGCAGCCGTACAACAATATTGGTTCTATACAACATTCAAGAAACCCACCCCTTACCATCAGAAATAAACATCAATATAGCATTAAAAGGGGGTGGGGGGTGGGGTGGGGGGTCAGAAGTGCTGTACTGCCACCAGATGCTTTCGTCCGGAAGCCTAGTCATGATAAACCCATTGTGACAAAGGCAGTAAATAAATATAAATCTTGGATATTTTGTGATTGCTTGCATTTATTCCTTTTCAATCACATGAGATTTATTTTTTCAAAATACTGGATGATTCTCCGTGAAGACCGCCTTGCCGCAGTACAGCGCCACTAGTTTTTCTGTATGAGTGTATGTCTGTATCATCACCATCAGGTGCCTTGCCGCATGGCGTTGGCGATCATGGACTTCCATCTGTCTCTATCTCTTGTTGCCTCAAGCATCTCTTCCACCCTCCCTATCTTTAGCCACTCTGCAAGTCCGTCTAGTATCTTCTCCCTGGGTCTACCCGGTGCTCTCCTTCCCTCCAGCTTTCCCGTTGTGACAAGGTGTTCCAATTCCCCTTTCATCATTAAATGGCCTATGAATGTTGCCTGCCTTTTTCTAATCTTCCTTATGAATGATCTACTTGTGTCTGCCTCCATCAAGACTGTCTCGTTTGTTTTCTTTGCTGTCCATGGAACTCTCAACATTCTTCTCAGAAACCACATCTCGGCTGCCTCAATATTGTTCTGGCTTTGTTTGTTGACTGTCCACGCCTCGCATCCGTAAAACAGTATTGGTTCTATATAACATTCAAGAAACCCACCCCTTACCATCAGAAATAAACATTGATATACGCATAAAAAAAACGGGAGGGGGGGGGGGGGGAGTCAGAGGTGCTGTACTGCCTCCAGATGCTTTCATCCAGAAGCCTAATCATGATAAACCCATTGTGACAAAGGAAGTAAATGAACATAAATCTAGGATATTTTGTGATTGCTTGCATTTATTCCTTTTCAATCACATGATATTTATTTTGCAAAATGCTGCTGATTTTCCGTGAAGAGCGCTTTGCCGTAGTACAGCGCCACTATTTTTTCTGTATGAGTGTATATCTGTATCATCATTATCAGGTGCCTTGCCGCATGGCGTTGGCAATTATGGACTTCCATCTATCTCTATCTCTTGTTGCCTCAAGCATCTCTTTCACCCTCCCTATCTTCAGCCACTCTGCAAGTCCGTCTAGTATCTTCTCCCTGGGTCTACCCAGTGCTCTCCTTCCCTCCAGCTTTCCCGTTGTGACAAGGTGTTCCAATTCCCCTTTCTCATAAAATGGCCTATGAATGTTGCCTGCCTTTTCCTAATCTTCCTTATGAATGATCTACTTGTATCTGCCTCCATCAAGACTGTCTCGTTTGTTTTCTTTGCTGTCCATGGAACTCTCAACATCCTTCTTAAAAGCCGCATCTCGGCTGCCTCAATCTGTATGTCTTACCGAAAGTGATTTTTTTTCTGCAAAAGTTTTCCAGGATCAAATCCTTTGTCGCCGTGGAATCTTTAACGTGAATCGAGTACATGCTCCAAACATGATCTCGGTTTAACGTCTGATCTGAAAGACTTATCACCTAGATCACCGCCTTGTGGACAGGGAGAAGAATCTCTGTCCCATCCGTGCATTGAACCTGAGATTCTCACATCATAGGTAGATGCTTAAACCACCGCGCCCCACACGCTCAACTACTTCCCTCCCTACGCCATTATTCTTCTTCAGTCGAGGAGGAAGGAGTTAGGGTGAAATATTACAAGTAGTAAGAAACTCTGGGGATAGCTGGACAGCAGAAGGTCCTCAGAGGAGAAAAGGACCATGTGGGGTTAGTTGGGGTGAAATATTACAACATATTACAACAAGGAAGACTAATGCGGTATTACAACTTATTACAACAATGGAGAGTAATGCGATGTATCGAGAATGCAATATATTTCTTGTTGATACGTAATTTTAATATGTCAACTCTTAAAGTGACTACACTATATTTATTGTTGATAAGTGTTCCCATTTGTCAACATGTAAAGTGAATACAATGTATTTCTTGTTGATAAATAGTTCCCATTTGTCAACATGTAAAGTGAATACAATGTATTTCATAAGTAGTTCCCATTTGTCAACATGTAACGTGAATACAATGTATTTCTTGTTGATAAATAGTTCCCATTTGTCAACATGTAACGTGAATACAATGTATTTCATAAGTAGTTCCCATTTGTCAACATGTAACGTGAATACAATGTATTTCATAAGTAGTTCCCATTTGTCAACATGTAACGTGAATACAATGTATTTCATAAGTAGTTCCCATTTGTCAACATGTAACGTGAATACAATGTATTTCATAAGTAGTTCCCATTTGTCAACATGTAACGTGAATACAATGTATTTCATAAGTAGTTCCCATTTGTCAAAATGTAACGTGAATACAATGTATTTCATAAGTAGTTCCCATTTGTCAACATGTAACGTGAATACAATGTATTTCTTGTTGATACGTAATTCCCATTTGTCAACTCTAAAGAAAATACATTTTTTGTTCATATTATATTTTCCGTTTGTTAACTCTTAAACTGACTACACTGTATTTCTTGTTCATACGTATTTCCCATTTGTCAACTCTTAAAGTGATACACTATATTTCTTGTTGATAACTAGTACCCGTTTGTCAACATGTAAAGTGACTACAATGTATTTCTTGTCGATACATAATTCCCATTTGTGAACTCTTAAAGAAAATATATTTTTTGTTCATATATATTTTCCTTTTGTCAACTCTTAAGGTGACTATACTGTATTTCTTGTTGATACGTATTTCCCATTTGTCAACTCTTACAGTGAATACACTATATTTCTTGTTGATAATCATTATTTTCCACATTTGTCAACTTCTAAAGTGAAGGACATTAGATTTCTTGTTCATGGATATTTCATTTGTCAACTCTTAAAGAAGAGATACATTTGTATTTCTTATTGAAGGTATTTCACATTTGTCAATCTCTTAAAGTGAATACTTTATATTCTTGTTGATACGTATTTCCATTTTGTCAATTCTCAAAAGAATACATTTCTTGTTCATAAATATTTCCTTTTTGTTAACTTTTAAAGTGAATACACTATATTTCTTGTTGATACATATTTCCCATTTGTTACACGTAAAGTGAATACATTATATTTCTTGTTGATACATATTTCCCATTTGTCAACTCTAAAAGTGAATACTCTATATTTCTTGTTGATACATATTTCCCATTTGTCAACTCTAAAAGTGAATACTCTATATTTCTTGTTGATACATATTTCCATTTGTGAGCTCTAAAAGTGAATACACTGTGTATTTCTTGTTGGTACGTATTTCTTATTTGTCAACAAGTAAAAAGAACATATTACATTTCTTGTTGATACATATTTCCCATTCGTCAACTCTTAATGAGAATACACAATATTTCTGGTTGATACGTAATTCCCACTTGTCCACTTGTCAACTCTTAAAGTAAATAGTTTGTATATCGTGTTGATGCGTATTTCCCATTTGTCAACTCTTAAAGTGACCACTTTATATTTCTTCTTGATACCTCTTTCCCATTTGTCAACTCTTAAAGTGAATACATTTCTTGTTGATACGTATTTCCTATTTTTCATCTCACCTGAAACCACTCCATTTTTTCTGATAATGATGATAACAACAAAGAACAGAACGAAAACAACGAAGAAGTGTTTCTATTGGAAATGAGAGAAGTTGAAGATACGTGTCTTTTTTTCGTCTTTTTTTTTCTCACTTCCTTGTTTCCAGTGGACTGATGAACAATGAACGAAAAGTAGAACCTCCACCAGGCCTCGGGGGGAGGGGAGGGGAGGGGACAAAATACAAACAAGTAATGATTGTATGCAGAAGCAGGGATAACCCACGGGTGACAGAAGCAAGTACCAGAGGGGACCAGGGAGATGGATCTGTCAATCTGAATCTGAAGGCAAGATAACAAGAGAGAGAGAGAGAGAGAGAGAGAGGAGACAGAGAGAGAGAGAGAGAGACAGAGAGAGAGACAGAGAGAGACACAGAGATAGACAGACAGGCAGACAGAGAGACAGAGAGACACAGACAGAGAGACATAGACAGAGACAGACAGAGAGACAGAGAGGCAGACAGACAGAGATACAGAGCGGCAGACAGACAGAGACAGACAGAGAGAGACAGAGACAGACAGAGAGACAGACAGACAGAGAGACAGAGAGACCAAGACAGAGAGACAGACAGATAGAGACAGACAGAGACAGAGAAACACGCAGAGTGACAGAGAGACAACAAGAGACAGACAGAGAGGAGGGAGAGAGAGAGAGAGAGACAGACAGACAGACAGACAGACAGACAGACAGAGATAGAGAGTGAGAAACAGAGACAGAGAGGCAGACAGACTGACAGACAAGAGAGACAGAGAGAGAGACAGACAGACAGACAGACACACAGACACACAGACACACAGACAGACAGACAGACAGACAGACAGACAGAGGCAGAAACAGAGAGACAGAGACAGAGAGATATGGTGGCGGTACTACAAAACAGGTCAAAGAGAGGCGGGGGTATGTGGGTGTATGAAAGTTGAGGGCAGAAGTATCTAGCTAGCTTTCCCATCCACCCCACCCCACCCCCCAAAAAAATGAAAAAGGGAGAAAACAAAAAAAGAGAAAACAAAAACAAAAAAAACAAAAAAACAAAAACAAACAAACAAAAAATAGAAAGAAAGAAAAAAGGAGAATAGGATGCAGATAGTCTGAATATTGTCTTGCGACTCTGTGTCCATCTACACACTTCTATCGACACCTGTGAGCATTTGCAAATGCACGCCGCCCACACACACACCCACACGAATGCGCACGCAAGTGCACACACACACACACACACGGGCATACACACACATACACACACACACTTATATATATATATATATATATATATATAATATGTATACACACCACACATCTGCACAAACAAACACACACTTACACACACACACACACACACACACACACACACACACACACACACACACACACACTGCACACAAACACACACACATACACACACACACACACACACACACTGCACACAAACACACACACATACACACACACAAACACACACACACACACACACACACACACATACACACACACACACATTGTTCCCACTCCACACATACACTCTCTCTCTCTCTCACACCACACACACACACACACACACACACACACCACACACACCCCACCACTAACACCACCACCACCACCACCACCACCCACACACCTCGATATGCACGCACATAGGCACGCACACCCAGACATAACCACACAAACATATAACAACAACACAGAAATATACTCACACGCAAAGTTACAGAGGGTGGAGAGGAGAGAGAGAGAGAGAGAGAGAGAGAGAGAGAGAGAGAGGACAGAGACAGAGAGACAGAGAGAGACAGAGACAGAGACAGGGAGACAGAGAGACAGAGAGACGGAGAGAGAGAGAGAGGGAGAGACAGAAAGTGAAAGACGAGAGAGAGAGAGAGAAAGAAAGAGAGAGAGATGGAGACAAAAAGACCACAAAATAAAAGAGATAGATAGATGGATGGATAGACATTATATATATATATATATTATATATATTTATATATATATATATACATATACACATATATACATATATATAGAAAGAAAGAGAGAGAAGAGAGAGAGAGAGAGAGAGGAGAGAGAGAGAGAGAGGAGAGAGAGAGAGAGAGAGAGAGAGAGAGAGAGAGCCCTGAAATATCTAGTTACCGTCGAGACAAAAGAAAATAAAGTAAACGAAGAAAGAAGAATCGCCTTGTTTGCATGAAATCAAGAAACTGACGGTAGCCAAGTTTATTTCTTATTCTACAGGATGCCCATTTTGCTTGCTTCTTTTGTGTAATCTTCGACATGTCTTAGCTATATTTTCTTTTTGTCAATAAAGTTAAGTAACATGGACAAGAGCAAAAATAAGGAACATGTATATGTGACAGAATAAAATTGTCGAAACAAATTTAAAAAAAAAAAAGGCACGCTTAGATCTTAACTTACGCGCAACAAGAGAAAAAGTGTCTTGGCACATAACATGTTTTTGCTGTTCAATAATGTTGTTTATTTTGTTTGTTTTTGATATGCAGTAAGACGAGCACATTTATAGGTCATGGATTGGAATCGAAGAAAACATGTTGCGTTTTCTGTGAGAAGAAAACAAAGGTGTCTGAGCATCCACTTTTGTTGTTTGATAATTATGCGTCTGTCAGAATGTTACAATGCGACCTCTGAAGAATAAAAACAATGTAACAAAAACCCACATTAAAATTTAACCCTTTCACTCTTGCAGGCTGTCCATAAGCTGCAAAAAAATTAACTCTTTTACGCTCTCACCCTATCCACCAGCTTCCTGCTTTAACCCTTTCACTCCCACAGTCTGCCCGCAAGCCCCCCCCTTCCCCCCCAAAAAAAAATTTTGACTCTTTCTCTCCCTCACCCTATCCACCAGCTTCCTGTTTTAACCCTGCCACTCCCACAGTCTGTCCGTTAACCGAAAAAAATTAACTTTCTCTCCCTCACCCATCCGCCAGCTTCCTGCTTTAACCCTTTCATTCCCACAGTCTGTCCGTAAGCCGTAAAAAAATTAACTCTTTCACTGCCTCACACTATCCACCAGCTTCCTATATGAAGCTGGTGGGGAGACTGTGGGAGTGAAAGGGTTAACTTTTTGCTTTGTTATCATGGCTGACAATGCAGGATGCTTGGCGGATATGGTGAGGGAGTGAAAGGGTTAACGTTTTGCTTTGTTATCATGGCTGACAATGCAGGATGCTTGGCGGATATGGTGAGGGAGTCAAAGGGTTAAGCAATGAAAAAGAAAGCAAACTTTTGTCACCACCACAATCCCCTTCCCCCTTGTCTCCTCCTACCCTTACGTCATAGTTTTCTGCTTTTACTGGCGAGCCAATGGCAAGAAGGACGACATTAGGGGGGTGAGGTTCTGCTAGGTGGATGGGGTGGGGGGGGGGGGGGGTGGATGGGGAAGGGGAAGGTGCGGTTATTAAAGAAAGCTGGACAAATAAACTAACAATACACATACAAATAAATGACATTGGCCAAGAAACAATCTTTCGTGCATTTGTTTAAAAATTCTGGTTTTACGAACTCCCACGTGGATGTATACGTGTGTGTGGCTTTGTTT
>CM060315.1:25869236-25871736 GCA_030674185.1 Monoplex corrugatus | reverse complement strand
TCCATATAAAACCATGCTCACCAGCGCTTTACATTTCGCAAGAAAGGCAAAAGGTGATAAAAAATGTTCACAATTACATACACAATAAGATAACAACAAACATTAAAGCTATACAAGTAAGAAGACACATAAGAAACCACAGAATATTAAAATTTAAACACTGACTTATGTAATGAAGAAAGATTAACAGATTTTTCATATGAATAAAGAGGCATACTGTGTTTATATATTGCTGCGTGTGTGTGCTTGCGTACGTGTGTGTGTACATGTGTGTGTGCGTGCGTGTGCGTTGCTGTGCGCGTGTGTTTGTAAGAATGTGTGTGTGTGTGTGAGAGAGAGAGAGAGTGTGTGTGTGTGTGTGTGTGCGTGTGCTATGTTTGCATGCGTGTGTGTGTGTTTATGCATGCAATAGTTGTACATAAAATTATAATCAATATTTTGAATGAAGATAAAAACAGAAAAATTCTAATCCATATACAGGAAAAACATTACAACTTCAGTATTACAGCATTAATACCTTGACAATCAAAATTCCTCACAAATTATGAACTATTCGCATATCATACATCACAATTTACATACAAACAAAGATTTGAAAAAGTTTCTTAAAGTATTTCAGTCTCTTTCCCACTCAATTTCTCCCCTATCCCTTCCTCAGCTGTACACATACAGTGATACACACACATGCTCACTCAAGCACACACACACACACACACACACACACACACACACACACACACACACACACACACACACACACACACACACATACACACATGCACGCACACACACACCTTGCTCTATAGGCCCTTATACAAAATACTGTTATACAGGCAGGAGAGATTAGTCTGATGACAGACTTGCAAACTAAGGCTCTTCAGGTTAGATGAGTTTGAAAGAGGTGGGTTTTCAGGTGCCGTTTGAAGGTTGAGAAACACTTAGTTTTTCTGAGAGACAGTGGTAGAGAGTTCCATACATTTGGGCCAAAGACAGAGAAAGATTTTTTACCAAAGGTGTCTAGAGAGAAGCGAGGAACAGTCAACAGTGAGGTGTCAGAAGAGCGGAGCGTTCGAGAAGGTTTGTAACCCTGCAGGAGGTTGGCAAGATAGGATGGCATGTTCTCGTGATAGATACACTGAAAGCAGAGACAGGCAACTTTATATTGAATCCTAGCCTTTACCGGGAGCCAATGAAGTGTTCTAAGCAGAGATTTTGCACTCTCACGCCTGGGCTTGCGGAGAACAAGGCGAGCCGCGTAGTTCTGACAACATAAACAAGACAACATAACGCATCATTCACACAATTCACATACGTAAATATAGCATAACTGGGGGTGGCACCACAAAAACCATCATTTACATACATTTCACATCTTCAAAAGACCGAAATCTCTTAGAAGCATTGCTATACGTAGCACCCCAAAAATCAACGTTTACATACATTTCACATCTTCAAAACAACGAAATCTCTCGGAAACATAGCAAACACACACACTCACAACAAAGCTTCAGTCCATATGAATTTTGGTCCATAGGATGTTCATGCTAGGGTTACTAATCACCAACGAGTCACTGCGGCAGACGTGGAGTCCTGTGAAGGGCTGCGCTAATGAAACGAACCGTAGGCTCGTGAAGTGGGAATACCGCCGATCTTGCCGGAAGACGCAACCGTAGAAGCCCCTCCGGTTGCATCTGCCTTGGACGATCGTAACGTTGCCAGAGCTCGGACTCGTGCACCTCCTCATAGAACCAGACCACAAGGACAGCAATGATGACTGGCGCAGGACACGGGTGATCTTCTCCCCTCATGCTGGTGAAACTCTGAATACGACCTCCCTTACTGACCCTAGTTAGACAAACAGCCATGACTGGGCATGGCAGCAAAACTCACCATCCATGAACATGTCGACGAACCCAGCTACCAGTACCAACCTAGCCACCAAACCACACACCAACAGCAACAACGGAGAGTAGACGACTATTCACTGCTAGATACATGCCTGACAACGACACCTATACACTGTACTCTCACATGACAATGTTGACAAAATTTGGAGTGACTGACCAATGCTCCCACCGCATACTGTCTGTAGCAGAAGGAAAATAACAGGCGTCACACATAGACCCCTACAAACTTCACACAACTACGCAGACCAACAATGAAATGACTGACCATTGCACCCACTGCATATCGTCTGTAGCAGAAGAAAAATACAGGCATCAAGTCACTCCTGGTTGCATGCCAAAGACATATAGACCTCCACAAACTTCACACAACTACGCAGACCAACAAAACACAGAGACCTCTACCAACTTCTAGGACACGAAGTCCAACTACAGGTGGTGACTCTGACCAGCAACTGGCCCTTTCCGCCCATTTGCAAACCGTCTGAAGCAGAAATGGCACACAATACCAACTAAACTAACAATTCTGACCAGCAACTGGCCCTATCCGCCCAACTGCAAACTGTCTGAAGCAGAAGGACAACCAAGCTCCTACT
>CM060315.1:25861736-25864236 GCA_030674185.1 Monoplex corrugatus | reverse complement strand
ACCACACTGTTATTGTGTTCCCAACTGGCGAGGCCCATGGCTATAGGGATGGTGTGTGGGGGTGGAACGCGAAGGCGTGTCAAAGAAGCGGACACAAATCAGACAACGGAGATTATACCCCCCCAAACCCCCCCCCAAAAAAAAAAAAAAAAAACTATAAAAAAAAGATAAATAAAAAAAAGTATTTGTTAGAAAACAACTTTCGTTCTTGTACTTTTGTACACAGTTTTTGTGTGTTTGTTATTTGTTGTCTTCTTTTACATTTCTTTTTTTTTCTCTTTCATATTTTTTATTTGTTTGTTTGTTTGTTTGTTTGTGTTGTTTTGTTTCCTCACTTTACAATGACATACGGATTCACAAGAACAAAAGACATGTGTGATGATACAGAGGCAACCAGAAAACTTAACAATATTGTATGTAATGGTGAAAAAACTATAAACATGATAAAACTGTTTGTTTTAATTTCTAATACTAAAATACAGAGAGAGAGAGAGAGAGAGAGAGAGAGAGAGAGAGAGAGAGAGAGAGAGAGAGAGAGAGAGGAGAGAGAGAGAGAGAGAGAGAGAGAGAGAGAGGAGCAGAGAGAGACTCATCCGCAACATTTAACGGAAATTTCTCCGATAAGTTCAAATTGTTAGTGATAAGTGAATATATTAATAAATGTGATAACGCATCAAAGAACCTGAACGTTTGTTTTGCACTCTCGTAAAAAACACAGTTCTGACGAAAATGGATGTCCATCTGGTTGTGTTTATTCAATATTTGTTGTTCGTACGGTTTCTCTGTCTTTCCAAATTCTGTTTTGTGAGTGTTGTTTTGAAGTATTTTCTCTTATAGTATGCATATTTGTAACGGTTTTTTTATTCAGCCCATCTCCTTTACCCATTTCCCCGCAGCCCTTCTTATCCTCCCCGCTTTAAACAGTTTCATTTGGACACAGACGAATGTGTGCCTGTCTTACGAAATGCCAGTTAAAGTTTCTTGGCTGTTTTTGGGGTCAGCGTTTTATTGTTTACGTGTTTCTCCACAGCTGTGCTTACATCTAGTTATAGAGCAAATTGGTCCAGTGCTTAAATCAATTATACGAGAGATCTTACTAGTCCCAGAAAACCAGTATCTTTAGCAGTATTTGGAAACGTGTCTCGTGAGACTGCAACTGCAAAACTTAAACTGTGTCTGAATAGTCCTACATGGTTCAGGCAGTCTGTCTGTCCAATAATCACAGATGAAGTCCGTGGTTGGCTGGTCTGCCAGTAGTCTCTAACCTTTCTGCACTCCTGTTTCTGTTTTGCGAGGAGTAGTTGTTCCTGGAAGTTGCCGAGTTCTCTGCGCAGTAGATACGTCTTGGGGCTTGTGTGTAGGCTTCCAAGACGTTGTTATTGATGGCCAACATCTTGGGGTCCTTTCGACAAAGATCTTTGAAGCGTAGCTATGGGCGACTGGGAATCTGTTCAGTGTTGATGAATGAAAAGCAGAAGGGCGAGTAGATTGGTTCTGCCCTCAATTATGTCCTGAAGAAAATCAGGTTCCCTATTACTTTACTTTGATTACTCGGTTATTGAACAATCATTTTATCTTAACCCTGCGTATGTAGGTTTACATCAAAACTTCAAAACCGGTTGTGTAAAGATCTCTCTTTCCTACTTCTAAGTGCATAGAGAGCACCACTTGTTTGCATATATTTCTGTTATTGATATCGGCAGTTTATTGCTTTTTGTTTTAAGTGCATATAGGACATCATTTCTTTGTTCGCTTGCTTTTCGATTATTCAAATTTACAAAGCAGCCGTGGATTTTTTTTGGGGGGGTGAGGTATAGTTTTTGTTGTGTATCCGTATACGTTTTTAATACGTACTTTTTGTTTGATTGGTTGGTTACGATTGGTTTGTTCTGGTTTCTTCCGGCAAAATTGAAATTTGCTATTCTCTCATCATTATTCGATTTCTCATTATGTTAAACACACCTTTGCCTGCCCATAAGTTTTTGCGTAGGCTCGAAGAGTCTGCCAGATAATTGCTGTCAGACTTGGGTGGAGAACATATGAAATTGTCAGAGTGCTATGAACCCTTCTTGGACAAACCCCAAACTGCTGTAAAACACAGACTGATCATACTATGTATTTTGTCTACAGAAGACTATTACATGCCTTCGGCAGATCGGAAATAATATGATAATCCCATCTCGAGCTCAAATGATTCAGGAAAGTACAATACATCTTTTTGTCTGTTGTTGAGTCACCATTCTGGCTCAGGAGACGAAAAGCTGGTACCTTGAGATGACTACATGCAAATGAATACTTTTCGTGCAGCGTGAATGGTTATATACATTTTGCATACTCTTCACAGTTGACATACTTGATACATGAAGAAATAGAAATATGAGGAAATAACTGAGTACATTATGCAGACTTGCCACAACAGATTGGTGTAATGTACTGGAAATAAGAACGTACTTTCAGAAGATTGCAAATAATTGGATATATTTCACATAATTGCCACGGT
>CM060315.1:25854236-25856736 GCA_030674185.1 Monoplex corrugatus | reverse complement strand
CTGACGGAAAGGGTGAGGGAATCAAAGCGTTAAGGTTTTGGCTTTGCTCCCATGGTTGGCAATGCAAAAAGATGGTGGACAGGGTGAGGGAGTCAAAGGGTTAATGTAGTGATACACTGTGTCTAAATACTCTGTCTCAGAAAGAATTGATCGAATATGCAGTTTGCACAAATCTGTTTAGAGTATCGCGCTACACAAAAATGACTTATGAAAATAAATTCGCTTCCAATGGTTCATCCAGTATATAAACAACCAAATTATCATCAGCAGCAAATATAACAGAAAAAAAGAAACGTTGAAAAGGAAAAAAAAACTAAAACCAACTAACCAACAACCCACCAACCAACCAAGCAACCAATCAACTAACCAAGCAAGCAACCAACCAACCAACCAGCCAACCAACCAAACAACCAACCAACCAACCAACCAAACAACACAAGACAAAACCACAGAACGACAACAATAGCTACCACCACCACCACCACCAACACCACCACCACCACCACCACTACAACAACAACAACAATAACAACAAGAAAACAGTAACAACAGTAACCACAACAACAACAACAACAATAACTAACATGGTAGGTAATATAATCAAAGGACACAACTCTTGAGAATCATCTCCCATGTTGTATAGAACTTCTCAAATCTAACACAGCTTACGCTACCCATTCAGCTAGCATAGAAGCAGATACAAAGTACAAAAACAGCAAGCTCAGAACATCCTCAAAAAAGGAGCGCCCAAGCCTACCTTTATAGTCTGCAACTATCCTACACACAACTATGAGAGAGGAGAGAAATACATACAATATATTGGTCTTATGTTCAAGATTGACATAGTCTTTTATTTTGAACTGACCAAACACACACACATAGACAAGACAGAACATATACATGGTTGCTTCCAAGGCATATAGGTAATACCAAAGAAATAAGAGGGAAGCAGGGAGAATTTTTATAATATAATCAAAGGACACAACTCTTGAGAATCATCTCCCATGGTAGGTAAGTTTGAGTCCAGTACTGATAAGAAACTAATCCTGACAGCAAACAATGAAAAAGAAATAAAGATTTAATGTCCGGTATTTCAGCAGACCAGTCAGGAAATATGCTGGAGTTTGATGAAGAAAGGCAAAGACTAAAATCGTAGAATCATCCTATTGCTATATTTTTGCTTGAAATATGGACTAGTTGCCTTCTTGCCCCTATAGAAATTTGACAAACATGTCATTATGTATTCACGATTACATTTCTTTTTATTTTGTATTTAGAAATTTAATAGACATTCATTATACACCCACGGTTACATTTTTATTTAATTTGCATGGTTATTATTGATTAGCAAACAAATTCCCCTTCCTTTTTTCTTTTTAAGCGACTTTATTTTTCTTACCTTTTTCTTCGTTGTTTCCATAATCATTGATAAATTCATATGTAGTCTTTCCGATCAAGGTATGAACTGCCGTCTCATGTCTGTCATGAGCTTAGTGCACGCATATGAACTCTTGGTAATAAAGAAGTTACCCTCTGGCAAAATAAATAAACAAAAACCTTTGTCATAGAAAATAAAGGGCACACTAAACATGGTGTAAATCAAACATAGATAACATATGAATAAGATAATCGAGAAGTGAACAAACATAAATAAATAAATGAATGATTAAATAAATAAACGATTAAATAAAGAAATAAATGAATGACAATTAAAAAAACGAATAAGCAAACAAAACAGCAAATAAATAAATAAACGAATGAATGAACAAATGAATAATGAAGAATGAAGACCGAACGAATGAATGAATGAATGAATGAATGAATAAAAATGATTGAATCGATAGATCAGCCAATCAAATGGATAATGAATAATAAACAAACAGATACATGAATGAATAAACACACAAATAACAAGGCAAATAAGTCAATAAAGCATGAGATAAATGCATAAATGAATAAATAATTCAACAAGGCAACAAAACAAAAGATTGGATAAACAAACAAATATTGAAATATGCATGAGTGAATAGATAGATAAATACTGAAACATTAAAACAATGACTAAAAACTTTTAAAGAATAACGAATAACTGAATAAATAAATAACTAACTAAATAAATAAATAAAAAATAAATAAATAAATAAATAGATAAATAAATAAATAAATAATGAATAAACGAAAAAAAAAAAGAAAGAAAGGCAAAAGAATAGAATGAATGAATGAATCAATCAATCCAATTAATCAATTAATCAATCAATCAATCAGTCAATCAAATAATCAAATGAAACAATGAATGATGAATAAATACACGAATAAATAAATAAACACATAAATACATGAGTAAACAGAAATTTAAGTCAACAAAACAAGCGATACATGAATGAACAATGAATGATTAAACAGGCAACGAAACAAATGATAAAATGAATATAAACAAACTGATCTATAAATCAATGAATAAATATGTAAGCACTGCAATACGTAAACAAGGCAACAAAAC
>CM060315.1:25831736-25836736 GCA_030674185.1 Monoplex corrugatus | reverse complement strand
GAAACAACTGAATTATTCGGCCGCTGGTCGTCAGCACCCCTTCACGATAGAAGAAAATCAGACGCAAAGCGTTGCAGGCATCGATTTTCTCTCCACTCCACTCTTCTCTTACACCCTTTTCCCCGAGCAAGCGTAAGTTTCCCAACGAAAGAGCTAGTTTCTCGCACAAATCCGATGCTTCTCTGGCTAAACTCAGCGCTTTACAACCTGACATCCCTCTCTTTGCCGCTTCCGCCTATACCTCCTCCTCCCTGGCAGGGTTATAAAAAAAAAAAAAAAGAAAAAAAAAAGCTTGCGGACGAAGAGTTCTTTCCCTTTCCCTTTTCGGTCACACTCGGGCGCTGGTTTTAGCGGTGGTTCGTCTTGGGGAAAGCTCTTCTCTAATTTGCCCGGCTCGAGCGGAGAGAAACGAAGTTATCAAGGGCTGAATTTCGATGCGGAGCTGCTGTTCGTCGCTTCTTCTATTCCCTGTAGACGCCATCTTGGTTTCTGCGGAATTGCATTTTGGGTAGGAGAGGAGAGCGTGTTGTTGTGTAGTGGCAGTCTTCTGCCTTGTTAGTCGCGGCTTGAACTTCGACCTTTCGACGGGGATGAAAGCGATTGAAAAGTCTGAATTAAATCAGGGTTCGTTTTCTGACACGCTAATTGCTTCAGTGCTTCCCGATGATGGTGCTGAAGCTGTAAAATGCAAAAAAAATGTGTGAGGTAAAAATCCGATCAGGTGACAATGGCCCGGTCAGAAACTTGAGCCTGGGGGAAAAAAGATGCACTGAAGATCTGATTTAGTACGTGACAGTAGAAGTGAACACTGTAGGTCTTCCTTCTCATTTGCAGTCGACTCAGCTTATGCAAACATCGTACACGACAACACTGCTTACATATGTTTAGAAACAATTTCCAGGGCAGGTTTAACCTTGTCTCTCCATTTCATCTTAACACGAAAACTAAACTGTGTGTATTGCGAACAATGCGTGCGCCACAGATAGATTTTTATATCAAAATACAGACAATCTATCATCAAATGGCCGTTTCGTTATCCGATAACATTCCATCTGTTTCAACATGAAGCAGAGTCTACTTCTATCTATCTAGATCTATCATCTATCTATCTATCTATCTATCTATCTATCTATCTATCTATCTATCTGTCTGTCTGTCTGTCTGTCTATCTATCTATCTATCTATCTGTGTCTGTCTATCTATCTATCTATCTATCTATCTGTCTGTCTATCTATCTATCTATCTATCTATCTATCTGTCTGTCTGTCTGTCTATCTATCTATCTATCTACGCATACATGGACAAGCACAAACAAACGGGGCGTGCACACACGCCCCCACACACCACACACACACACACACACACACACACACACACACACACACACACATACATATGTATATATATATATATGTATGTATGTATGTATGTATGTATGTATGTGCGTACATGTATATATACACATATTTATATATACATACTATGCGTATGTCTGCATTTATGTATGTATGTGTGCATGTCTGTGTGTATGTATGCATTTATAGATATAAATAAGAGACAGACAGACAGACAGACAGACAGAAAGACAGAGACAGACAAACAGAGAAAGAGAGAGAAGGAGAGATAAAGAAACTGTGATGTATGTGTTTGTCCCATTCAGCCTGCTTTGTAAAAGGATTGAACAAATCCTATTTTTAGACAGTAGCGACAAGTTGCTTCAACCCCAACACCCTACATACCACACAAACTGACACCCTTCACATAGACAGTAAATCCAATCACACACAAGCTTCCTGGACTGTAAACAAAACCATGCCAAAAAAAACACACAAAAAAACACACATCTGAAAGAAAAAGAAAAAAAAAATCACTGTACGGTGATGCTTCCTCCATAACGATAACGATATATCAGAAATTCCCTGGTGAGTCTACATAACAGTGGGAAAAAACAAGTCTGCACGCCAGATGAATAAGCCATGTTTACGGTCAGTCAGCACGCACAGAAAACTGATAACCCCAGTGTTACTTCACGAGACTGTTACTTACCACGACCACACACAAAAAAATGGTTAACTGTGTAAGTAATGTTTGCACAGAAGTGTGTAGACTCTATATGTCTGTTCCTGTGTTAAACAGAATTTAGCTTTGCAACATTTCATAGTATAGACGATATACACTATTTCGTATTTTCCCCCATTTATCAATATAGCTATGTACAAGTTGTAGTCTTTACTACGCTTATCAATTTATCGATGTGCGGTATATATTTTTCATTGTACTTATCAATTTAGTTATGTACACTATCTATACTTTACTACACTCAGCAATTTAGTTATGCACACTATCCATTCTTTACTACACCCAGAACTTTAGTCATGCAAATTATCTATTCTTTTCTACACTCAGCAGTTTAGCTGTGTGTACACTAGCTACTCTTTATTTTCTTTATTACACCCAGCAATTTAATTATGAACACTGTCTAATCTTTACTACACTCAGCAATTTTGGTTATGTACTTTATTGTTGTTGTTGTTGTTGTTTTTTCACTACACTCAGCAATTTGATTATGTACTTTATTGTTGTTGTTGTTGTTGTTGTTGTTGTTGTTTTTTCACTACACTCAGCAATTTGATTATGTACTTTATTGTTGTTGTTGTTGTTGTTGTTGTTGTTGTTTTTTCACTACACTCAGCAATTTGATTATGTACTTTATTGTTGTTGTTGTTGTTGTTGTTGTTGTTGTTTTTTCACTACACCCAGCAATTTGATTATGCACACTCTTCTATTCTTTACTACACTCAGTAATTTGGTTATGTACTTTATTGTTGTTGTTGTTGTTGTTGTTGTTGTTGTTGTTGTTGTTGTTGTTTTACTACACTCAGCAATTTGATTATGCACACTCTTCTATTCTTTACTACACTCAGTAATTTCGCTATGTGCTTTATTATTTTTACTACATTCGGCAATTTAGTTATGCCCACTCTCTATTCTTTACCACACTCAGTAGTAGCTATTTACATTATCTATTTTTACTACACTTAACAATTTAGTTATGTATACCATCTATTCTTTATTACACTCTGCAATTTAGTTATGCACACTATGAATTCTTTACTACATTCATCAATTTATTACACTTAGGAATTTTGTCCACCTGACAGCATTTCCTAAAATTATCTGTTTAATCTAAGTATGTGTGCAATGCTGTGAATACACGTGTCGGTACAACGATATGAAGTCTTTACTAAACATAAGTTTTTAGCGATGTAAACTATATAGATTTTACTATACGTATCAATTCAGCGATGAAAAAAATGTACTACACATCAATTTTGATAGTCTTTGCAACAATGTTCAGTATAGCCATGTGCATTATGTAGTCGTAACTGAAATTATCAGTTTAGCTTTTTACACTATGAAGTGTTTATCGATTTAGCCATGTGCCCTGTGCAGGCTTTATTATACTTATTAATTTAGCTTTGTAGCCTTGTGGTGTCTTCACCACACGTGCCAATTTAACTAGGTACATTTTGAAGTCGTGACTACACTTAGCTATTTAGCCATGTAGACCATGCAGCTTTCACTACACATCAGTTAAATCATGCAGACTATGCAGTCTTCATTATATTTGTCAGTTTAGTCATAAAATATATGGAGTCTTCACTTCACTTATCAATTAAGCCATGCGGACTGTGTAATGTTTTCTACACTTATCAATTTAGCCATTTAGAATATGGGGTCTTTACTACACTTATCAATTTAGCCATGTAGAATATGGGGTCTTCACTACACTTATCAATCTGGCCATGTACACTATAAGGTCTTTACTTCACTTATCAATATAGCCATGTATACTATCTAGTCTTCACTACACTTATCAATCTGGCCATGTACACTATAAGGTCTTTACTTCACTTATCAATATAGCCATGCAGACTATGGAGTCTTCAGTACACTTATCAATTTAGCCAAGACGATTACAAAGTGTTTACTACACTTATCGATTTAACCATGTAGGCTATGTAATGTTCACTATGCGTATCAATTTAGCCATGTAGGCCATGCGGTCTTAACTTCGCTTATCAATTTATCCATGTAGACTATGAAGTCTTTATTACACTTATCAATTTAGCCATGTACACTGTGAAATCTTTGCTACACTTATCAATTTAGCCATGTACACTGTGAAATCTTTGCTACACTTATCAATTTAGCCATGTACACTGTGAAATCTTTGCTACACTTATCAATTTAGCCATGTACACTGTGAAATCTTTGCTACACTTATCAATTTAGCCATGTACACTGTGAAATCTTTGCTACACTTATCAATTTAGCCATGTACACTGTGAAATCTTTGCTACACTTATCAATTTAGCCATGTACATTGTGAAATCTTTGCTACACTTATCAATTTAGCCATGTACATTGTGAAATCTTTGCTACACTTATCAATTTAGCCATGTACACTGTGAAATCTTTGTACACTTATCAATTTAGCCATGTACACTGTGAAATCTTTGCTACACTTATCAATTTAGCCATGTACACTGTGAAGTCTTTGCTACACTTATCAATTTAGCCATGTACACTGTGAAATCTTTGCTACACTTATCAATTTAGCCATGTACACTGTGAAGTCTTTGCTACACTTATCAATTTAGCCATGTACATTATGAAGTCTTTACTTATCAATTTAGCCATGTACATCATGACGTCTTCACTACACTTATCAATTTAGCCATGTACAGTATAAAGTCTTTGCTACACAAAGTAATTTAGCCATGCACACTATGAAGTCGTTACTATACGTATCAATTTAGCTATGCATATTATGTAATTTTCACTACATTTGAAATTTAGCTATGCTGACAATGTCATTTTCATACAATGATCTATTTAACCTAACAGACTATGAAGTCTTTACTATGCCTGTCAGTGTAAGTACGTACGATGAGTAGTGTTTACCTCATTATCAATTTAGACAGGCACCCTGTGTA
>CM060315.1:25824236-25829236 GCA_030674185.1 Monoplex corrugatus | reverse complement strand
ACACTGTACTGTCTTTCACTCACAAATATGCCATATAGACAAAGACACAGTCAGGCTGAAACACACGCGAGCGCGCTCATATTTCCAGTTCCACGAAACTTTCGAAAAGAAACGAAACTGACTCTCAAAAGGGGATTCACACTTCTTTTTGTGGATAATACCCCTCCCTGCAACGACCCACTTTCTCAGAATGTCTGCCCTCTCCTTCTCTTCTGTCTCTCTGTCTGTCTCTTGTCTGTCTGTCTCTATCTCTGTCTCTGTCTCTCTGTCTCTGTCTGTCCTCTCTGTCCTCTCTTGTCTCTCTCTGTGTCTCTCTGTCTCTGTACTCTCTGTCTCTCTCATGTATCTCTCTGTCTCTGTATCTCTCTGTCTCTCTCTGTTCTCTGTCTGTCTCTGTCCTCTATGTCTCTCTGTCTCTCTCTCTGTCTGTCTCTCTCTGTCTCTGTCCCTCTTGTCTGTCCCCTGTGTCTTCTGTTGCTCTGTCCCTTTTCTCTCTGTCTCTGTCTGTCTGTCTTCTCTCTTTCTCTCTTTCTCTCTCTCTCTTCTCTCTCTCTGTCTCTCTTCCTCGTTTTCTCTGTCTCTCTTTCTCTTCTCTGTCTGTTTGTCTCTTCCCTGTCTCTCTCTTTTTCCTTGATTTTTTCTTGTTATCGTTGCTTCTTTTCTTCTTTTTCTGATCAATTCTACTTTTCATATGTAAAGAATTACGTCATTCCAGGATGGAGGGTGTGTGTATATGTGCCTGCAAGCAAAATTTATCGGCATTAAACTTAAAAGTTTTAGGCTGAAACACTTGAAGAGAGGAATCTCCTCTGAAGACCTTCTGCTGCCCAGGACTCCTTAGAGTTTCTTGATACAGCTGTGTATAGGTATGTTGCCGCCTGATATGATTCATGGATCCGTTTCAGTTAATAAGGACAAAAATGCATAAATTTGAATCCAGTCGTCGATAGTTAGAAGAGGTTGACTCAACTTATGAAATTATTTATTTGCATTTTTGTCCAATGTTAACGAAATTTAACCTGTTCAGACCCCATCTTTACTTTAATACACAGGTTTAAATGAATAATGGTTCAGTTTTGATACCATCCATGTTAAAATGTAGAAAGAACAAACACACGTACTTAAAGTGTAACTCTTTCTGAGTGTTGTGAGTCTCAATTTAAAGTGGTATATTAAATAGTAATGGAAAAGCCATCTATGACAACAACATTGAGATGACTGATTTTTATTAAGAAACAGTTGCTTGACCGTGCACTATGGGTGATAAACATGATAGTTTGGATTATATGTGTGTGAGTGAGTATGTGTGTGTGTGAGTGGGGGTAGAGTAGTGTGTGTGTGTTTTGAGTGTGTGTGTGTGTGTGGATGTTGTGAGTGTGTGTGTGTTGTGAGTGTGTGTGTGTGTGTGTGTGTGTGTGTGTGTGTGTTGTGTTGGTGTGTGGTGTGTGTGTGTGTGTGTGTGTGTGTTGTGTGTGTGTCTACGCATGTGCTTATGCTGATGTGCGTGCACTTTTACAATTTACTTTCTCTCTGTGTTGGTCAGCTAACCCTCCCCCCCCCCCCCTCTCTCTCTCTCTGCATGTCTGTCTGTTTGTTTGTCTGTCTCTGTATCTCTTTGTCTCTCTATCTTTCTGTTTGTGTCTGTCTGTCTGTCTTTTTGTCTCTGTCCCTCTGTCTGTCTCTATCTCTGTTTCTCTCTATCTGTCTCTCTGTTTTTGTCTCTGTCTTTGTCTCTTCTTTGTCTCTTTCTTTGTCTGTCTGTCTGTCTATCTCTGTCTCTGTCTCTATCTCTGATCTCTGTCTGTCTGTCACTGTCTCTGTCTTCTTCTATCTATCTGTCTCCATCTCTCTCTCCAAGTAGGGAAATTACTGTGTGTTCTCACAGAGCGGAGAAGATGAGGCCAACTTGACACACCAGTTTCCCCCAAATGAAAGGAGGACACTCGTTTCCATGGAAACGACCCGCTCCACCCACATCTCTCTCTCTCTCCTCTCTCTCTCTCTCTCTCTCTCTCTCTCTCTCTCTCTCTCTCTCTCTCTGATGACTAGAATATCTCCGGTGGCCAGAGATGAATTATTTTGCCCAGCGAGGAGAGTGGACGAAATCTTAGGATGGGGGCGGGGGGGGGGGGGGGTGGAGGTTGAGGTAGAGGTGGAGGTGGAGGATATGCTAGTGGCGGAGATATGAGGTTAACTGGACGAAATGAAGGTGACGAAGATAGAGAAAGAGACAGAGAGAAACTGAAATATAACGAGGAGGGAGGTGGCGGAGGGAGAAAAAGAGGGAGAGCAGGGAAAAAAAAGATGTGGAAAGGGAGACAGAGAGAACATGAGAAAAAAAAAAGGTTTGAACGCCTCACATATAGACGAGAGAGACAGGAGAGAGGAGAGAGAGAGAAGAGAGAAGAGAGAGGAGAGAGGGGAGAAAAGAGAGACAGAGAGAGAGAGAGAACAGACAGAGACAGTGACAGACAGAGACAGAGACAGAGACAGACAGACACACACACACACACACACACACACACACACACACACACACACACACACACACACACACACACAGAGTAGTAGTAGAGACAGAGAGAGAACAATAACAGACACAGACAGGAATACAGAAAGACAGACAGAACAGAGGCAAAGACAGAGAGACAAAGAGAGAAAAAAAGAGAAAGAGAGAAAGAGGAGTGGGGTGATACTAAATCACTTGCATTCACAGCAGTGTGCTCTCTGCCATAACAAACATATCTACCAGTCACTACCGATCAGCTTTAGCGCATAACACATGCCAACCAACACCATTTACATTGGCAGTAAATCCAATCTCTCCATAGAGTCCCCAGACAATAGCACCATGGCAGCAGACGCCTCTCAAAAAGCTAGCACTGTATGGTCTCCTCCTTCCATAAAAAAGAGAATAAAAAACTATCAGGAATTCTTTAGGGGAAATACTGAACTGTCGAAAAGCAATACCAAACGTGATGAACTACCATGTTTACCATCAGCTGGCACGCAAAGACAAAATCACACTCCTGATGCCATTTCACAATGTGTTAACTTACTGGTTGGTGTAGGTACAGTATGTGCAAGTCGGTAGGAAAACTCCCATGGTGTGTTAGAAAAGGTCCGATTTGTCTGTCTGGGTGTCTGTTTGTCTGTCTGTCTGTCTGTCTATATGTCTGTCTGTCTGTCTGCCTGTCTGTCTCTTCCCTCCTCTTTCTATGTCTTTTGTTTTGCTTCTCTCTCTCTCTCTCTCTCTCTCTCTCTCTCCCTCTCCCCCCTCTCTCTCTCTCCGTTGATCTGTCTCTTCCCCCCTCTCTCCGTGTCCTGATTTTTGTTTTTGTTTTGCTTCTCTCTCTCTCTCTCTTTCTGTCTCTGTCTCTCCCACTCTCTCTCTCTCTCTCTCTCAGATGTGTATGAATGTGCGTGGATGGGTGTGGATATTTGTGAATGTGCGTGTGTGTTTGTATGTGCGAGAGGGGGGGGGGTCAGTATTCGACCCCGCTAGCTGGCTCACTAGGATATAACATAAAAGAAGGAAGACCTGCATCAATTGTGTATAGACCTTGACATGACATGCTCTCTTTTCTCCTCAGGTCTTCCAGTTTGTAGTTGAACGTCATCTCTTTCTAAAGGCTGCTGCATGATACATGAACACAAATGAAAGAGTAAGAAAAAGAAGGCAACACTAATTACGTTTATTGAAAAGTGCAAACCAAACTGTCTTCGAGTTTTGAAGACATTGTTTGAAGCTCCTGAGAAGATATACTTATTCTGTACTCAAGACAGTCTACTCGTTTGACCATTAGTTTTCAGTGTCATTATTGATTATGATGATATTCTATTTTAGGTAGACTAGTATATTCTTCTAAGTTCCATACATATTTTTCTTATAAATGTATGCCTCTCTTGGTATTGCATGTTTCTTTTTTCAAAGCTAAGATAAGGCACCATTGCTTTTAAAATAAACGTTCCAGCGTTATCAGTCAACTCCTAACTACAGTCAGTAATATATGAGTTTCTAACAGGCCCCTAATGACAAAAAGAACTGAAACCATTGAATTATTTTGCCTGCTTTCAGCAAATGGTCTTATGAAAATGTTTCTATACAGACTTCTTCAACTGCGAAGTACGAATATACATGCCTAATCGTTTAATGGTTGTACAAGTCCCTTTAGTCCAAACCAATTATTGGAATCAGTAAATGATACGAAATGTGATGTTAAATTGTTCTGACCCCCAGTCATTTTCTTAACATGGAGTCAAGTGCTTGGGTTCAGACAAGGTGACCAACACCAACGGGAGCACGTTGTTCCTTTGTCAGAACCTATGCACTAGTCACCAGGAAGAATAAACCACAACATCAACAAATCAATAACACAATTATGAGAAAATGGAGAGTATCAACTTGCGACTGAGAGAAGAGAAAAACCTGCTGGTGTCATTTCCGCTGAATCGTGCGTCACCTTGTTTTTAGTATTCCTTCACAGATGATCCGCATTTCCACATTATTGCAGAATGTTTGATCTAATGGCGCGATCTTGCTAATGGCATAAATTCTCGACCTGTCCAGAAAGGATATGCATCTGATCAAAATGAAATGCGTTTTTCTCTTAAGCAAATGATGTGTTAAATGAGCATGTTAATTCTCTGCGGTTATCGTGCCGTTGCAACACTTTGCCTGAAGGTAGAGAGAGAGGAAAACATCACAACATAGAATGGTTTCATGTTATGGAATTTCTGTTAACGTTTTATTATCAAATCTATTATGGATTTAATGAAAAGCCCCCAAGATAGTCAAAACATGCTTACATTGTTTTATTTTCTGATATTTTTTTCATTTTTTTGATTGTAACTCTGTGCTCCCTGACTTGCCCGTATCGTCTGTAAAGAAAGATGATTACGCATGCAAACATAGCACACGCACACACACACTCTCTCTCTCTCTCTCTCTCTCTCTCTCACACACACACACACACACACACACACACACACACACACAC
>CM060315.1:25806736-25816736 GCA_030674185.1 Monoplex corrugatus | reverse complement strand
AAGTCTCTGTCTCTCTGTCTTTGTCTCTGTCTCTCTCTTCTCTTTTTAAGTCTCTGTTTTCTGTCTTTCTGTCTCTCTGTCTTTGTCTGTCTGTCTAGTCTCTCTTTCTCTCTCTCTATCGATCTCTTCCTTTCTTTCTCTCTTTCTCTCTCTCTCTCTCTCTCTCTCTCTTCACTTACTCTTTCAGAGGAATTATTTTGCCAAGCTTTTGAGAAGCAAGAAGGAAGCACGGTTGTTGCAGAGTCATGCTGCTGGGAGGTTTAAGACTTAAAGATGGGATCTGGTGGGAAGGGTGGTGAAGATAAGAAGGCCGAGAGAGAGAGAGAGAGGAGACAGACACACAGACACACAGACAGACACGCAGACACACAGATAGACAGACAGATTGACAGAGAATCAGAGACAGAGAGACAGACAAGGAGTGAAAGACAGGGAGAGAGAGACAGACAGAGACAGAGAGATACAGAGACAGAGAGAGAGACAGAAAGACAGACAGAGACAGAGAGAAACAGAGAGAGAAAGAATCAAAGAAAGACAAAGAGAGAGAGAGAGGTGTGTGTGTGTGTGTGTGTGTGTGAATGAAAGAGGGAGGAGGAGAGAGAGAGAGAGGGAAGAGAGAGAGAGAGTGTGTGTGTGAAGAGAGAGAGAGAGAACGAGAGAAAGAGAGAGAGAGAGAGAAAGACAGACAGAGACAAGAGAGAGAAAGAATCAGAGAGAGACAAAGAGAGAGACAGAGAGAGAGAGAGAGTGTGTGTGTGTGTGTGAATGAGAGAGGGGGAGAGAGAGAGGGAAGAGGAAGAGTGTGTGTGTATGAAAGAGAGAGGGGAGAGAGAGAGAGAGAGAGAAGACAGATATACATACATACAGACAAGAACAAAAAATAAGCAAACACCACTTAAGGTGATGAAAGGTCATGATTTCAATGCCCCACAAACAAGCGGTCTTGTCAAAATGTTCACCACATTCGTTCCATCCACTCAAAAGCTTTCCGCTAATAGTACAGCTCCCTTGCTGACACAAAGGCGCCTTTCTTGCGTTTGTGTTTATGTTGGTGTGATCTCTTACACTTTCTCTGCTCAGACATTTACATAGACCCACTTGCACATACGTGTTTGGAGAAGCAAGGAGGTTGCGCAGTGGTTGCAGAATCATGATGATGGGAGGTTTGAGACTTGAGATGGGATGTTGATGGCAGAGTTGGGATTAAGATGGGATGTTGATGACTGAATTGGGATTAAGATGGGATGTTGATGGCTATTGTGATGGTGTTGATGGGGATGGGTTAAGATGGGATGTTGATGGCTGTGTTGGGATTAAGATGGGATGTTGATGGCTGTGTTGGGATTAAGATGGGATGTTGATGGCTGTGTTGGGATCTAAGATGGGATGTTGATGGATGAGTTGGGTTTTGGTGGGAAGAAGTGGTGGAGATAGATAGACAGCAAGAGAGACAGATAGAGAAAGAAGATAGATAGCTAGATAGATAGACAGACAGACAGACAGGTATATAGATAGTAATAGATGATTGAAAATAGATAGATAGATAGATAGATAGTAGATAGGTAGATAAACAGACAGACAGACAGACAGACTGAGACGAGAGGAAATAAAACTGAACCTGACACTGACACTCTGTGCATTATAAAGGTCATTGACCCATTCGAGTGAGATGGAAGGGAGATACAGAAGGGCAGTGGATGTGAAATCTCTGTGTTTATCATGGCATTAGAAAATTTGGCTGTAGGTACGTTTGCACTGACAAGCAAATCAACCAACAAACAAACTCATAAATACACCAAGAAACGAACAAAACCTGTTGACAAAGAATTTCCTAAAAGCTAATTGCGAGTACATCAGTTTTGACTATTTATACTAAGTGCCAGCAATAACTAAGGTAAAGTCTTTGGTAGTTCTGAACACTTCACCGTAAACGACTTAGTGACGAAATAAAATCACTATTTGACAAAAACATTTGACCATTCAGTGACCACTTAGGGTGACTATTTATACGTCATATGAATAATTTAACACTGAAAGTGTCTCGACATACACTAAAGAACACGTAGTGACTGACATTTAAGTATATAGTTTCTAGGAAAATGAATTTTAGGGAAAAAGTGTGTGCATTCGAGGGTTGATGTGTGTGTGTGTGTGGTGTGTGTGTGAGTGCATGTGTGTGTGTATGTGTGTGTGCATTGAGAGGGAGAGAGAGAGAGAGAGAGAGGAGAGAGAGAGAGAGAGAGAGAGAGAATTAAAAATGTTACATTTAACAGTTTATGTTTAGTTAATAATCTTAAAATATTGTGATTCTAATCTTTTGAAGCTTACATTATTATTTTGCACTGCGAAGTGCCTTATTCCTCTCAGATTTGCTTTGCTTTTTGCTCTAAATGTCAGGTTTTAGCAATGGGAAATATGGAAACCTGAACAGGCACCATTGTATTGTATAGTTGCCTTTGAGGTTCAAAAATAAAGACTATCGAGCCATCCAAGCATTCTTAACATGTCTCCCTCCACCTGACCTTTTTGAGCATCTGCCTTCACTGTATTGTCACATATTGGCACTTTGTTTCATGGACTCATTAAACCAGACCTGTATTGGTTTTGTTTTATGGGCTCATCAGGTCAGACCTGTACTGATTTTGTTTGATAGGCTCATCAAGCCAGATCTGTATTGATTTCGTTTCATGGATTCGTCAAACTAGACCTGTACTGAGTTTGGTTCGTGGACTCATCAAGCTAGACCTGTACTAAATTTGTTTCTTGTACTCATCAAACTGGATCTGTATTGATTTTGTTTCGTGGACTTATCAAGCTAGACCTGTATTGATTTTGTTTTATGGACTCATCAAGCCAGACCTGCATTGATTTTATTTCATGGACTCATCAAGTCAGACTTGTATTAATTTTATTTGGTGGACTCATCAAACCAGACCTATATTTATTTTTTTTGATGGACTCATCAAGCCAGACCTGTATTGATTTTATTTCATGGGCTCATCAAACCAGACGTATATTGATTTTGTTTTGTGGACTCATCAAGCCAGACCTGTATTGATTTTGTTTTGTGGACTCATCAAACCAGACCTACATTGATTTTATTTCATGGGCTCATCAAACCAGACCTATATTGATTTTGTTTTGTGGACTCATCAAGCCAGACCTGTATTGATTTTATTTCATGGGCTCATCAAACCTGACCTATATTGATTTTATTTCATGGGCTCATCAAACCAGACCTGTATTGATTTTGTTTTGTGGACTCATCAAACCAGACCTACATTGATTTTGTTTTGTGGACTCATCAAGCCAGACCTGTATGGATTTTATTTCATGGACTCATCAAGCAAGACCTGTGTCGATTTTGTTTCGTGGACTCATCAAGCAAGACCTGTGTCGATTTTGTTTCATGGACTCATCAAGCAAGACCTGTGTCGATTTTGTTTCATGGACTCATCAAGCAAGACCTGTGTCGATTTTGTTTTATGGACTCATCAAGCAAGACCTGTGTCGATTTTGTTTCGTGGACTCATCAAGCAAGACCTGAGGGTTTTTTTTTTCCTGTCCCATTTTCCACACCGCCCCAATGGCAAAGAAGCTGGAACAGCCTTTATCATGCGATGATGATGATGTCGATGTGGATGATAGTCATGATGCCATGGAGTTGAGAGGATTGAGACTGCGTGACAGGGTTGCACTCTACGCTTACTATCATAACATATCCTGGCGTCAACCAGGTCTGAGAGATACAGACACCTGCGGTGTTGTCAGAAGATTTAAGCAACACCCTCAATGACGCATCCGCGAAGTGGATGAGATTCGACTGTGTGGTTCCAGTCTTCCCAATGAGCCCATAGCACGCCCAACTCAGAGTAGGAGCCGGTTAGAGCCGAAAAATCCCACAATAATTTTTGAAGGTACTGATGGGGATTCGAACCCACAACCTTCCAGTCGGTAGTCCGTTGCGTTATCCACTACACCACGGCGACTGGTTAGCAAGACCTGAGTTGATTTTGTTTCATGGGCTCATCAAGCTAGACCTGTATCGATTTTATTTCCTGGACTCATCAAACTGGACCTGTACTGATTGTGTTTCATGGGCTCATCAAGCTACGCCTGTATTGATCTTTGTTTCGTGGACACATCAAACGTATCGTGAACTCATCCAGCTAAACGTGCACTGATTTTATTAAATAAAATCACTGGCTAAAGTTTTATGTCATTCATCAAGCTAAGCCTGTATTGTTTTTGTTTTATGGACTCTTCAATGTAAAACTTATGGGATTTGTTTTATTAAGTCATCCAGCCAAACCTACATTTCTTTCGTTTTATGGATTCTTCAGTTAAACCTGGACTGGTTTCGTTTTATGAATTCTGCAAGCTAAACCCGGAATGTTTTGCTTACATAGCATTCATTTCTTACATAGCATTCATTTCTTCGTGCATGATATATCTATAGCTGTCGTTGCAGTGTTTTAGTTTCTTCAGAATGGGCAATGACCAGTGGCATTCATGATGATGAAGCAGTAGCAGAAGAAGATGATGGTAATGATGACGATAATGACGATGATTATCATCAAGTGGTGTAGCAATCTCTATGTAAGATAAATAGTGTCTGCCTATGGGAATCTTGATGAAATGAAAATGGCAACTCTCAGTAGTAATCTCTATGTTATAAAAGTAAACTTTGTAGTTTGGCTTGAGAGAATGAATGAAAGCAAATTGAATGTTAGAAGAAACAATGTATGCTTGATCCAAACTCAGTATCTAGTGTTATATCGCATTCATAACGCAAACAGAATAGTGATTTCAGCATTTAATTGATGGGACACAGTATGAACAATAAAGTATGAAAGTATGATCTATTGACAGCGAGAAACACTAGATGCCACCAGCATTGTTAAAAGAATGGAAATTGTAGATATATCAATACAGGGGAATGGTGAATATCTTTACCACTCTGTATTACAATAAACGATTGCCTGTGCATGTATGGAAGAATAAACAGAACAATTTCCTAGAAACAAAAAAAAGACGAATGCAGATAGTCTCAATGTAAGGTACATGATCAATGTCTGCAGCAATTTTATAACACGGATAATGGTGAAAGCCTGTAGCACTCCCAATGTCTGATAAATGCTGAATGTTTATAGCAAACTCAGCACCATGCTCGCCCAACTTCTGATTTGAAATGGCCTCCTGTCTCATCCGTCACTCTTAATGTCGTCTTTGGCCAAATGGAGGGAGACTTGAGGGACTAAAGTTTGGTCGGTGTAAAGCCCTCTCTGGCTGAAAATCCCTGTATGGGGAACACATAAAGGTCTTCAGGGCCTGAAAGGTCTTGACATGGACGTGTCTGGGCGAGAACGATTTTCGGGTCTCTCTGCCGGTCGCGTGCAATTGACGTAAGTGCAATTCAAAAGAGGATGGTAACTTGTTTTTTTCTTCAGTAAGGTCGTACAGGAGCGTTGTGTGCCTACACTGTATGTGTGTTGTGTGTATGTGTGTGTGTGTGTGTGTGTGTGTGTGTGTGTGTGTTATGTGTGTGTGTGTGTTGTGTGTGCGTGCGTGCGTGCGTGTTTCTTTCCCTCCGTACTCTTTGCTTTTTCTCCACCAGTCTCAACACCATTCTCTGTTGCAACCACTTTATCTGAGCCCTAACTTTCTCCAACTAACATTTTACTCCTTTACTTGAAGGAAGAGAATAAAATTGCAGACATGGAAGTTGTGAAATAAAGAATTTTTGAATGAACCAGTATTTATTAGAGCAATAAAACACGTTAAAGTTGCTTTTGTGGCATTTCCACTACGAGTTTTAGACAGGCTTTTCAGAAAGTTGTCTGCAATTAATATTATCATTTATAACTTCGTACTTTATATTCATAGATGTAATTATGGGCAATTTGGAAATATCTGATAACTTTTAGTATAGAAAAAAGGAAGAGAAGATGGTAATGACAAATTAATATAACTAAGATTAATGTTTTCTTTGAATAACAAATGTTGTTTTGATAATTTTTTTTTATCTATTTTTGTATTTCTCTTCAGCACAATGTTCACGGCATTCACGCCATCCACAGATCATTGATGATTAATGGAACTTGTTACTCTTAGTCCAGCTTCTTGTACATTTCAATTCCTCCATTTTGCTTCTTTATTGTTTGCAACCTAAAAAGGACAAAGTACCAATTCGCGTATCAGGATGGACTGTTGACCACACAGGCATATCAATGACAATTATTGTGTGACTAAAGTGTAAAACTAGGAAAAGAGTGCATATGGATAAAAACCACGACTTCTCCCTAACTGTTATTATCACTGTAACTCATTTTAGTACGCCCTGCTCTCCTCAGTTGATCTCACTGTGCTGACACGTATTCAGACAATTTCGTGTAGTACACAGAAATCAAGCTGTTAGGTGAGCTGAGCGCACTCCATTATCTTGTTGCAAAGTCTCTGCCTTTGGTGGTATGCATGCTGGGTATGTTCACGTTTCTACAAGCCACCACAGAAATTACTTACACGATCTCTTTTTTTCTGACGATGTATGATATTCTGCGTGCGTATACATGCGAGGGCGGTTTGGGCCCTGGCAATTGTGGATGGTGTGAATGCCATGAAAATTGTGCTCAAGAATGGATAGTACTATATCTACATTTCTCTCTCTCTCTTTCTCTCCCTCTCTCTCTCTCTCTCTCTGTGTCTGTCTCTCTGTATCTACCTACCTGCCTATCTATTTGTCTATCTATATCTATCTATCTATATCTATCTATCTGTCTGTCTATCTATCTATCTATCTATTAATCTATCTATCCATCTATCTATCTAAATATCTATTTATCTAACTATCTATCTATCTATCAATCTCTCTATCCATCTATCTATCTATCTGTCTATCTAAATATCTATCTATCTATCTATCTAAATATCTATCTATCTATCTATCCATCCATCCATCTATCTATCTATCTATCTATCTATCTATCCATCTATCTATCTATCTATCTATCTATCCATATCTATCTATCTATCTATCTATCTATCTGTGTATCTATCTATCTATCTATCTATTCTATCTATCTTCTATCTTATCTATCTATCTATCTATCTATCTATCTATCTATCTATCCATCTTCCATTTATGAATCTGTATTTAGGGTCAAGAGTGGCAGAATGGTTCACACGTTTGCCTGCTAACAACTAAACTCGAGGTTCCAAGGCTCGTTTCCCGTTGAGGCCTCGACTTTTCTACTTAGTTTGACTAGAAAATCGAACTGAACATCTATTTTATTCGGAAGGGGACGAAGAAGGAGTCGGACCGATATGCTTTCCAGCCAGCGCACGCTAACAATCCCACGGCAGTTTAATTTAAAATCGTGAAGAACAGGGCATTTTCCTTTCTGCCGTAGTATAAAACACTAGAAGGATAGGTCCATTTCCCAAGTCCCTCTCCTTGAAGGTCAGTTAGCCTTCTCGCCTTTCTGAAATCTTGATAAAAAAAAAATGGGTAGCACCGTACTGTGCGAATGCGCCCGTACACACACACGCACACACACACACACACACACACACACACACACACACACACATACACATACACACACACACATACACACACGCACACACGCACGCACACACACACACACACACGCACGCACACAAACACACATACACACACACACACACACACACATACAGGTATATATATACATATATATATATTTATGTGTGTGTGTATATATATGTGTGTAGATATAGATATAGATACATATATACATATATATATATATTATATATATATATGTATGTGTGTGTGTGTGTTTGTGTATGTATGTATAGATTGATAGGTAGATAGATAGATATATTGATAGATAGATAGAGAGATAGATAGATAGTAGATAGATAGATAGACAGACAGACAGAGAGACAGACAGATAGATAGATAGATAGATATATAGATATACAGACAGACAGACAGATAGATAGACAGACAGACAGACAGACAGATAGATAGATACGAGGGAAATAATGTGGTGTGGGGAATAGGGTTTGGACTAGTGCCTCAGTAACCATTTCACATACGATAACGACCACTGTTTCAAAGAATCAACCAAGATGGGAATCGGTCCACAGGCGTAGCATTCCCAACAGCGTACACAAATTCAACAGATTCAACTGAACTGCAGTAATAAGGGTGGACTCTGTTGCGAGTAACTCCCTCCCTCCACCCCCCCCCCCCCCCCGTTTCTCCACTACCATCCCCCCCCCCCCTGTCTTTTTTCTTCACCCTCCATCTTGTCCTCGTCCCCAACACCTCATTTCTCCACATACAGGCACATTTCTACACCTCCCCCCCTTCCACTTCCCCCTCACTTCCATCTCCTAGCTGAAGGAGGTTCAGGGTCCCCTTTGGCGGTCAATAAATTTCGGGCCAGTGCCTGATCGATAAAAAAAAAAATAAAAGAGAGCGTGTCATTTTTTTTCAGAAAAAAAAAGTTCTGGAAAGTTATGGAAATAGCATGAAAGAATGATTGCCAAGCAGCAGACCTCAATTTTTTTTTAAAAGAAAGTGTTGACAAGCCGAGTAAATTGGATAGGGAGTAATGTTTTGATGTGGGTGGGTGTGTGGTTGGGTGGTTGGGTGGTTGGGTGGTTTCTTGGCGTGTTAATTAATGGAATTCATTCCAGTTCTGTCCCTTTAGTTGGGTACAGCCAATCTCGTGGTTTTCTTTTGCTATGGTGGAAGGTAACAAATCAGTGAATACAGGTTTGTTCTAGAGTTATTCATTGCATCTGACAAGTCCATATGAGCTCCACCTAGATATGCCAGCAATTATCTGCTATCCTCCCCGAGCCTGCGCAAAACCCTATGTGCTGGCAAAGTTTTGATGGAGGATCTGAAATGTCGCTTTCAGTTCGCCAACGATTTTCATATTTTCTCTGTGATGGATGAAACTGGCTTGTTTTGTCTGTGTAGCAAGATAATGATGCGCGATTCAAATAAAAATCATTGTCTAAATTAAGGTTCCTCACTAATTTTGGGCATTTCATGTGAATAAGTTTGATTTTCAATTTGTTGTGAAAATTTCGACGAAGGTATTATTATTACCTTCATTTTTTAATTATCTTTCAGAATGTTGGTGAGATTATCAAGGCTTGAATCTGGGGTAACACGAAATGCGTCATTATTAGCTTTTAGTTTCTCCTCATCACTTGATATTACGCTCTGAATATTCTTTGATGTTCTAACAACAACAAAGATGACAGTCCTGTTGAGCTGCCATTGCTAATGATGATGGCACTGACGACAATGCTGATAATGATGGTGACAAAGAAAACTACGATAGTGACAATTATGATAACAAACAAGGATGAAGACGGTGATATTAACCATGCTTATTATGATGATAATGATGCTGATAATGATTAAGGCTCATGACGACGGTGCGATAACAATGATGATGATAATGATAATAAGAAAGAGGAGAAGGCAAGGGCTGGAGAAGCGGAACGACCATGAGAAGGAGGAATAGTACATGGAACAAAGACAGGTAAACTCCTCTACTCACACCATTTTCAGTGTGTATGTATATTGGTGAATGAGAAAGGTTGCACATCTGTGTGTGTGTTTCTGTGTGTATGTATGTGTGTGTGTGTGTGTGTGTGTGTGTGTGTGTGTTGTGTGTGTGTGTGTGTGTGTGTGTGTGTGTGTGTGTGTGTGTGTGTGACGAAGAAGGGGTGTTATAGTTTCTCATTCTTTTGGTGCATTTGTCAAGACTGGGTCTGCTATCAGCGATTTATCTTCATTGGGTCTAAGAAACAAATCCTTGCACCTTGATGGGAATAATAATTTCCATTTGGACGTCTGTTGCTTGTAGAAGAAAGCAGTGATTAATAGCTTTGGAAATCCCTCCCCCCCCCCTCTCTCTCTCTCTCTCTCTCTGTCTCTGTCTCTATCTACCTATCTATCTCTTTATATATGTATGTAGATTTGGTGTTC
>CM060315.1:25776736-25801736 GCA_030674185.1 Monoplex corrugatus | reverse complement strand
CATGGTTCTGTCCTTCTAATTAGCTGCAGCTGACTGTGTGTGGTTTTGTGGCAATGCTGAAGGTGATGAACGAGTGAAGAATTGGTGGAACATTCTGACATGCAGATTGGAGCCCCAAAAGTTTTCCATCTTTCCTTCTCTGTGGCTGTAATTGGCTATTTTTGTCTGCACTGCAAGATCACGATTGGAAATTTTCGAAACACCACTATGGTAATTAGACTTTCTGATCAAAATGTCTGGAGGTTTAATTCGCTGTCAGAATTTAATGATTTTTTTCCACTCTTGAGAAATCGATGGTGTTTTTGAAGCTTGCATTCCAGCTAGCTTGAAGCATATGATAGACATCTGATTTCATTGAAGACATACAGTCAATTATGTTTGTCCTTAATAGTGCAAGTCATTTGATGTGGTGCTGAGAATCCATTGACATGGTAACATGGTGTTAAAAACATTATCATGAATGTGCTACTCTAATGATGCTGATGATGCTGATGATGATAGCGACGACGACGACATCGATGATGATGATGATAATGATGATAGAAATAATGAAAATGGTGATGATGAAGACAATGATGGTGATGGTCATGATGATGATGATTATGAGAAAGAGGATGAGAAAGTGGCGGATAAGGAAAGGAGGTGAGGGAGGGATGGTAAATGGAAATACAAAAATAGGAGACAGTAGAATGACAGAACACCAGAGAATTTCCGACAATAACAAAACCACTAACTTCATGTATTCCCTTTGCCATCCAGTGCTGACAAACACCCACCAATTCACTATTTCTTCTTCTTTTTCTTCTCTTTTTCTTCTTCTTCTTTTTTCTCTTTTCTTCCTTCTTTTTCTGCTTCTTCTTTTTCTTCTTTCTCTCTTCTTCTTCTTCTCTCTCTCTTCTCTCTCTCTCCTCTCTCTCCTCTCTCTCTCTCTCTCTCTCTCTCTCCTCTCTCTCTCTCTCTCTCTCTCTCTCTCTCATCTCTTTCCCCCTTCGTCGTCTCTTTAAAAACAAGAGAAAAAAACGAGGTTACGGAAGCAGCATAAAAAAAAAAAAAACCGACTGCCCCGCAGCTGCTGACATTATTATGACAGAAAGTGTCGACAACAGAATTCAAGCAGAAAGTGTGAAAGGAAATGGGAGTGGGTTTGAGGATGCCCTGGTGCATTAGCCGGGTTCATCCTGGTTCTGTCCTTCTAATTAGCTGCAGCTGACTGTGTGTGGTTTTGTGGCAATGCTGAAGGTGATGAACGAGTGAAGGATTGGTGGAACATTCTGACATGCAGCTTGGAGCCCCAAAAGTTTTCCATCTTCCCTTCTCTGTGGCTGTAATTAGCTATTTTTGTCTGCACTGCAAGATCACGATTGGCAATTTTCAAAAGACTTTCTGACCAACATTTTTAAAGTTTAAATTCGCTGTCAAAATTTAATGAAGTTTTTTTTCTTCCACTCTTAAAAAAAATTAATGGTATTTTTGAAGCTTGCTTTCAAGATAGCATGAAGCATGTGATAGTCCATCTAATTTTACTGAAGACATACAGTCAGTTTTTCCCCTTAATAGTGCGAATCATTTGATTTGATGCGCTGAGAATCCTTTGATATGGTAGCATGCTGGTAAGGACATTATCATGAATGTGCTACCGTAATCATTACGATGATGATGATGATGATGGTGATGATGATGACGATGACGTCGACTACGACGACAACGACAACGACAACGACGACGACGACGACGACGACGACGATGATGATGGTGATGATGATGACGACGACGACGACGATGCTGCTGATGCTGCTGCTGCTGCTGCTGATGATGATGGAGATAATGATGATGGCGATAATGAAGACAGTGACGGTGATAGTCATGGTGATGATGATGATCAGAAAGAGGATGAGAAACAGGTGGATAAGAAAGGGAGTGAGGGAGGAATTGTAACCAGAAATACAAAAATAGGAGTCAATAGAAAGGTAGAACACTAGAGAATTTCCGACAATAACAAGACCACTATGTGTACATGTATTCCTTTTGACAGTCAGCACTGACAAGCACCCACTGATGCATTGTTTCTTCTTCCTCTCTCTCTCTCTCACTCTCTCTCTCTCTCTCCGTCAGTTGATGTGAGAATGTAATTCGATTGATGCCTGAGAAAAAGAACGGTTAATGTATCTAACATAATTTTATTGAAAGAAACCTATTTACCAATGCCAGCGTAGGAAACATTATGAAGGTTTGTAGTAGTTTGGCAGCAAACACAATGTGAATTTTAGCAACCTCAGGGTAGAAAAATAATTTAGCAAATGTGTGATAGCATCAGCGTAGGATAAAATGAGAGTTACAGAATCCACGTGGTCATCTCAGTTATGAAGAAATGGTATCTGTAGAAGTCTTAAGATCAATTTGTTGTAATGGCAACATAGAAAAGTACCAATTTTCAAGAGATAAACAATGAATACTAAGCAGCCACGACATAAACTGTTTGAAAACCTATGGCAGTGTCAATAAAAGAAAAATATTCTGACCTGAGGAATGTCAGTACAAAATACATGCACATAATGCAGTTTTCCATGAAAAAGTACCTGAAACAATCAAAGACGAAATGGTGCATGTCTGTAGCAATTTCAATAATTAATGCTTATAGCAGTCTTAACGTAGATATTCATCGAACACTTTCTTCTGAATCAAACACGTTGGCACAGACAAAACAGGACAGCTTCTCACGTAAATCAATCACAGTGGAAAGCACGAATTCGACCAACTCAACACAATTCTGTAACAGGGTAGACAGACGTCAGTACCCCCTTTGTCATCTCCCACGTATAGCTCTTCGTTCATCATTACATCCTGCCACTACCGTCACACCTCATCTCTGTACACACTGACAACTGTCTACTTATTTTGCCACCTACCCAACCAACTCCTTCACCTAGTGGTATTGTAGGGTCCCCTAAGTCAGGCAATAAATTGTGGATCAGTGTCGTATGATCAATACAAAGAACCAGGTGATATTTTTTTTCTTTGTGTCTTTGTTTGTTTTCTATTTTTATCTCCTTTATGGATGTAATTAAGTATTTTTGTCCCTGCAGCAGAATAATGATGGGCGACATGGAAAATGTCATTTGGAAATGAAGCTTTCACATCGAATTAAATAAACAAGTCTTAGTTTTTGATTTGCTGTTTAAATTCTGATGAAGGTATTTCTTTTTCGACTTGGTATTTACTTTTGTTTTATAATTATGGCAGTATAACGATACAATCTATCTTAAGCAGACTATTTCATATGCTGACACCTACATCAGTCACTTTCATATGGCAAAGAACATTTTTGGTCAATGATGATACTATTGTCGTTTGGTAATGTTGAGGTTTTAACGTGAGTTGGCGTATTTACTTTATTTCATTCTGTTCATCTGATATGCTCTGAAACGTGATGAATCATGAAAGATAATACATATCACTATATTACATGTTACGTGTGATTTCTTTTCAACATGATTCCTATCACAAATTTTAGAAAGAACGTTATACAAGTGTTTAGCAACACATGGAGAAATCTAAATCAAAGTAACTGTCAGTTTTCAAGCAAATAGGAATAAGAAACACAAGAAATAGAATCATAATGCGTATCTCATGTAACAAAACAAGGCAAGACAATATGATCAATGAATATTATGAACATGTGTATTGTTACATTAGGATGTTCCAGTAAATAAATTTGCAGATTTTACTGCCTGTCATATCATTCGTAATATGCATCCCTGTCAGAAGAGCACACATGCATTGTTAGGGGCATTTTAGCTTTGTCCCCAAACGTCCCCCTTATCTCAGTTACAATATAATAACAATAATAATGATAATAATGATAATGATGATGATAATAATATAATAATAATAATAATAATAATAATAATAATAATAATAATAATAATAATAATAACGCTGAGGACATCTCATTGGACTGTGTGCGCGAGTGCATTGATATGTCTGCTTAATTTTCTTTTCCTTTTTTTTTTCCCTGTTGAAGTATGGTAAATGTATGTTTTGAAAAGGTTAGAGCTTTGATATGGCTCTACGCAGTCGGCTGGGCTTTAAACAAAACTAACAATAACAGAATGGCCTTGGTGTGGTCCCTGGAGGTGACGCTGCTGAATTCATGTGGCCTAGAATATTGGTTCCTCTGGAAGTCTTCCCTAACTTGAGCTGAATGGAGTCTTGCAGACCTAAAAGATTCCTCGCTTCTGTGGTTTAAGCTTAAAGGAGAGAGGCCGAATTTGCTGTGGTCAAGCAGTCACCACTACGCGTCATTTCAGTATGAAAGACATCTGACAGGCTACATTTGCACACTTGACTAAAATCTCTCGTGTGCTTATGTTTTGGCCAAGAGGCATTCAGGTTGGTTTCAGACAGGCTTTTCGCTGGAAGAAGGTGCTGTTAATGGAAATTTACCGTTCTGTGCCAGCAGATTTTAAGGATATATGTGCACATAATTCTTCTGTGAGTATTTTTTGTTTGTTTGTTTGTTTGTTTTATGGTGGTGGATGACTATGTTTCGACTTTCTAGGGTCTGTTTTCCGACTTTTCTTTAAACTGGTGTGTGTGAGCATGTGTGTGTGTGTGTGGTGTGTGTGTGTGTGTGTGTGTGTGTGTGTGTGTGCGTGTGTGAGCATGTGTGTGTGTGCGTGTGTGAGCATGTGTGTGTGTGTATGTGTATGTGTGTGTGTGTGCGTGCGTGTGCGTGTGTGTGTGTGCGCCTGTATATGCATACATACATATACATATATATATATATATATATATACATATATATATATACATAGTGCGCACACGCACGCACACACGCACACACACATATACATATACATATATATATATATATATATATATGTATATGTATATGTGTGTGTGTGTGTGTGTGTGTGCGTGCGTGTGCGCGTCCGTGCGTGCAGGCGTATGTGTGTGTGTGTGTGTGTGTGAATTAGAGAGAGAGAGAGAAGGAGAGAGAGATGCAGTGTGAGTGTATGTGTATGTGTGTATGTCTCTCTCTCTCTCTCTCTCTCTCTCTCTCTCTCTCTGTGTATGAGAGAGAGAGAGAGATAGAGACAGAGAAAGAGAGAGAGACAGACAGACAGACAGAGACACAGACAAACAGGCAGACAGACAGACAGAGACGGCCAGCCAGACAGACAGGCACAAAGACAAAGACAGGAACAGACAGAGACAGAGAGTGGATGGAGAGCCGTTTCTTTCTCTCCCAGTCCTCAACCTGTCTCAGAGTCTGTTTTGTCACAACCACCCCAAACACCACACCAGCTGTTGCCCTCCTCTCATCCCTCTTCCATTCCATTCCATTCCTATGTTTGACAGAATAGAAATGGCGTTACAGACACGGAAGTTGGGAAAGAATTGATTCTTTGAAAAATTACTTGGCGGAATGGAACAGACAGCTGAGGTTGCTTTTTGAAGCATTTTGTTTGCTACCTTTAGAGATGATTTGTAAAAAAAAAGTAGTTTGTGACTGGTGGTGAAACTGATAAGTGTATCATGTTAGATGATGTAATAGAAAAAAATACTGAAAACGACAACAACAACAACAACCACAATGCTAATGATGATAGTAATAGGAATAATAACAACAACAATAATAATAATAATAATGCTACCAATTTTGAAGAACAAGGTCTCCCAACAGTGTAAAAATCGCTACTCACAGTTCCGTAGCTTTCGATGGCGTTCTCGCCATCTTCGTCAGCGCTCTAATGCTGTCTGCGTGAATCTCTACTCAGATCTCGCGAACATGGGATGAACCCAGTTCACGAGATCGAATCAGAGAATGGTACACCGGGGGCAGGGTGTAACGGCCCCGGTCCCTGTTGAGCGGGGGGTTGGTGGCTGCGATGTAGATGGCCTCCTTGACTCCTCGCTGGAACCACTTATTAATAAAATAATAATAACAATAACAATGATAATAATAATAATAATAATAATAATAATAATAATAACAGTAGTGGTAGTAGTAGTTGTAGTGGTGGTGGTAGTAGTAGTAGTAGCAAAAGTAGTAGTAGCAGTAGTAGTAGAAATGCTAATGACAATAATAGTGATAATAATATCTGTCGGCTTCAAGATGGAAAAACATGGTGAATAGATAGAGGTATTTCTCGTCGTTTTTTTTCAATAATGTCCACAAACATAAAATAACAATTAACCTTAAATTTGACAAATGCACCACAGACATGTTCTTTAACTAAATACCCGAATAAGGTCATAGTATCGATATTATATTATATATAAAAAAAACAACAATTTCTAGTTGAGACGGAGACAGAAGAAGAATATTATTTGGTAAAGCTAAAATGACAGTATGTTTTTAATGCATGTGTTCTTGTTTTATTGTGTACTGACCTGGTGATAAAAAAAAATCGAAAAAGCGATTTACAACGTAGAGATGAGAATAAAAGTGTTATAGGACACCACATACCCAATGAAAATTAATGAATATTGACATAAATACCAATGTTTATTCTATTGTAACATTCTTGATTTTTGGTTTATCTCCTATTGTTTGTTTATTTATTTATTAGTTTATGTATGATTCTTTTTATTCATTTTGATCTGTTCGTGTGTTAGTTTATTTGCTTATTTATTCATTTATTTATTTATTTTGTTTATTTATTCACATATTTGTATATTTACTGCAGATATGCCGGGAGTGAGGTGCACTAAACGAAGACAGTACTGCACGCCTCAGTTTTAACAAAAGTACCAGAGGGTTGTCTACTTGGACGAAACAATCCACAAAACTGTTACAACTAACAGTACTATGAAAGTAGTGTACAGTTTTAAAGTAGGAGAGATATGGGGGCAGTGCTTATGTCATGTTCAGCAAACATAGCTTTTCAAATCAGGCAAGATGACAAGGAGAAAATTGGACAGTTTCTTACGTAAAACAGTTGTAATAGAGTGTGCGAGACTGGGCAAAATCAAGTGAACAGAGATAATAGGGTAGACGCTGACGTCAGTTCTGTCATTCTCCTCTCCCTCATTTTGTTCTCCCTCTCCCCCCTTTTATTCCTGTCTTTTACACCTCGGCTCTCCACATACCAACATCCTTTAAGTCAGACACTGTACAAACTACCGTGCTGAGACAGAAGCACTCATGCAGGCGGCCTCCATGATTCAGGCTACAGACTGTGACTGCAGACAAGTTGTCTTCTTGTCTGATGCCCTCTCCGTGCTGCAGGCATGCCAGAACAACACGCTCCCCATCCTGTCTAGAGCTCTGCACCAGGTTGCCACAACCAGAAGAGCAGTTCTGCAGTGGATCCCAGCCCACTAGCACTGCGGAGTCTCCGGGAATGAGCGAGCTGATATGCTTGCTAAGGAGGGAGCCAGAGAAGAACAACCTAACAACAGCGTCAGCTACAGTGAGAAGAGGAGCATCATCAGGGCGCTTTCCATGCCGAGACGACACAAGGATGACTACCACCTGTTGTCTAGAGAGCAGCAAGTTGCCCTGGTGAGGTTACGCACTGGTCACAATAAGCTGAACAGCCACGTGTACCGCAAACTGAAGCTGGCGCCCTCCCCAACCTGTCCCTGCGGTCAAGAATACCAAACCACGGAGCATATACTCCAAAGATGTCCCCTTCACCAGGTGGCAAGACAGGACGTGTGGCCGACAGACACTCCGCTGACAACCAAACTCCATGGCTGCAGACAGGAGCTGGAAAAGACGGCTGAATTCATCGACCAGACTCAGATGATTGTGTATCACCGTACGCCAAGAAGAAGAAGAAGATACACTATTTTAAGTTCTTTTATCTTGTTATTGCTACTGCAATTATACTTTTCCATGTCTTTTTTTTCTTGTTTGTTTGTCTTAAATACTCGTTCTGATTCTTTTTTTTTTTTCGTGTTTTTTTCTGGTTTGTTTTTTTATTTTTGATGTTGTTGCTGTAGTTGGTTGTTGTTGTTGTTGGTGGTGGTGGTGGTGGTGGTGTTTTTAATTTATATTTGTGTTCTGTTAAATACGATCACGCGGTCGGTTGGTTCTATTGACAGAGCTGTAGACTCAAAATCTTATGTCTGGAGTTTAATCCCAACCCTCAACACTAAAAACAACAACAACAACAACAACAACAAGAAAACCCCTGTTCTGTTCACAAACACGTCTTAATGTTTCCATCATTCTGGAGGTGTCAGCTTTCTGTCCTATTGGTCTCTTGTCCTCCCCTTTCCATTTCAAGATCTTGCTGACAGATATATTTTCTCGCAGGCTCAAGGAGTCTGTCAGATAATTGCTGGCAGATTTGAGTAGAACATGTATGGGATTGTCCGAGTGTGATGAACTCCTCTTAACCTTTGGACTCCCATACCATGTCCATCAGCTTCCTGCATTGCCAACCATGCTAGCAAAGCAAACACTTAACCCTTTCACTTCCTCACCCTAGCCATCAGCTTTCTGCTTGAAGCTGATGGATAAGGTGAGGGACTCAAAGGGTTACAATTTTTGCAGTTGGTGGACAGGGTGCGAGAGTCAAAGGGTTAAACACACTCTAAACAAATTTTATAAACAAGTTTGAAAGAGAAGATAAAGGGTTCCTAATGTTCACGTAAATTAATCAAGGTGAAGGACACACACTCGGCACGATCCACTGATTCAGTAGCATAGTCTATTCTGGTATGAGTCCCCCTGTTGGGATGTCGGGGGCTCTTTCATTATAAATAGTATCCCCACCTTCTGGAAATTATGTGCTAGACATTTCCTCTTTTCTGTCACTCTTTTTGTTTCTACTTGTTCTTTTGTTTTCTGTCATTTCTTCTTATCATTTTCTGCCTTGCTGGTCCATTCGCCTGTGTGTGTTCGATTAAGTCTTACATACTTTCTCTCTTTCCCTTAGGATTGATAATTGGGCACATATAGTAAGTGCATTTTTGGCTCTAGGAAAGTGAAATAATGCGGAAGCAATAACAAGTAATTTAAGCCAGTTTTTAATGCTTCAGTGTCCTTAGTTATGTTTGGATTTGTATTAAGGCGTTTTTTTTTAAATCCTCTGTACGATAAATTGGACGCAATGGTCAACGCCAGGGGCATTTCCTTAGATGATGTGTGCGAATGCATTGATATGTGTACTGAATTTTCTTTTCCATTTTAAAAAAATTTTCTGCTGAAGTATTGTATATGTTCTGAAACGGTTATAGCCTGATATGGCTCTATGCAGTCGGCTGGACTTTAAAAAATGAAACAACAACAATAATGATAATAATAACAATATTGATAATGATAATAATAATAATAATATAATAATAACAATGATAATAATAATGATGATGATAATAATACTAGTAGTAGCAATAATAGCAATGTTAATGATTATAATCTTGATGATGATGATGATAATAATAATAGTAATAATAATAATAACAATAATGATAATGATAATAATTGTAATATTAACAATGATAATAACGATACTACTACTACTACTACTACTACCACTACTAACAATGATAGTAATAATGATGATGATGATGATGATGATGATAATAAAAATAATAATAATAATAATAATATAATAATAGTAATAACAATAATAATAATAATAATTCTGAGTACCACTTGCTCCTTTACCATACCTCGACCTCCCCCCCCCTCCTCTACCTCCCACTCCCATGTCTCACGCCTCATCTCTGCACATACAGACTCCCTTCTACTCTTCCCCCCGCTGCCCTCTCCACTTCCAAACCCCCTGTTACGAGCAGCTCAGGGCCCTGGAGGCGGTCAATAAATTTCGGACCAGTGCCTGGTCGATAAAGAGAACCAGTAAGATAACTTTTTTTTCTTTCAGAATAAAAACAAGAAAGTTCCAGACGTAGCATGAAATAACGATTGCTCAGCAGCGTTTCTGGAAGTTTGTTTGAAAAGAAAAAATAATGTTGACAAGCTGAGTAAATTGGAAAGAGAAGCAAGCTGTGAGAGGAAGGGGGTGGGGGTGGGGTGGGGGATGGGGGAGTGTGAGTGGCTGTTTAGGGACTATGTTGAATCCAATTCTGGTAGCTTTCATTTGGGTGCAGTCAGTTATGTGGGGTTCTATAAGTGATAGAAGGTACTGAAGCGGTGAAGCATTAGTGTAAGACATGAGATGTGGTTTAGATTCGAGCAGTACCCCTCATTGCCCCCCCTTGCCTTCAAATTGTTTTCTTTTTCCCTCCTTTTCAGGATGTAAATGGCTGTATTTCCTCTGCAGAAAGCTAATGATGGGAAAAAATAGAATCTTTCTTCCAAAACGAGATCAAGGCAACAGGTTGTAGCTTTTAACTAGATGACACCGTTTTGATGAAGGCATTATTCTCTATTTTCATTTTTAGTTTCACTTTAAAATGTTAAAGGTATCATTTATGCTGTTGTGGGAGGTAATATAGAATGCATCGTGATTTCATTGGAGAAGTAAGCTTGTTTACTTTGATCATTACTGCTCATGATTTCATATGACACGATGTGATTCTTTCATATGATATCAAAATCGAAGAAGGTAATATTACTCCTGATGATGGGGGTGGTTGTTGACGTACACAAGCTGTACATGTAAATTCAATGGAGAAAATCTAAGCGATCATAACGTGAACGAAATTCTGTATATTCTGTTACATCTCCTGTAATAAATGCGTTGAGCAGTTTATGAAATGAGAAGCCCGGCAGTTTCATCGCTTGGAAATTTGTAAACATTTATAGACATTAAGAAAAACCACGTAGTGGGTATCTCCAGAACTATCCAAATAGGAGACTGATAAAAATCAAGTAGTGGATATCTCCAGAACTATCCAAATAGGAGACATAAAAATCACGTTGTGGATATCTCCAGAACTATCCAAATAGGAGACATAAACATCACGTAGTGGATATCTCCAGAACTATCCAAATAGGAGACTGATAAATGTTTGTAATAATCTAGTCATGAATTTTATGGAATTTCATTTTACGTGCCAATGCAGTAATTTCGTAGCCGAAAAAACGACAACTTTTTGTAATGAGTTCAGTGTATAGGATAAATAATGAGAAACGGTGGCAAATTCCCGAAAGGAAAACTAACGAAATTCTTTATGCATCCAAGTTAAAAATAAATGATGTCTGCGGCAACAGCCTGTAAAAAAAAGGAGAAAATGGTGAGTAGTTTGAAGTTGCAATGTACGACCAATGTGGAAAGTATGCAGCAATTCCAGCACCAACCTCTTGCCCCACTTCTCATTTAATGCAGCCTCCTGTCTCATCCATCTGTCCTAATGTCGTCTTTGGCCAAACGGAGAAAACTTTGGGGAACTAAGGAAGGCTGAGTCGACGTGAAGTCCATTCTGGAAGAGAATTCTTGTGCGTGAAACAGTAAGGTCTTAAGGGTCTTGAAACAGATGTCTATGGGTGAAGACGACTCTCGAGTCTCTCACGCAGTCGAGTGCAGTCAACATAAGTGCAATTCACAAGAGAAAAAGACTTTATTTCTACTTACACTCTTTTTTGTTGTTGTCTTCTTCGTGGTTGTTTAGGAAAGTTTGGTGGTACACTGTATGTGTGTGCATATAGACCGTGGAACCACCTCCCCTCCCCCTCCCCCATCCCCCATAGGGATTTTATGGGAAATGCATCTCTGTGAAGCTACTGATTGCAATTGTTTGTCATTGAAATGCTGGGTGTAGCGATAGACAATGTTTAAAATGACTTACCGTCAAAAATCTGAATTACAGGCAAACCAATAACAAAGGCCAACAGATTATGTTTATTATCTACTTTTCAACCACTTGTTAAAGTTTTTGATAAGGTTTTCATAGATCATGAACAGAAGTAATGACATCTATCATCAGTAACGTAAGATCTTTGTTCACTGGATTATGGGTGCGAGGAAAGTATGAAAGAAGAGGAAGGTCAGCGCAGCGAGTTAAGTTTGACTTGTTCACAGATTTGATGCCACATTGATTGTGGCCAACAAGAAGAGTGAAAATGCACATAAACATTGCGTGCAAAGGTGATGTTTTACTTATTTTTTGTTGCGTAATTGCTTTTATGTTTATTATAGACGAACGTGGCGATGATGCCGGACTGACAAGTCCATAAATTTCCACACACCACACAGTTTCAGTTTCAGTTTCTCAAGACGACGTCTCCGCGCTCGGAACGAATTCCATACGCACAAACGTCACAGGTGCCATGTGTATGGTAATCATGGCACGAACCTTAAGCCTGCACATAAACCCATGAGCTGGCGAGGTCCTGAGGCCCTACATCACAAAATAAATTAAATCTGAATTACTTTTTCTAGTGCTGGTAAATTAGCGACAGTGACTAGCTAGTCGAAGAAAACGATACAGATAATAACAGAAAAAAACTGGTTCTGCTCAGCGTGTTGTTTTGGCAATTACTCTTGAGAACTGCGTAGACAGGTCTTTCAGCTTTCCTCTGGGCCTAGTTTCTTGGACATTTTCATCAACCGATGGAGTCCCTGTGAAAACTAACAAAACCAAACCTCTCCATGTGTTTGAGGGTGACCAACGGAAAATAACCAAAACAAATCGAAAGAACAACACACGTAATGCTTTGATCAATACTCAGTTGGCCCTCACAAACACATGTGGGGAACTGAACCGTTTGACGCCTACACCCTATCCACCAACTGCAAAAATTTAACCCTTTGACTCCCTTGCCCTGTCCTTAATCTGCTGGAAGCTGATGGATAGGTGAGAGGGTCAAAGGGTTCATGTTTTGCTTTGCTAGCATGGCTGATAATGCAAGACGCTGGTAGCCAGGATGCGGGAGTCAAAAGGTTAATGGCGCCATTTTCATCAGCTTCCAAAGGATGCACAAGCTGACCTGATCACTGATTCCTACTATTAGTGGGCGTGAGAGAGAGAGAGAGAGTGTGTGTGTGTGTGTGTGTGTGTGTTGTGTATGTGTGTCTGTATGTGTGTGTTTGTGTTGAGTGTGTGTGTGTGTGTGTGTGTGTGTGTGTGTGTGTGTGTGTGTGTGTGTGTGTGTGTGTGTGTGTTTGTGTGCGTGTGTTTCTTCGATTCCGTGGATGACCGACGAATATGTCTTTTATGATGCTGAAAATTGTTATTGTTGTGAGGTGTGAGTGTGATTAATATAATAATAATAATAATATACAATATTTTATATAGCGCAAAATCTTGATAAAATCAAATCTAAGCGCTAAAACAGACACACACGCACGCACGCACACACACGCACGCACGCACGCACGCACGCACACACACACACACACGCACACGCACACGCACACGCACACGGCTATAATGGGGAGAAAGAATAAAAGCAATGGAAAACCACAGAGAGCACACCATATACAATTATATATTACAATGTGATTGTATGCATAGCTAACACATTTTCCTTGTGTCTGTGCACTGGGCTAAAATAAAATCTTGTTATCTTGTTATCTTGTTGTTATTCACTGTCAGTGAAGAAGAGTAGCAAAAGAGCAAGCAGAGGACCCTCTGCAAATCACTTCATCAAAGCAACTTCTACAAAAGTTCCCAGGGGTTGGAAATACATCGTGCCTAATCATCAAAACAAACAGGAATGTTCTGAGCTTACCACTTTATGCTTTGTGGCTGCGTATATGCTAGTTGAATGGGTAGCGCAAACTGTGTTGGGTTTGAGAAATTCTACATGGGAAAGAACTCCGTGACTCTCAAGAGTTATGTTATTTAGTTGATATTTAAAATTCTCCCTGCTTCCCTCTTATTTCCTTTGGTATTAAACAGAACTCCATCAAATTCCCCCTGCAAGAGTGGCAGAAGGACAAATATGCAACAAAGCTGATGGGTAGAAGATACTCTGTTTTTCATGAAAGAAAAGGTATTTGCCTCTAAAGTGCTTATAGTGAAAAGACACTATCAGAATCTGTTGATGATCTTCAATACACACAGGAGAAAACAGACACAAAAGATCGTGTTCCACTGTTTCTATGCAGCTTCTCTTTAAACATATGTATCTAGCATCACAGTGAGGTCTCCAGCCAGACCTTGTCGTCTTTCTTCTAGTGCTTAAATGTGCACCAAAAGATTTGTCTTTTTTTTTTTTTTGACAATGAATGGTTAACAAAAGGAGGCACTTTGATGTGAAATACGTACATGCTGATATTAGAAAAATAGATTTGTTCACACCTTCCTGCTCTCTATGCCTCTATGCTGTTACGCTACTAGTGCAATCGTCAGGACAGGAAAGAGAAAGACCACTAAAGGCTTTGGAGCAGCATATTGAGTTTCTAGAGACAAAATTTGTTCTTGATGAACTGCAGACATTATCAGTCTTCTGTATGGAAGCTTTTATGCACAGGACACCAACAAGCAGCAAGAAATACCTGGTGCGTCTCAGTGCAAAGCAGGTTCAGATCTTTAACAAGGTAAGATGGAATTAATGCGAGTCTTTTCCTTCCATGTAGAGATTCCTATAGGATGCACGTAAGGCAGGCACATTATCAATCTCTCATTTGCAATCAAGCAGACAAGGCAACGCAGAGCCTTCCTCCGTCCGAGTTTTATGGCTGAGTGATCATACAATAATGTGATCTTGAAATTAAGATGGACAGAAGATCATCATCGCCATCTTTAATGTCAGTTTTCATTATACCTTTTTTTAATACAATACATGTTTTTGTTTGCCCACTTCTCACAAAACAGTGTCTTTTTATCCAGTTTTATGTTTTCATTGTAAAACAATGAATTTGCAACAAATTCTTCTATACTTTTAGGTTTCACATTCTTTCTAAGATCTTAACGGGTATGTAAGACCTTTGTCAAAAAAGAAGAAAAAAAAGAAAAAAAAAATGTTTGAAAATTTGTTTTATTGAGAAACAGGAAGGAACTCATGCTTTCTAACGAGCCATTTTCTAGCCTAAAGTTGTCATTATATTTTCTAGTTATGGTTGGAATTTTGCAGTTTTCTTAACCAAGTAAATTCTAATAAGTTGTGTATGTATGTATGTATGTATATATGCATGTATGTATGTATGTATGTATGTATGTATGTATGTATGTATGTATGCATGTATGTATGTATGTATGTATGCATGTATGTAAATATGTATGTATTTATGTATGCATGTATGTATGTATGTATGTATGTATGTATGTATGCATGTATGTATGTATGTATGTATGTATATGTGTATGTATGTATGTACGTATGCATGTATGTATGCATGTATGCATGTATGTATGTATGTATGTATGTATGTAAATATGTATGTATTTATGTATGCATGTATGTATGTTGTACGTATGCATGTATGTATGTATGCATGTATGTATGTATGTATGTATGTATGTATTTATGTATGCATGTATGTATGTATGTATAAACAAATAAAATCACACACACACACACACACACACACACACACACACACACACATATATATATATATATATATATATATATATATATATATATTTATATATATATATATAATATGTATGCTTTAAATCAGGTATTTCAAGGCTTCCATTTTCAATGCGTCTTATGGTTGGTTTGCCATTAATCTTATCATTTTTCTTGTTCCACACAAATTCAGATATCACCTGTTGTAATATATCTTCTCTAATAGATTATCGTGTTGGTTTGGTAGTAACATCCATGAATGAATAATTTTAGAACTTAGAACGTATAAGTGATTTTAAAACCGCATCTGTAATTAACGGTGTCGTTTGTCTTTTGATCCATTCTTTGTATAATGCCTTAACTTCCGAACTTTTCTCTTGCAGGTTCATTATTTCACAATCCTGTAAATCATTGTTAAGCCATTTGCCTAAAATCTTAACTATGTATTGCTTTTATTTCATATGCAAATGTGTCATGTATCTAATTGGTGAATACCGTATGCTGCCAAAACCATATTGCACTAGGTTTTATTTTCTGTATTTCGAAGAAGTCCAAACTTTCTTCCAAATCTATCGATTGCATTTATTGCCTCTTTCAATAATCGTTCCACTCCGTTCACCATTTGCCATTGACGAAGCATCTTTACAATCATATCACACATAATGAAAGTCATCAGTAATTTTCACAACACAAAACATACACATTTATGAAGTGCAACCATTTCACCAAAAATCATAACATTTATGGCGAAATAAAAGACTTCAAGTATCTTAAAAGTTACAAATATCTAAAAATCACATCACGCCTCAATTTCCATCAGGGGTAAATATAACAGCTATATTATGTTCCCTTAAGGTTTCAAGTTTCATGTCAGTTTGGCGTTATATTCGTCTGGGTGGTATATTTTGTAATACGATTTTTCATACAGTAAGTAACATGGGAAGGAGGTTTTATTTTCCAATTTACATTTACAAGTGTATAATTTCTCCTGGGGGGATTATTAAATCAAACAATAGATCTGGGTGCATAATTTCATCAGCTGTAAGCAATACCACTTTTTTTTAAAAACTGACATTTTGCATAACTGATGTATTTTGACTTCAATTTTCGCACACATTTTACCACTTCCCCTCCCAGACCCATCTCTCACACCTCACCTCTGCAGACATTGGCACCTCTGTACTCTTTCCTCCTCCTCCTCCTCCCTCTTCTCATCCCACTTTCATCTTCCTGCTGGAAGCAGTTCAGAAGCTCTGATGCGGTCGATAAACTTCAAGCGAGAGTCCGATCGATAAAAAGAGCGTGGAGGATAACTTCTTTCAGAAGGAAAGAGAGGGTTCGAAAAGCAGGATGAAAGACTGATTGCCCAGCAGCAGTTCTGGAAGTTTGTTTTGAAAGAAAGTGTTGAAAATCTGAGTAAACTTGGAAGTAGGGGGATGGGGGTGGGGGGTGGAGGGTGCTAGGGGTGGCAAGAGGTGTCTTTGTGTATTAGCTGACTTTATCCTTGTTCTGTTTATCCTTGTTCTGTCTGTTTATTTGGGTGTAGCTGACCATGTGGTTTTGTGACCGAGGTGGAAAACGACAGATGAATGAAATAAGGATGGAAGGTCTGATATATGGCTTAGAACCACCGCCAACCCCCACCAGCCCCAAAGTTTCATCTTCTTTCCATTAGGGATGTAACTGGCTATTTTTTGTCCTCACAGAAAGGTAACTATGAGCAATATGGACAATGTTGCTGTGAAAATTGGGCTTTCTCGCCAAATTGATCAAGCCAACAAAAGTTTTACTTTTTAACTCGAAGTCGAAACTTTTGACAAGATGTGTCATTCTCAAGCGTATCTTACGTTTCTTTTCGAAGAATAAGTGAGTCGTTATTGCTTGAAGAGAGGTAACTTAAAGCGTATTGCGATTTTAATAGTGAAACAAAAATCATTTTACTTTTTTTTCTGAATTGCTATTCAGGATCTAAAACGTCATCCTTTCGAGTCATCAATGTGATATAAACATCAAAGTTAGCAATATTATAACACTGCCGCTGTCTATGATGGTGGTGATTGTCTTGATAAAGAAGAAGACAGAGGAGTAGTATTATGAGGGCAAAGATGAGGATGGTGGTGATGATCATAACATGATGGTTCTGATGATGATGATGATGATGACGACGACGACAACGACAACGACAACGATAACGACGATGACGACGACGACGACGATGATGATGATGATGACGATGATTATGATGATGATGCCAACGACGACGACGTCGAATACGACGACAACGACGACGATGATGATGGGTTCAACCAGAGCAACAATACCTCACCATCACCCAAATATTGTTAGTCTGGGTCCCACCAATACATAGACATTGATTTCTTCATGTGTGTGTGTGTGTGTGTGTGTGTGTGTGTGTGTGTGTGTGTGTGTGTGCGTGCGTGTTTTGTGGTGTGTGGTGTGTGTGTGTGTATGGTTCTGTGTGTGTGTGTGTGTGCATGAGAGATAGAGAGAGAGAAAGGCTATACAGACAGACAAGCAGACAGACACATAGAGACAGAGAAACAAATACAGAAACAGAAACAGACAGGCAGACAGATTGACAGAGACAGACAAAGAGCGTTCGTGTTTGTGTATACAAGTTAACGTTGCATTTTCTCTTCTCTCAGTGCATGTGACTCAGAGAGCTCTGCAGACGCTGATGTATCTTCGTAGTGTTTTCAGAGACAGATATTTCGAATCTTCATGGGGAATATTGCTTTGCAGTTCTCCATTTGTTTCACGCCTCTCTATCTCTGTCTCTATTCTCTGTCTCTCGGTCTCTGTCTCTGTTCTTCTCTTCTCTCTCTCTCTCTCTCTCTCTCTCTCTCTCTCTCTCTCTCTCTCTCTCTCTCTGGGGGCAGTTTCAGTTTCATTTTCTCTCTGACTCTCTCTATCTCTCTCTCTTTCTCTCTCTCTCTCTCTCTCTCTCTCTCTCTCTCTCTCCCTCTCTCTCTCTCTCTCTCTCTCTCTGGGGGCAGTTTCAGTTTCAGTTTTCTCTCACTCTCTCTCTCTGTCTTTGTAAATAAAATTTTTTGTTCTTGTTCTTGTTCTTGTTCTTGTCCTTCTCACTCTCTCTCTCTCTCTCCCTCTCTCTCTCTCTGGGGCAGTTCAGTTCAGTTTCAGTTTCTCTCACTCTCTCTGTCTCTGTCTCTGTCTATCTCTCTCTCTCTCTGTCTGTCTCTCTCCCTCTGTGTGTGGAGTATCTATGTTATCTAAGGTATAATTCATGTTGTAGTGTGATGTAGACCCTCTTTGGGCGAGGACAGGATGTGAAAAAGCCTACATTTTGCTTATTCAATACCCTTGTAAATATAAATTCGTTCTTGTTTTTGTTTCTCTTTCTCTCTCTCTCTCTCTCTCTCTCTCTCTCTCTCTCTCTCTCTCTCTCTCTCCCCTGTCTGTCTTCTCTGTCTTCTCTGTCTCTCTGTCTCTGTCTCTGTCTCTCTCTCTGTCTCTCTCTGACATTACACACCGATTTTGCCATTCTTTGATCATGTTCTGTGTTGCGTACATAAACATGCATAGTAATTATTCACAGGCAAATCTATTTAGTTTAGTGTAAATCTATTGTAACGTCAAACGATTTTCAAGATGTAGCAAACCCTTACTGTATTCTTTGTTTTTCATGTACTGTGACATACAATGACATAATGCAACCCAAAGCAAGAGTGCATAGCTAGCAATGAAAGTGTTGCCCTTAAAAGGAATCGCCTGCTTGGTCCAGCTCCACAACCGAATGAGCTGGTACGGTGCTTAGTAGAGTCCTCAGATTAAACATTAGATGGTTTCAAAAACGATTACCGCAACGAATATAGGCAACAAATGGTGTTTTGATGAATCAGAATAAACATTTTATGGTTTCAAATAAGATCACTGCAACATATAATGGCAACAAATGTTGTCATTACGACTCAGAATAAATATTTGATGGTTTCCAATAAAATCACCGGAGCGTAAATAGGCAACATATGTTATTTTGATGAAAATGTGTATTAGAAGTAATAGCATGTGTTCTTTTTGTAGAAGCCAAGAGGACGTCTTGCGACATGTGTTTTTGGGAATGTTCAGTAGCGCAACCGTTTTGAAGACAGCTGAGAGCAGTTCTGAGTGGTGACTGTTCCAGTGTTATTTCTGTAGGTATTACCAAAATAATTGTAATGTTTGGACATGACACCAGTTTCAAACCAGAAAATGTCTTACACCAAGTTATGTTCCACGCAAACTGTTATGTTTCATCATCATCAGGTGCCTTGCCGCATGGCGTTGGCGATTAATGGACTTCCATCTGTCTCTATCATTTGTTGCCTCAAGCATATCTTCCACCTCTTTGTCCCAGCCACTCTGCAAGTCCGTCTAATATCTTCTCCCTGGATCTACCCGGTGCTCTCTTTCCCTCCAGCTTTCCCGTTGTGACCAGGTGCTCCAATTCTCCTTTATTCATAAAATGGCCTATAAATGTTGCCTGTCTTTCCTAATCTTCCTTATGAATGATCTTCTTGTGTCTGCCTCTATCAAGACTGTCTCGTTTGTTTCCTTGCTGTCCATGGAACTCTCATATTCTTCTTTGAAACCTCATCTCGGCTGCCTCAATCTTGTCCTGGCTTTGTTTTTGTTTTTTTGTTTTTTGTTTTTGTCCCCCTCTTACCCACTGGACGAGGAGGCAGGGAAGTTTTTAGTCCTGTTTTTATTATCCATTGTTTGGTGTTTGTGATCTGTTTGTGACCGTGCGTTCGCGCATGACAAAGGCCGGTTGGCCGAAAATTTGCGCTTGTTTTGTCTTGTTTTGTTGGATACGCGCTTACATTGGTTTTCTTGTTCTTCTGGTTCCTGGCTTTGTTTGTTGACTGTCCACACCTCGCAGCCGTACAACAGTATTGGTTCTATAGAACATTCAAGAACTCTCTTTCTGTTGTTAATTGGTAGGCATTTGTTCGTAAGAATGCTTTTCGTCTTCTTGAATGCTGTTTTGCTTGGCCGATTCTGCTGGCTATTTCTGATGTTCATCTGCCATCTGGTGAAATGATCGTTCCCAGGTATTTATACTTATCAACCTGATATGTTTACCAATACAAATACAAAGAGACTATACCCTGTGTCATTTATTTAGAAAGTGAAAATAGTTTTTGTTACAGACAAAAAGATATCACAATGAACACATTTTACACATTAAAAAAAATGATTGGGTTTCCGTCAAAACACTTGTAGATATGTAGATTTTTTGTAATATCTATGGTTGATTTTTTTGAAACAGATGATACCATTTCAATTTTATGAAATTGTGCAACTTTGATTTTTTTCCTCCACACGCGAGCTTTCAGTACTGTTAATACTTTTTCTGACACTTTACACGAAAGGTACATAGATGTGTGATGAATATGCTCAAATTGTTGATAACTGTATGTAAGATCTGTTTATGTCTTCTAATGTTTTGTTAATTGCTGTTGTGTAATGTACACAATCATGTTGCTGGTATGATGCGTGAGATCTCATTTGTGTTCGTTACATTTTGTCTATTTGTTGTCCCACAAAATGCAAAAATAAGAAAAAAAGAATAAATACATAAATAGATAAATAAATAAATAAATAAATAAAAAGTATATGTGTATATAAACGAATAAATAAATAACAGTAATAAAAAGTAAATCACTAACAAAAATATCAAAAAGTTGGATCAGAAGAAGCAGTATCATTAAACTCAATTGAGATAACCCAGCAGGAATGCAGAATGTCCTCTAGTGGGTGGCCTCATCGTTGCTTGATGGTACTGGCTCCCATGAAACTTCCTGACCAAAACTTCAACTGAATGAACTTGAAGTTGGCGGTGTTTTGACAAGCTAGAAGAGAAGAGTGGCAGAATAGTTCAGACGTTCGTTTGCCAATAACTAAATTCGAGATTCCAGGGTTCGCTCCCGTAGAAGCCTCGACTTTTCTCCTCAGTTTGACCAGAAAATCGAACTGAACGTTTAGTCCTTTGGAAGGGGACGAAAAACGAATCAGACCCGTGTGCCCTCTGGTAGCGCACGCTAAAGTTCCCACGGCAGTTGAAAATCGTGAAGAGCAGGGCGTTGCCCGGCTGCTTTGGTATAAAACATTGGAGAGATAGGTTGATTTCCCAGGTTCCAACCATTGAAGACCAATAATTTTTATTTTTATTATAAACATTAGCCTTCTTACCTTTCTGAAGTCTTGGTACAAAAAAAAAAAAAGAAATGTGACTATGAATAAGAATTTGAATCTAGGCAGAGGGGATGGGCGCCGCCCACGTGGTGCTGACCCTGGATAAAGTTGAGGTCTCTGCCTCCTGACTCCCCATAGGACCTCAAGGTCATAGAACTATCTAGTAGGACCTCAGGACCTGGCCAGCTCGTGGGTTTTTTGTGCAGGCTTAAGGCTTGTGCCGTGATCATTCTGGATCTTCTCCATCACATAGCAAACCTTTGACGTTAGTGCATTTGGAATTCATTCCGAGTGCGGAGACGTCATCTTGAGAAGCTGAAACTGAAACTGACAAGCTGGAATGGGCATTGTGGGATCAACATCTCTGTAGCAGCTCAGAAAAAAAAATGGGGCCGAAAATATGTTTTTCTGCCAGGGACAGTCCATATATGTTTTATTCAGCTGGTGTGATGCTGTTCCCTAACATAATCTAATCATCTCGCCTACATAGCACACTACCACACAATAGTCTCTTGTGAGTTTTTTTTCTTTTGATGGAGGATGGGGAGGTTGTGGAGCTGGGGGGAGTTGGGGGGTGTTTGACTCGCCATTGTGACTCTTCTTTATGAAATATTCAGGGCTACTGAGATCATAATGGAGGTGGAAGGAGAGTGGAATGATCTGGTGCTAGTATGTACATCGGATTCTCATCATTGTATATTAAGTGATGGGGTGTTTAGTCGTATGATGGGGACATGTAAAAGTGTGTGTGTGTGTGTGTGTGTGTGTGTGTGTGTGTGTGTGTGTGTGTGTGTGTGTGTGTGTGTGTGTGTGTGGTGTGTGTGTGTGTGTGCATGTGTGCATGTGTGTTGATGTAAAATTATAAAGAAACAAGAAAGAAAGACAGAGAGAAAGAAAAAAAGGAAGAAAGGAGGAAGGAAGGAACGAACAAGGAAGAAAAGATAAGAGGGAAGGAAGGAAGGAAAGTAAGAAAGAAAAGATAAAAATTAACATTGCACGAATGCTTCGTATCAATGATTCTTGTGCTTTCACTTAAAATATAATTTTGTGAACTTTTTTATTTCGTTTAGTGCCTGAAAGCGAACCGTGTGACCTTGTGATTTCTCTGTTCTGATGCTCTGTCTGTCTGTCTGTCTGTCTGTCTGTCTCTCGTCTGTCTCTGTCTCTGTCTCTTCTGTCTTCTCTCTCTGTTCTCTCTCTGTCTTTCTTTCTCTCTCTCTTCTTTCTCTCTCTCTCTCACTTTTTTTTTCTCGTGAATAATTTTCTGAGACCTGACCTCTTTCTGTCTTTGCCTGCTTGTCAAACCTTTGTGCTCTTTGGATCACAATATCTTCCACATGATAGCACATCAGTTTGTGGGCACACGAACCTCTTTCCCGTGTGTTTATCACCAGCATCAGGACTTTTATAATTGCTATGCAAAGATCCTTTATTTGTTTCCAAGTACCACACTTTCTAACATCTCTTAGACATCTATCCAAGGAAACCAGAACCAAATGTAGATAATAGATAATGACATTTCTTTCCATTGTTATTATTTATTTATTTATTTATTTATTTATTTATTTATTTATTTATTTATTTATTTATTTATCTATTTTTTCCATTTATTTATTTATCCATTGATTTGTTTATTCGTTTATTCATTTGTTTATTCATTTATTGATTTATGTATACACTTACATATCATTTCATTGTTTATTTCTTTATTTGTTTGTTCCTTTGTTTACTTCTTTGTTTCTTTATCTACCTATCTATTTTTGCCAGTGTCAGTGTCTACATGCATTATTCAACTGGCACGATGCTGTTCCATCAGATAATCTAATCATCTCTTCCATGCAGCACACTCACGCACACCATTCCCCCATGTGCTCTTTTTCCCCCTAATGGTGTCTGTTTCACTGCTGTGACTCTTTTTAATGAACTGACCATTCACAGCCTGAGATCATGAAGAGCTCGTAGAGTAGAAAACTGTTTAGAATGTGAGTGCGTGGCTGTCGTTTTGCTTGATGTCTGTTGATCGTGAGTTCATGTGTGTGTGTGTGTGTGTGTGTGTGTGTGTGTGTGTGTGTGTGTGTGTGTGTGTGTGTGTGTGTGTGTGTGTGTGTGTGTGTGTGTGTGTGTGTGTGTGTGTGTGTGTGTGTGTGTGTGTGTGTGCTCTGAGATTTAGGAGACAGGGAAAAAAAACACTTACATTTTCTGTATAAATTTGGCTTTCCCTTGCCCAGTCTCTAGACCACTTTCTATCCAAACCATCTCGGTCACAAAACCTACTTTTCTCCACCCAGCATCCTTATCCTTCCTTTCATTTTCAATCTCATTTTCAGTTTCTCAAAGTAACGTCTAAGCGTTCGGAATGGATTCCATACGCACTGACGCCACTGGTGCCATGCAATGGAGAAGATCCAGATTGATAATGGCATAAGCCCTAAGCCTGCACATAAGCTCAATGCGCCTCTTACTCCATGGGCATGGAGCAACTTACACTGATTCTAAGGTCAACCAATTACAGTGGGGTACACATGTTTTGAATTGCGGTAACAAGGTGCGCTCTGACATACTATCTACTTCTCTCCCATATTTTGTTCTCCGTCTATCTTCTCTCCTCCTTCTATCATCATCATCAGGTGCCCTGCGCATGGCGTTGGCGATCATGGACTTCCATCTGTCTCTATCTCTCGTTGCCCCTATCATCTCCCCCACCCTCCTCGTCCACAGCCACTCTGCAAGTCCGTCCAGTATTTTCTCCCTGGGTCTACCTGGTGCTCTCTTTCCCTCCAGCTTTCCCGTTGTGACCAGGTGCTCCAAATCCCCCTTCCTCATTAAATGGCTTTTCCTAATCTTCCTTATGAGTGATCTACTGTGTCTTCCTCCATCAAGACTGTCTCGTTTGTTTTCTTTGCTGTCCATGGAACTCTCAACATTCTTCTTAAAACCACGTCTCGGCTGCCTCAATCTCGTTCTGGCTTTGCTTGTTGACTATCCACGCCTCACATCCGTACAACAGTATTGGTTCTATATAACGTTCAAGGATTCTCTTCCTGATGTTAATTGATAGGCATTTGTTGGTAAGAATGCTTGTCATCTTCTTGAATGCTGTTTTGGCTTGGCCGATTCAGCCGGCTATTTCTGATGTGCATCTGCCGTCTGATGAAATGATCGTTCCCAGGTATTTAAATTTTATCAACCTGTGTCAAGATATGCCCATGGCTGATGCTTCATATCTCCACACACTGACTGCCTTTTCTTCCTCTTCCATTATCATCATGATCATGTTCCTGCCGCATGGCGTTGGCGATCATGCTCCTCCATACGAATCCGTCCTTTGTCGCTCCAAGTAGATCTCCAACCCTCTTTGTCTTCATTCACTCTGCAAGTCTGTCCAATATTTTCTCCCTGGGT
>CM060315.1:25756736-25764236 GCA_030674185.1 Monoplex corrugatus | reverse complement strand
CATTCCGTTCTTTTGTGTGGTATTTATTTTGTGTTGGTGGTTGTCTTTTTGTTGTGACTTTCTGTGATGATATATTCTGGAACCACGATCATGACAAAGAAGAAAGTGGAGGGGGGGGGGTGGAAGCTTTCTGATATGAATGTGTCTGTCTTGTCTTTAAGTCTTTTATATCAGATGATATGTATGTGTGTATGTGAGAGAAAGAGAGAGAGAAAAAGAGAGAGAGAGAGAGTGTGTGTGTGTGTGCGTATGTGTGTGCATATGTGGGTGTGTTTGTATGTGTGACAGTGTGTGTGTGTGTGTGCACGTGCGCGGGCGCGCTTGTGTGTGTGTGTGTGTATGTGTGTGTGTGTGTGTGTGTACGTGCGCGCGCGCGCTTGTGTATGTGTGTTTCGAATTCTTATTTGCTTGAACTCTGGCAGTTGCTTTGATTCAGAAAAAGTGAATGACATATGCAACAAATTGAATGGGAATTATCACAATAGCATTTTCAGCAGATGTTTCTATCAGTCTTGACCTAGAAAAATTCACATCAGTAGGATTTCTATTTCACGTATGAAAGTATTAATTTCCCTTCAGGTGAATGGTATACGTCTGCGGCAGTTGAGAGTAAGACAAATGACTCGTGCTTGTGGCAATTTCAAGAGAAATGAACTTGTCAATATCTAGAGCAATCTCAGTTTAGACGAATGATTTTAGTAACAAGTTCACAATAGAAAAAAAGAAAAAGAAAATTAGACAAAATTCCACGGCAATCTTAGTGTACAATAATTACATAATATCTGCAGCAATATCAGCACTACTTGTTCCATGTCTGATTTTAAAACAAAATGGACTCTAGCTTCATCCATTTTTTCCTAATGCTGCCTCTTGCTTAACAGAGAGCGGACTGGGAAACTAGGTCTTGGTCGATGTAAAGCCCAGTCTGGCTGAAAGTTCCTGTGTATGGAACGTTATGGTCTTAAGGGCCTGAAATATATTGTAATGGACGGGTCTCCGACTTTCCTCAGACTATTGACGTAAGTGCAATTTGAAGACAGATTAAAAATGATAATCGTCGTTTTTCTTTTTATTAGGAAGGAGGAGGAATTCATGCGAACGCTGTGTATGTGTATGTGGTCGTGTGTACGTGTACACGAAAAAGAGAAAAGGGGGAAGGGAAGAGAAAGGAAGAGAGAGAGAGAGAGAGAGAGAGAGAGAGAGAGAGAAACAGAGAGAGAGAGAGAGAGAGAGAGAGAGAGAACAGAGAGAGAGAGAGAGAGAGAGACTGGCTGACTTACAGGTTGAGGTGTTTACTATTGTGTTTTACTGGTTTATGGCTCGTTGTTTGATTAATTTTGTCTTACGTTTTCTATATATTCTCAAACCATTTCATCTATCCAACTTCTTGTTAACGTCTCGTATATTAACAATATTTTATATCTATCTGTGTCGTTCATGTACGCATTGTTTGACAATAACATTGCAGTACAGTAGTCTTAACAGAATGCAACTCGATCCCGATATAAACAGAGGGCAATGGAATTTCCTTTTATTGATCCTTCCCTCCTGGAGCCTATACACACATGTATTATTCAGTTGGTGTGATGCTGCTCCAGTACCTAATCCAATCACCCCACGTACAGACTACAATCGTGCATTCCGTTCTCTTGTGTGGCATTTCTTTGCTGTTGGTGGTTGTCTGGTTGTTGTGACTTTCCTTGATGATGTATTCAGAAACCACGATCATGACAGAGAGCAGAAGGAGAAAGCTGTGTGATATGGGTGTTTTTGTCTTTAAGTGTTCTTATCAAAGGAAATAAGAGGGAAGCAGGGAGAATTTTTAATATTAACCAAAGAACAAACTCTTGAAAGTCAGTTAGGAATTATCTCCTCTCAAATCTAACACACTTTGCGCTACCCATTCAGCTAGCATAGAAGCAGCTACAAAGCACAAAAACCGTAAGCTCAGAACATTTGTGCTTTGTATCTGCTTCTATGCTAGCTGAATGGGTAGCGCAAACGGTGTTAGATTTGAGAAGTTCTACAACATGGGAGATAATTCCTAAGTGACTCTCAAGAGTTATGTTCTTTAAGTGTTCTTGTCAGATAATGGGTGAAGTTCTGTAACAAAAGAGATAATGAGATTTCTACTTCACGAGAGATAATGAAGTTCTACAACATGAGAGATAATGAGAAGTTCTACAACATGGGAGACAATTCCTACGTGACTCTCAAGAGTTATGTTCTTTAAGTGTTCTTGTCAGATAATGGGTGATTGTAGAAAGTTTGATGTCAGCAGCAATTACCATAAACACTGACTTTTATTTCGTTGTTTGTTTTTTGCTTTCATATTTTAAGGACATAAACCATTTCTCTTTCATTTATTTTTAATAAGAAAATTATGAATGTACATAATATTCAAATAAAGATCAGTTTGTGCTAATGTTTTCGTATTTATACGTCTGGCTTTCGCGTAACAGAAATTGTGGATGTATATCAAATTTAAACAAAAGAAAGGTGAATATTCAGATAACGATGTATCAATGAAGAGCAACATGACGTAAAGGACAAGTTTGGCATGTATCCAACTCAGTACAAAATAAGTTAGGTAACAAAATGAAAGAAAATGTGTAGCAAAAGCAGTGTCTGATAACAAAGAATAAGGACTATAGCGAGTGTCTTGTTGAAGACATTTTGAACGTTAACAGTCTCAAAAATGATGAAAGGCGCGAAGTCTCATTGTGCGATAGATAGTGCTTTGGCATTCTGAATAAAGGAGAAATAAATCATGTCCTTAAACATTTTCACTGTAAAATACATGTAAATAATGTTTTTTTCTCAGTCAGAAAATCAAAAATAGGGCAATGTTACCAATGCCACTGTTTCAGTTTTAGAATCATTATGAAATTCCTATCAATTCAAAGCAAGAAAAAGTGTCTAATATAACAAAAGAAGACAAGCTCAGATTTTCGGTCAACTGGTCTTTGCCAAGTGTGTACAAAAGACTAAAAGCACAACGTTTAGCGCACAAAAGAGTAAACAACTTAACAAACCTGCATCCTGGGAAGAAAATGCACGTGTTGTGCATTTATTCTATGTTGTATTTTATATGTGGTGACAAGGACCAGTTGGCCTTAAAGTTGTGCCCTTTTATTTAAACACGCTTACGATTGTTTTTTTGTTGTTTTGTTTGTTTGTTTGTTTGTTTGCTAGTTTTTTGTTCGTATTTACTTGAACACAGGCAATCACTTTGATTTAGAGAAAGTGAACGATATATGTAACAAATTAAATGGGAATGATTTCTGAAGCATTTTCAGTACATATTTCTATCAATCTTGACCGGGAAAAGTCATGTCTGTAGAAATTGTATCCCATGAATGAATGTATTAATTCACCTTTAGCAAATGGTATATGTCTGCAGCAGTTAGAGAGTAAGACAAATGACTCGTGCTTGTGGCAATTTCAAAACAGAAAATGAACTTGCCAGTACATAGAGCACTTTCAGATCACACAAATGATTTCTGTAGCAAGCTAACAACAGAAAAAAAGAAGATTAGACATTATTCCATGTCAGTCTCAGTGTACATGAACTACAAAATATTTGTAGCAATATCAGCACTACTTGTCCCATATCTGATTTAAAGAAAAGACTTCAGCCTCATCCATTTTTCCTAATGCTGTCTTTTGCCAAATGGAGGGTGGCTTGGGGAACTAAGTCTGGGTCAGTGTAAAGCCCACTCTGGCTGAAAGTTCCAGTGTAGGGAACATACTGGTCTTAAGGGCCTGAAAGATCTTTTTAATGGACGTGTCTAACTGCAAACAACTTTTTTGACTTTCCTCAGGGTATTGACGTAAGTGTAATTAAACAAAATATAAAAAAAATGATCGCCATTTTTTTTTTTACTAGTTTTCTGTTAGGAAGGAGGAATTCATGTGAACACTATATATGTGTATGTGGTGAGAGTGGTCATGTGTATGAGTATACGAAAGAGGAGAGGGAGGGGAAGGAAGACAGAGAGAGAAACAGAGATAGATAGACAGAGAGAAAGAGAAAGAAAGAGAGAGAGAGGGAGAGAGAAGGGGAGAGTCAGAGAAGAGAGAGAGACAGAGGAGACAGAGAGGAGAGAAGAGGACAAAGAGAGAGAGAGAGAGAGAGAGAGAGAGAGAGAGATTGAGAGATTTCAGTTTCAGTTTCAGTTTTCTCAAGATAACGTCTCCGCACTCGGAATGAATTCCGTATGCACTAACATCACAGGTGCCATGTGTATGGTGATCATGGCACAAAGCCTTAAGCCTGCACATAAAACCGACGAGCTGGCCAGGTCCTGAGACCCTACCTAACTATGTTTTACCAAGTCTATATTTTATACTGGTATTTTATCAGCCTACCACTGGAATAATCTTGGTTACATGTAAATGACATGTGTAAAGAGAGAGAGGAGAGAGAGGAGAGAGAGAGAGAGAGAGAGAGAGAGAGAGAGAGAGAGAGAGAGAGAGAGAGAGAGATGAGAGAGAGAGAGAGAGAGAGAGAGAGGTGGGTGTCACATTTAGATTGGGGATGGGGAAAAGGAGGAGAAGGAGAGAGGAGAGAGAGAAGGAGGAATGTAGAGGGAGAAAGAGGATGGAAATAAAATCTGTTACAATTGTTTAATTTTGTTGTGTGTATATCTTATTCACGATAGATCTATGTACAACAATTTTTTAGGTATTTTGTTCTGTTATGTATTGATCTTTAAACGCTTGATCTACAAGTCGATGGTCTATTTCGCACAAGGCCAAAGAATAGTGCTTAGGCATGAGTTAATCATGAAAAAATTTCTTAAAACAACAAATATTGATGTACAACAGGTTGTATTTCGGTTGATCATGAGTGAAAACATAAGTTTTAGTAAGAAAAGTTTAAATATATTATCTAAAATAATTTGTCATCTTCATCGATGGGATTTAAAACTAACAGAAGTTGTCTAGAATTATGTATTTGACTATCCTCCTGCCGTCACGACTACGGTACATATAACCAGAAACAACTGACAAAAAGTTGGTACAGAAGAAACCGAGGGCTTTGAGACACAACTATGCCCTTGATGTGTAACAAAACAAAACAAACAAATACTAGACATGTAACAAATGTCTACGATAAAAAGCAATAATAAACAGCAAAAAGTAGCGTGATAAGCAAAGACACGAACAGGCAACCATAACTACTGCACAATCGGTGTAAGTGTAAAATCGTGATTCCCTAATTTGTGTCCTTTGGAAGAAGATGACTCAGCAGTTACGAAAGTGTCCAAGTTTTGCGCTAAATGGACATAAAACGTCAATGGCTCTCTTGGAGCAGTGCATTGGATGTAACTACATCTCTACGTAGGTAACACGGGAAGAGATTTGGAAGGGGGGGTGGGGTGGGGGAGGGGTGGCTTTGCATACGCTCCACGACAATCGTCTCTATATAGCAATCACTTCTCTCCAAACAAACCTGATGGCACTAAGAAAACCGGACTGTGATACCCGCACAAACCAATCACAGCGGAGTACACAGAATCGACAGTATCAACTGAACTGTGGTAACAAGATGGATGCTGACGTGAGCGCCCCTCCTCTTCTTCCACACAGTTCTCTCCCCTAGTACATCGACTACCCTATGTCACACCTCCTCTCTCCACCACACACCCACACCTTTCTAGTCTCTTACCCCCCTCCCCCCCCCCCCCCCATCCTCATTCACTTCCGTCTTCTTTCTGGAGACGGTTCAGCGGCCCTGAGGCGATCAGTAAAATTCAGGCCAGTGCCTAGTCGATAAAGGAGTCTGGAAGAATAACTTTTTTTGTCAGAATAAAAAAAAGAGAGTTCTAGACACAGCATGAAAGGCTGATTGCCCAGCAGCAGTTCTGGGAGTTTGCTTTGAAAGAAAGCATTGACAACTTGGGTACGAGTAAATTAGAAAGCGAGGGTGGGATCAGTGAGTAAGGGTAAGGTACTTGGTATATGTTTTATTTATTGCGTTTGTTCCATTTTATTTGTCACTCTAGGTTTACCGTGTAGAAACACAGACTGCTCTTCTCGATTAGTCATATGACTGCAGTGCAGCAGCAGCCATTTTTGTTGTTGTTTTGATCCAATAGTTCATAAATGATGATCATGATATGTACAAGGCGCCAAATTTTGTTATACAAATCAAATCAAAGCGAAAGCTCTCATTATTCACTAAAGCATTCATTTCACAGTTAAAGCATTCATTTATAGTGGCAAAAACTCAAAGGACACTCACTATGGGAGGGGGAGAACAGGAGGGGAGTGGGAACAAAGGGGTGGACACTTAGAGAGGGAAACCAGTGCTGGTGAACACAAATTTGTTTTCTGTTTTCACGTTAGACTTGAAGAAAGGTGAGAGTATGTGATTGTCAAAGAGACCGGAGAAGCTTATCCGACATTTTTTATATTATGTGTGTATTTCCATTTACCTGTAGATATGATTTTTTTCAAGGGAGAAAAGTGGCAGAATGGTTCAGACGTTCGCCTGCCAATAACTGAACTCCAGGTTCCAGGGTTTGTTCCCTATAGAGGCCTTGACTTTTCTCCTCAGTTCGACCGGAAAATCGAACTGAACGTCTAGTTCTTCAGAAGGGGACGAAAAACGAGTCGGACCCTTGTGCCTTCTGGCTGCGCACGCTAAAGTTTCCACGGCAGTTGAAAATCGTGAAAAGCAGGGCATTGGCCGGCTGCCTTCGGAGAGATAGGTTGATTTCCCAGGTCCCACCCCTTGAAGACCAAATAGCCTTCTTGCCTTTCTGAAGTCTTGGTTTAAAAAAAGTGAAAATGAATATGAATCTGAATCTAGGTAGAAGGGATGGGCGCCGCCCTCGTGGTGCTGGCCCCCGGAAAAGTTGAGGTCTCTGCCACTCACTCCCCTGCTACCCCAGGGTTATGGAAATATCTTGGGAAGGCCTCGGGATCTGTCCAGCTCATGGGTTTATGTGCAGGCTTAAGGCTTATGCCATGATCATTTTGGATTTTCTCCATCACATGGCACCTGTGACGTTAATGCATATGGAATTCATTCGGAGCGCGGAGACGTCATCTTAAGAAATTGAAACTGAAACTACGGATTTTTCAACAGAATTTTGACTGGAACAATCTTTTTGTTGCTGTGGGATATTGAATGTTCCGTTGAGATTGAAATTGAGATATATATATTTAACGCTCAGCAAATTAGAGCGAATCAATCAACTGTGAAAATTGGATGCTGTTCACGTTCATGACAATTGCTGGGGAAACGCCGAGGAGGTCAAGATCATTCGTAACATCAGCCTTCAGAGTCAGGGATCTGCCTTGTCCACGTCGAAGGTTGACACGGTCGCTGAGGTTGGCAGACAATATGTCACAGGAGTGGGACACCTTGTCTGCATTGAGGATGTGCCGATCAGTTCATGGGCGTTTCGAAGTCTGGTCAAGGGAGAGCTTAGTCCGAGAGTAGAGCGCCTTGGTGGAGATTTTCTCTGGCCAGTAGATGCCGAGTGC
>CM060315.1:25749236-25751736 GCA_030674185.1 Monoplex corrugatus | reverse complement strand
TTTAACTCTAAAGTACAAACTTCATAAACTTAAAGTAATGCATTAACAGGACTGTGAACCAACGATTCTGAAATTTTAACTTACAAAAATTGATCGGAAGTTACTTCTTTAAAATGAGTTTCAGAATAATTTTCTTGTGTAAACATTTTTGGTAAAAAGAACGTAGCATTTTGCAGTAAAATAGACAGTGAAACAGTGTGAATTGTTCGCCGCAAATACACTTGACATTTTTACAGTATTTTGTTTTCAATGCGTTTCGCTGAATACGAAAATGAACAGCAACAATCGTTCTCAAATGATATATGGAAGAAAACTGCAATTTTTTACACACATTTTGAAATGAAAGTTTTATCATTTGTTGTGACACAAACTTTTCATGGAAATGTTCATGAAAACGAATCCATGAGGCTGATTCTAGCAAGTTGCAAGCTTCTTTTACGGAAGTATTAATACGTAATTCTGTAGTATTATCAGAATTGTGTGCACCTTGCTTAGCTGCTCTGTCAACTACTTCGTTGCCGTGAAGACCAACGTGAGAAGGCACCCAGCATAACCTGAGATCTGTACCTTTTATCCTTAAACGATGTATAAGATGATTTGCCTCAGTAATTATATCAGGTCTTGTGTCTGTATCAAAAGACTGCAAGGCATATAATACAGATTTTGAATCAACAAAGAGAACTACTTTGAAAAATACATGTGTAAGGTTTACTAGATAATGCAACGCTTGTAAAATAGCGACTAATTCCGCTGTAAAGATAGATATATTTGCCCCAATGAAAAATGACTATTATTTTATATTTTGGGACATAAAATGCTGCTCCAGCACATTTATTTTCTAAGACTGATCCATCGGTAAAAATTTGGAGGTGGGTACGGTATTTTTCATCGATGTGTTCTCTTGCTCTGCATATCGAAATGTTAACGTTTTCATATTTCTTAGCATCTATATAATCAATATCAAAAGTAGCTTTTAGCATTTCCCATGTAGGGATGGGCGTTGTGGATGGTGCTTCAGCTATTTCATCCAGATTTATGTTAGACTGTTTGTCCAGGTCAGATACGTAAGTTGCAACAGTCATTTGTGATGAAATGTTCTTTGCTCGTTTCGGAAAGTCAACATCTGACCTGATTTTTATTTCCTTACTCACAAAATTGTCCGTTTGTGAAGAAGTTCTAGCGGCAAACTTTGCTGTCGCTAACTCACGATAGTTGTTCAGAGGCAGAATTCCAGCAACTTTGTACGTTTCCAGGCAAGAAGCATGGACTGGTACACCTAGTGCAATTTTAAGACTTTTGCAGTCTAAGCTTTGAATCTTCTTTAGTAAATATTTTGGTGCACTGAAGAACACTTGGCATGAGATTTGAAATCTGGAATTATCATCGGAGCAGGTATTGTGTTTCAGCACATGCCTTTAAAAAAGATGTAATGCTTACTCTCATCTTCTCTCTGTCCTCCCTCTTTTTCTCCTGCTCTGTATTCTTCTCTTTCGCGTGTACTGTTGCTATCATTATAATTGCTACCTCGGATACTACTCACAGCAAGAGCAATAATTACTATTATCACTACTATCCAGAAGAACAAGAAAACCAATGTAAGCGCGTCTCCAACAAGACAAAACAAAACAAGCGCAAATTTTCGGCCAACTAGCCTTTGTCAAGCGCGAACGCACGGTCACAGACAGATCACAGATACCAAACAATGGATAATAAAAACGGGACTAAAAACTTCCCTGCCGCCTCGTCCAGTGGGTAAGAAATGGAATGCCCATGTCGTCATGACCAGTGGTAAGAAATGGGGAGAGGGGAGGCAACTATGATGTCAAAAGGGAAGTGAGATGAGTTCTGCAATTTTGAGAAGTGGCCATGCTATATCGGTATAGCCCTGTTCTGAAGAAGGCACAGGGCAAGAGCCAAGAGATAAGGGAGTAGATTGTGCCCGGTGCCAAGAATCTGGTAGGCGTGGGAACAGGAAGAGACATGAAACGGCATGTCTGAATTTTGTTACTTATGGTTTGTCATTAAGACCATGTGGTTTGCGTGTTCCAAGTTTATTTATGAGGTGGGATTCTCTGTCTTTCCTGTCTATGGTGCTGTTATTGTGTAGAAGCCACAGACCTTTCACTCGGATGTCATTGATTGAGTGGTCCGATTGGTTGAAGTGATTGGGGATAGTTTTATCCTTTGGTGGCGGATATCAGCCAAGTGTTCTTTGAAACGTGTGTCAAGGGTGCGTCCATTTTCACCAATATACAATTGGGAACATTTAGAGCAGCTGATCAAGTAGACAATGTTATAAGTTTGACAGTTGAAATGTTTTGTAATTCTCATATGAGATTTGGGGCCTTTGACTGTGGTGGCTGAGCACAAGAAAGGACAAGTCTTGCATTTAGGTTTGTTGCATGGAGAGGTTCCTGGAGGTTGGCTGATTGGTTTGCTGAGATTCGAATGCACCAGCAAGTCGCGGAGACAGACAGACAGAGACAGAGAGAACGAAAGA
>CM060315.1:25741736-25746736 GCA_030674185.1 Monoplex corrugatus | reverse complement strand
TACATACACATACACTTGTTGTTTTACCACGAGATCAAACAATAACCTAATACTGTTATTGTTATTGTTCTTGTTATTGTGGGTACTGTTGATGTTATCGTCGTCGTCGACATCGTTTTTGTTGTTGTTTTTCATGTCATTCGAATCGTGCATTGCAACTTATATTGAAAAAAGATTTCCCAAAAGACGATGATCATTTCCACGTTTGAATAATGGCTTTGTTTGGGTCAATTGCTGAAGAAGTAAGTGCTATAAATCATTACAATGACATGGCTTCTATGTAATAGATCATCTTAAATGTATGCACACTGATTCCCTAGTGTTCGAAAATTCTTCCATTATCTTCATACTCTGAAATCCCACATGCACTGCGATATCAAAATGCGCTACACCGTGCTGAGCAACCCAAGTGCACAAAATGCAAAGAAGTGATCAATATCTCATTCCAGAAATATGAAACTACATTGCTGTTTCTTGCAGAACTTTACTTTTATTTTCTACTGCCCAGTCCGATTTTCTGCACACAATCATAAATATCCATTTGCAAAACAATTCTGAATTTCTGCATTACGCACAACATTTGTTCATTCATGCAAAATAACAGCAGACAGCACAACTTTGAGACAGGTTGATAAGTTTAAATATCTGGGAACGGTAATCTCACCAGAAGGCAGATGCGCATCAGAAAAAGCCAGCAGAATGGGCCAAGCCAAAACAGCATTCAAGAAGATGAAAAACATTCTTACCAATAAATGCCTATCAGTTAACATCAAGAGGAGAGTTCTTGAATGTTACATACATATAGAACCGATAATGTTATGTTGTTGTAAGGCGTGGACAATCAACACGCAAAACCAGAATAAGATTGAAGCAGTTGAGATGTGGTTTCTAATAAGAATGTTGAGAGTTCCATGGACAGCAAAGAAAACAAACGAGACAGTCTTGATGGAGGCAGACACAAGGTCATTGATAAGGAAGATCAGGAAAAGACATGCAACATTCATAGGCCATTTTATGAGGAAAGGGGAATTAGTGCACCTGGTCACAACAGGAAAGTTGGAGGGAAAGAGAGTACCAGGTAGACCCAGGGAGAAAATCTTGGACGGACTTGCAGGGTGGCTGAGGATAGAGAGGGTGGAAGATGTGCTTGCAGCAACAAGGGATAGATACATATGGAGGGCCGTGATCGCAAACGCCATGCAGCAGGGCACTTGATGATGATGACGATTTGTTCACTGGTTGAGCTAGTTTACATGCCTTTCCTGGGCAAACACAGTTTGCGCTACCCATTCAGCTAGCATAGAAGCAGATACAAAGTACAAAAACAGTAAGCTCAGAACACTGCTCAGAAAGGAGCGCCCAAGCCTACCTTTATACTCTGCAACTACCCTACACACAACTATGAGAGAGGAGAGAAATACATACAATATATTGGTCTTATGTTCAAGATTGACATAGTCTTTTATTCTTGAACTGACCAAACACACACACATAGACAAGACAGAACATAGACAGGGTTGCTTCCAAGGCATGTAGGTAAAGAAATAAGAGGGAAGCAGGGAGAATTTTTATAATATAATCAAAGGACATAACTCTTGAGAATTATCTCCCATGTTGTATAGAACATCTCAAATCTAACACTGCTTCTATGCTAGCTGAATGGGTAGCGCAAAGTGTGTTAGATTTGAGAAGTTCTATACAACATGGGAGATAATTTTCAAGAGTTATGCCCTTTGGTTATATATACGAAAGCCTTAAACACATCAAAATAGAGAGCATTGTTTGGTGTTTGTAAGTTGATATTCCAATTCCCTGCACACATCGAAACAGAAGTTTTTGTTTGGTTTATTTACCTTTATTCCTCCTGAGATATGTGAGTTACATTCAGTTACATCGTTTTTCTGTTGACAGTATCGCAGTTATTTTGTGAAAATGAATGAACTGTTTGCATGAAAATGTTATAGATACAATGTGTTTGCTTGATAAAAGGTGTTCAAATGTTGCCTAGATTCGGAGTTTTGGAAAATTGGGGTGAGATGGGGAACAAAGAAAGACAAACAAATAGAAAAAAGCAGAAATGAAAGACAGAAACCGACAGGCGAAAAAAGAGAAAGAAAATCAGAGCGAGAAACAGTAAAAGTATGTGTGTGCGTGTATGTGTGTGTTTGTGCATGTGTGCATGTGTGTATGTGTATGTGTCTGTGTGTGTATATGTGTATGTGTGTGTGAAGAGAGAGAGCGAGAGAGAAAGTGACAATGACAATGACAATGACAATGACAATGATGCTTTATTTTCCAACGGTAAAAGCTATTGGCTAGAAGCCATTTTTCAAACTTGCCGTTGCTATTCTATACACACACACACATAGAGAGAGAGAGAGAGAGAGAGAGAGAGAGAGAGAGAGAGAGAGAGAGAGAAAGTGAGAGAGACGGACAGACAGACAGAGGGACAGACAGAGAATCAGAGACAGAAAAAGACAGAGAAAAAAGAAAAGAGAGAGAGAGAAAGAGAGAGAGAGCATCGGAGAGAGCATCAGAGAGAGCATCAGAGAGAGAGATACATGGCATCAGAGGGATGGGCGCCGCCAGGCTATTCATGCCCAAGACACACTACATGATGATGAACCAAAAACCAATGTTGATACCGGCTCGGTCGTCGCCCGGACCAAGGATCGCGCCTTCCGTTGGACACCAGGGCGGAGGTGACAAGTATGCGACTGGTGGAACCTCTTCAAAAAAGATCCGAGGAAGAGAAACTCTCACCATCGCCACATGGAATGTTAGAACACTTGCACAGCCAGGCAAATTGCACGAACTTACGCATGAGCTGGAAAGATATTCCTGGCATGTAGTTGGACTGAGCGAAGTCAGGTGGAAAGATCATGGAGAACACCAAACTGAGGAAGGACATGTATTGTACTACAGTGGAGACTTGAAAAAACACATCCACGGCGTAGGATTTCTTGTCAACAAGAACGTCAAGAATTCAATACTCGGGTGCCGCCCAATATCCAACAGGCTCATTTCCATCCGCCTCCGAGCAGCACCATTCAACATCACAGCGATACAAACCTATGCACCGACAACAGACTATGATGATGAGGATGTGGAGGAATTCTACACACAACTTCAAGAAATCATTGACGAGGTTGACAAAAAAGACATCCTTATCATTCAGGGAGACTGGAATGCTAAAGTGGGCGCTGATGCATTAAAAGACTGGAAGAACCATTGTGGGCCCTCCTGTAATGCAATTTCCAACGAGCGAGGACTGCGCCTACTTGAGTTCGCCGGATACAACAACATGACACTGGCTAACACCCTTGGTGAACACAAGGCGTCACGATGCTGGACTTGGCATGCACCAAATGGGACCAACCACCAGATCGACTACATCTTGGTCCCAATCCGTTTTAGATCTGGAATCTGCAGAGCCAAGACGCGAACATTTCTAGGTGCAGATGTGGGTAGTGACCATGACCTGGTGATAATGAACTTCAAGGTCAGGCTGAAGAAGATCAAGAAGCCCAAGAACACCAGACTGAAGTTCAACATGGACAGACTCAAGGACCCCTCCATTGCAGAGTCCTTCCAAGCAACAATAGGCGGAAATTTGAAGCATTGAGCACACAAGAAGAAACTGCGGAGGAAATGACCACCAAGTTTAACACAGTGATGACAGAGACTGCAAATGACCTCTTAGGAAAACAACGCCGGAAAACCCAACCCTGGATTACAGACGAAATCCTTGAAATGTGTGACAAAAGAAGAGAAATCAAGAAAGTCAAAAATACAACAGACGGAGCCCTAGCCTACAGAAACATCAACAAAGAAATCAGAAAAGGCATGAGGGAGGCCAAAGAAGGATGGATACAAAATAAATGCACAGAAATAGAAGACAGCCTAAACAAGAACAACAGCATAAAGGCGTACAAAGTGGTGAAAGAACTCACCACTCAGAGACAGGCAAGGATCAGTACCATTCAAGACAAACAAGGAAAGTGCCTGACAGAAGATAAAGAAATCATCCATAGATGGACAGAATACTGCTCTGACCTCTACAACCACCAGACACAGGGTGACTCAACTGTCCTTACATGCCAGGAATCAACAAATGACGATGACCACCCTATTCTACGCGAAGAAGTCGAAACAGCAATACGATCGCTGAAAGATGGAAAAGCTGCTGGAGTGGACAACATCCCAGCAGAACTGATCAGGCATGGAGGGGAGGCAGTGACTGACATCCTCTGGAAAATCTGCAACAAAATCTGGCAGACGGGAGAATGGCCGACACCTTGGACCCAGTCACTAATCATCACACTTTCCAAGAAAGGCAATTTACAACTATGCCAGAATTACAGAACGATCAGCCTTATCAGCCATGCTAGCAAAGTGATGCTGAAAGTCATTTTGAACAGACTGAAACCACAGGCAGAGGAGATCATTGCCGAAGAACAAGCGGGATTTCGCAGTGGTAGAAGCACAACAGAACAAATATTCAATCTCAGAGTCCTATGCGAAAAATACAGCCAACACCAACAGGACATCTACCACGTTTTTATCGACTTCAAAAAGGCATTTGACAGAGTATGGCATGAAGCACTGTGGGCACCATGAGGAAGTACAACATGGGAAGGAAGCTTATTGACACCATCACACAGCTATACGCAAAAGCGAGCAGCGCAATGCTTGTTGGGGGCACAGTGGGGGACTGGTTTCACACATCAGTTGGAGTTCGCCAGGGCTGTCTCCTCTCTCCAACCTTGTTCAACATCTTCCTTGAGCGCATTATGACGGATGCCCTTGAAAACCATCACGGCTCAATCAGTATTGGAGGAAGGACAATCACCAACTTGAGATTTGCCGACGACATCGATGGGTTGGCTGGAAATGAAGACGAACTTGCCAACCTGGTGAAACACCTGGACGAGACATCATCCAGATATGGCATGGAGATCAGTGCCGAAAAGACAAAGTTGATGACAAACAGCACAAAA
>CM060315.1:25729236-25736736 GCA_030674185.1 Monoplex corrugatus | reverse complement strand
TGTGTGTGTGTGTGAGTGTGTAAGTGTGTGTGTGCATGCGTGTATGTGTGTGCATATGTGTGTGTGTGTTTGTTTGTTTGTGTGTGTGTGTGTGTGTGTATGTGTGTGTGTGTGTGTGTGTGTATGTGTGTGTGTGTGCTTATGTGTGTATGGAGAGTGAAAGTATGATACATCATTTGAAATAGCATTGGCCACTGTCTTGTTCGATTGTCACTGAGACAGTCAAGGTGGATTTGGAAAAGTTGGGCCCAAGACATCAATATTCAGCTTCATGGTGTAATCCTTTAACCCGAAGAATTTTTTAGGGCTGATGGTTTTCTTCTTTGGTTTCATTATTCAGGTCAGCTCAACATGTTTAACCCTTTGTCTCCTATACCCTGTCCACCAGCTGCAAAAACTTAGCACATTCATTTCCTCACCTTATCCACCAGGTTTCTGGGGAAGCGAGTGAATAGGGTGAGGGAGTCAAAGGGCTTAATTTTTTTGTTAGCATAGCTGACAATGCAGGTTGCTGTTGGACAGACTTCAGAAGTAAAAGGTGAAGACTTATATTTGTCAACACTTTACAGAATAAAAGAAAGCAAATTTTGTTAGATTTCTAGCAGAGACATATATGGAATGAAAAAAACAAGTAACACCTTTTGTTTCTTTTTTTCTATGCAATTCTCTTTGACTTCAATTTATACCTTGTAATTCTGTTGACGTTTTACATGTCAATTCACACTTTCAGTTTTTGGCTTAAAATTTTCTCTCAAATTCCATGGTTTGACTCATTTAAATATGAATGAACACAACGATGTCTACCTTGTAAATTGTTCAAACGTAAACTTTTTTTCAAGAAAAAAACCCTGACAAACACAAGTCTCTGGGTTAGTGTAAATGTAATAAAATGACTATTGTTGTATAGTGCGAGACTCAACCTAAAATAGCTGTTTTTATACTATAGCATTGCAGCTTAAGCCCTATAGAAAAACAAAAAAAATGAGTAAGTTTTAATCAGAAAAAAAAATATTCAGTCCAAAATTTCCCGGAATCTCTAACAAGCATACACCAAGTAAACCACGAAACTAAATGAACAGCTAACAACAGCATTACAACGAATCCGCAGCTTGAAAAACGTAATCGTACAGTTCGATATTGACATTTTTTTATGCATTTTGTCCGTCTGAGCCACGATCGAACAGTCCTAGTGCCCAGTATTATTTCAGACATGACGTCTTTTCTGCACATAGTGGACAGCTGGACGCACGTAGAGTCTATACATTGCAGAACTCACGTATGTTATAAACATTAAGCCTGGAAGACGACATTTACTGTTTGTTTTAGGAACTGGGATTTCTGACAGCATGTTTTCATTCCATTACGAAAAGCATGAGACCCTAAACTGGACTGTGGATCGAACAGAACAAAAGATAGCAGCATGTTTTTGTTACACCCTGCCCCCGGTGTACCATTCTCTGATTCGATCTCGTGAACTGGGTTCATCCCATGTTCGCGAGATCTGAGTAGAGATTCACGCAGACAGCATTAGAGCGCTGACGAAGATGGCGAGAACGCCATCGAAAGCTACGGAACTGTGAGTAGCGATTTTTACACTGTTGGGAGACCTTGTTCTTCAAAATTGGTAGCATTATGTCTACCCCCCAACTGTTGAAACTTCCCCTACGTCTCATTCGCGATTACGATCGGACGATCATCACTACCTTTCGTGAATCAGAGAAATTACACCGCTCCCTAGCGAAGTTCAGGAACCATCTACACTTCACACTGCACTGCAAACATCACGGCGTCTTTCCCACCAGCCTAAAAATCAAAACTCCGATGAAAGGAACAGCAGCAAATAATATCATCAATCAGGCACAACGAGCACTCATGAACGAACGCATCAAGCAAATCAACACCCGCATCACTTGTCTGGAAGGGAAAATCCAAGACCTCGAGGAAAGACTGAGCTCTAGCACACTACCAGATGCTATGCTCTCCGAAATCAAAGAGTGGCTAAACAACACACGACGAATAGAATGGGACAAAGTACGCCAACGCCATCGAAAGAAATTCGAACTTCTAGCACCAAAAAACAACAGGAGACAACAGAATGACAAAAGCGAGATTACACCTGTACCGGAAGAAACAAAAAGAAAGACCAAAGAGAGGTGGGTGATCAATCTATCAGATCGCCAACTCACTAAACCTGAACAGGAAGTACTAGAGAAAGGACTAAATTTCGCCGTAGCCCCTAACAAGCTTCCAGTGGTAGACCTCATCACAAGCATTGAAACAGCTTGCAGGTATATTGGCCCTAATTCAGAAGAAGCCACACACTTAAGATCAGACTGTGTCAGAATCATGAAACAGGCCAAACTACCGAAATCCAACTTAACACCGGACCAAAGACGGGCTCTGGCGGATTTAAAGAACGAACACGCCACGATGATCCTACCAGCTGACAAAGGTCGTGCCACAGTCATCATGCCTAGACCCATGTACTATGAGAAGGCAAGCAAACTTCTGGAAGATACTACAACATATGAACGCCTCAAGAAAGATCCTACTTCCAAGTTTTCCAACAAACTGAAAGACACACTGAAACGCCTGAAAGAGACGGACCGCCTGTCATTAGAACAGTACAGGAAATTATACCCAACTGTGTCCGACGTCCCCAAGTTCTATGGTCTACCCAAAGTCCACAAGAAAGAAGTCCCCCTCCGTCCCATAGTCGCATCCAGAGGTTCCATCATGTATGAGACGGCTAGATTTGTGGCGGACATCCTATCACCTCTCGTAGGACACACAGACCATCACATCCACAACAGTGCTGACCTAGTGGAAAAACTGAGTAACTACACCCTCGCTCATGATGAACTCCTTGTGTCATATGATGTCTCTGCCCTATTTACCAGCGTACCAGTGAAAGAAAGCATAGAGATCATACGCCGAAGGTTACAAAACGACCAAACCCTCCACCAACGTACATCTCTCACAGTGGACGACGTATGTGAACTCTTGTCCTGCTGCCTCACCACCACCTACTTCACCTTCCAAGGTGAATTCTACCAACAAAAAGAAGGAGCAGCCATGGGCTCCCCAGTAAGCCCAATAGTAGCCAACCTGTTCATGGAGGATTTTGAAGAGAAAGCATTGGCTTCTTTCCACTCCCCACCACGATACTGGGGGCGCTACGTAGACGACACCATGACTATCCTCCCCCAGCAACTGGTCGAACAGTTCACAGAACATCTGAACAACCAACACCCAGCCATCAAATTCACGAGGGAAGTGGAACAGAACAACTCCATAGCCATGCTGGACACCCTCATCACCAGAACTGATGGCATTCTATCCTTCTCGGTCTACCGTAAACCAACTCATACGGACCAATATTTACAGTTCGACAGCCACCAGCCCCTTGAACACAAACTGGGAGTGATTCGAACCCTTACCCACAGAGCTAACACCATATGCAGTACCCAAGAGGCAAAAGACAAGGAGACAAACCACCTGAAAAAAGTGCTCACCATCTCGGGCTACAAAAAGTGGGCCTGGAACAGCCCGGGAGGCAGGAAATCCAACACCGCATCCCAACAGCCAGTGAAACAACACCAGCGCAAGGGACACATCACCATCCCATACGTAGGAGGTGTGAGTGACGCTCTGTCCAGAAAGATCAGAAAACTGGGGGTGGCTGTACATTCCAAACCTTCCAACACCATACGCAGCCAGCTGGTCACCCCCAAGGACAAAACCAGCAAACTCGACAAAGCTGGCATTATATACAGAATAGACTGCCAGGACTGTAACCAACATTATGTCGGTGAAACTGAACGCCCCCTTCAGAAGAGACTAACAGAACACAAGAGGGACTCTTCTCCAGTAGGAGCTCACCTACACGCCGAAAAACATCAATTCAGTGCGGACAATGTCAACATCCTGGACAGAGAAAATAAGTGGTTCCAGCGAGGAGTCAAGGAGGCCATCTACATCGCAGCCACCAACCCCCCGCTCAACAGGGACCGGGGCCGTTACACCCTGCCCCCGGTGTACCATTCTCTGATTCGATCTCGTGAACTGGGTTCATCCCATGTTCGCGAGATCTGAGTAGAGATTCACGCAGACAGCATTAGAGCGCTGACGAAGATGGCGAGAACGCCATCGAAAGCTACGGAACTGTGAGTAGCGATTTTTACACTGTTGGGAGACCTTGTTCTTCAAAATTGGTAGCATTATGTTTTTGTTAGTTCAGAGTATGTCTTGGCTTCATCATTAACTGCAGTCACAAAGATGTTTGTTCAGTTATGTTATCTTCTTCACATTTTCATTCAAAGAAAGGGAAGTTGTGTGGACCAGTGAGTGATTGAGTGAGTGAGTGAGTGAGTGAGTGTGTGTGTGTGTGTATGTGTGTGTGTGTGTGTGTGTGTGTGTGTGTGTGTGTGTGTGTGAGTGTGTGTGTGTTTGTGTGTGTGTGTGTGTGTGTGTGTTTATGTGTGTGTGGAGAGTAAAAGTATGATAAATCATTTGAAATAGCATTGGCCACAGTCTTGTTCGATTGTCACTGAGACAGTGTAGGTGGATTTGGAAAAGTTGGGCCCAAGACATCAATATTCAGCTTCATGGTGTAATCCTTTAGCCTGAAGAATTCTTAAGGGCATATGGTTTTCTTCTTTAGTTTCATTATTCAAGTTAGTTCAACATGTTTAACCTTTTGTCTCCTGCACCCTGTCCATCAGCTGCAAAAACTTAGCACATTCATTCCCTCACCCTATCCACCAGCTTTCTGCGGGAAGCCAGTGAAAATGGTGAGGGATCAAAGGGTTTAATTTTTTTGTTAGCACAGCTGACAATGCAGAATGCTGGTGAACAGGCTTCAGAAGTACAAAGTGAAGACAGATTTGTCAACATTACAACAGAATAAAAGAAAGCGATTTTTGTCAGATGTCTAGCAGAGATGTATGGAATAATAAAAATAAGTAACACTTTTTGTTTCTTTTTTTCTATGCAATTCTCTTTGATTTCAATTTATACCTTGTAATTCTGTTGACGTTTTACATGTCAATTCACACTTTCAGTTTTTGGCTTAAAATTTTCTCTCAAATTCCATGGTTTGACTCATTTATATATGAATGAACACAACGATGTCTACCTTGTAAATTGTTCAAACGTAAACCTTTCTTCAAAGAACAAAAACAGACAAACATAAGTCTCTGGGTTAGTGTAAATGTAATAAAATGACTATTGTTGTATAGTGCGAGACTCAACCTAAAATAGCTGTTTTTATACTATAGCATTGCAGCTTAAGCCCTATAGAGAAACAAAAAAAGTTAAACAAGTTTTAATCAGAAAAAAATTACTTCAGTCCAAAATTTGTGGGAATCTCTCACAAGCATACACCAAGTAAACCACGAAACTAAATGAACAGCTAATAACAGCATTACAACCGAATCCGCAGCCAGAAAGCCTTAATCGCACAGTTCGATATTGACATTTTTTATGCATTTTATCTGTCTGAGCCACGATCGAACAGTCCTAGTGCACCGTATTATTTTAGACATGACGTCTTTTCTGCCCATAGTGGACAGCTGGACGCAAGTAGAGTCTGTGCATTGCAGAACTCACGTACGTTATAAACATTAAGCCTGGAAGACGACATTTACTGTTTGTTTTAGGAACTGAAATTTCTGACGACATGTTTTCATTCCATTACGAAAAGCATGAGACTATAAACTGGACTGTGGATCGAAGAGAATGAGAGACAGCAGCATGCTTTGTTTTCTTTTTTGCTAGTTCAGAGTACGTCTTAGCTACATCATTAGACTGTAGTCACAAAGACCTGTTTGTTCAGTTATGTTAGCTTCTTGTTGACTTTCTCGTTCAAATAACGAGAAGTTATGTGGATCAATGAGGCGTGGTGTGTGTGTGTGTGTGTGTGTGTGTGTGTGTGTGTGTGTGTGTGTGTGTGTGTGTGTGTGTGTGTGTGCATGCGTGTTTGTGTGTGCATATGTGTGGGTTTGGATATGTGTGTGTGTGTGTGTGTGAGTGTGTGTGTGTGTGTGTGTGTTTGTGTGTGTGTGTGTATGTGTTTGTGTGTTTATGTGTGTGTATGTGTTTGTGTGTTTATGTGTGTGTATGTGTTTGTGTCTTTGTGTGTGTGTGTGTGTGTGTGTGTGTGTGTGTGTGTGTGTGTGTGTGTGTGTGTGTGTGTGTGTGTGTGTGTGGTGAATAAAGGTATGATAAGTAATTTGAAATAGCATTGGCCACAGTCTTGTTCGATTGTCACTGAGACAGTCAAGGTGAATTTGAAAACGTTGGACCCAAGACATCAATATTCAACTTCATGGTGTAATCCTTTAGCCTGAAGAATTCTTTAGGGCTGATAGTTATTTTTTTAGTTTCATTAAGTTGGTGCAACATGTTTAACCCTTTGTCTCCTGCATCATGTCCACCAGCTGCAAAAACTTGGCACATTGACTCCCACACCCTACCCACCAGCTTCCTGCAGAAACCCAGTGGATAGGGTGAGGGAGTCCAAGGGTTTACGTTTTTGCTTTGCTACCATGGTTGACCATGCAGGATGATGATGGACAGGCTGCAGGAGGAAAAGGCCACGATTTGCATTTGTCAACACCACTACAGAGTAAAACAAAGCGAGTTTTGTCAGATTTCTAGTAGAAACATGTGTGGAATGATAAAAATAAGTAACATCTTTTGTTTCTTTTCTTCTATGCAATTCTCTTTGACGTCAATTTATACATGTACCTTGTAATTTTGTTGACATTTTACATGTCAGTACAGACTTTCACTTTCAGCTTAAAATTTTGGCTCAGATTCCATGGTTTTGACTCTAAATGAACACAACGACATCTACCCTATAAATTGCACAAACGTTCACCTTTCTTCAGTGGAAAAACAAACTCTAGTCCTATGGTTAGTGTAAATGTAGTGAAATGATATACTGTTATATAAAGTGACACGCAACTTGAAATAGCTATTTTTGTAATATAGCATTGCAACTTACACCCTACGGAGAAACAAACAAGTTAAGTAAGTTTTACTCAGAAAAAAAAAATTGTTTCAGTTTAAAATGTGTGGGAATCTCTTACAAGCATACACCAGGTAAATCACAAAACTAAATGAACAGCTAACAACAGCATTACAACGAATCCCCAAGCCAAAATACTTAAACGTACCGCTCGATATTGACATTTACGATGCATTTTGTCTGTCTGAGCCACGATCGAACAGTCCTAGTGCCCAGTATTATTTTAGACATGACGTCTTTTCTGCACATAGTGGACAGCTGACGCACATAGTGTGTGCATTGCAGAAGTCACGTACATTATAAACATTAAGCCTGGAAAACGACATTTACTGTTTGTTCTAGGAACTGGGATTTCTGACGGCATGTTTTCATTCCATTACGAAGAGCATGAGACTGTAAACTGGACTGTGGATCGAAGAGAATGAGAGATAGCAGCATGATTTTGATTAGTTCATAATATGTCCTGG
>CM060315.1:25714236-25721736 GCA_030674185.1 Monoplex corrugatus | reverse complement strand
CTTCTTGCTTTTTAGTACATAATGTATTGTCATTTATTATCCCCATCACCCTAATTGTCTTAGCCTATTCTATACCTTTGAGTTACAAAAACACAGCACATGCACGTATATATTCACACACATGCAAGCAGCACGCACGCACACACACACACATACAGACACACACACACACACACACACACAAACACAGATACACACAGACACACACACACAACAGACACACACAACACAGACACACACACACAGACACAACACACAGACAACACACCCCACGCACACACACACCACACCACACAACACAACACACACACACACACACACACACACACACACACACACACACACACATACAGAGAGAGGCAGGCATGCACATATAATTTGTTTTTCATAACACTTATACTTTGCCCATCGCCATCTTCTTCTCTACCAGCCTTTTGTCTATTTCATTTCTTCAAATGTCTTTGACCTCTGATTCAGGAAAAGCCCAGAATGATTTTCATCCCCCACCCCCCCTGCAGGGTTATTTTAAAACAAGAGCAAAATTTCTCTGATTAATGATGGCTCTTGTTTTCTCTTTCATGGAGGATTTTCAGCATCTTCCTCTAACCTTTCTTTTTTTCAAGCAAGGCAATCAGTGGTATGATGACTCAAAATTTGTTCGCCAAGGTATGATTTTAGGCGCCATAGGAGTTTAGACGTTCTAAGACGAAGTGTATTTCTCATATAAGATTTTCCTGCGCGTTTGTCGGCACGTTCATTTCCGTTCATACCAAAGTGTCCAGAACAGTAAAATCACGTAAACATTTGAATAGTGATACTGTTCATTGTCTTGTGCCAATCCATGGTTTCTGTTCCACTTTCCATTTTTTTAACTAAGTTCATAGAGTCAATGAAAATCAAGCCTCGATTGTTTCTTTATTTATCGATTTAGAAGAGAAGGTAGGCGAACTAAAAAAAGTCCATCTTAATACTCCAGTTTAGCTGATTCAGTTCAATTTGTGTACTCCGCCATGATCGGATTCATCTGATTCTGTCAGATAGTTTTTATTTTCCGCTTGCCATTTTGCCTGATTCGAAAAAAAGATTTTTGTTACATGTGAAACAGTCATTCCAAATTCGTGCAATGCCCTTGCCTACTTTATGTGATCCACGTTTTTTTTTTTTATCAATGTACGTATGTGTGTATATCTATCTATCTATCTATCTATCTATCTATCTATCTATCTATCTATCTATCTATCTATCTATCTATCTATCTATATATCTATCGATCTATCTATCTATCTATATGTATATACATATAGCTAAATATATATATATACAATATTGATAAAAATGTATGTGTTTGGAATAGTATTCTTTATTTTCATGATGTTTTTTGCTTATCTTCATCTTGATATAGGCACCATCATCTGTTTTTAACCCTTATTTTTATAATTATCTATCTACCTATTTACCTTCCTATCTATCTATCTATCTATCTATTATTATCTATCTATCTTTTATCTATCTAACTGTCTATCTTATCTGTGTGTGTGTGTGTGTGTGTGTGTGTGTGAGTGTGTGTGTGTGTGTGTGTGTGTGTGTGTGTGTGTGTGTGTGTGTGTGTGTGTGTGTGTGTGTGTGATCATTAAAAGTTTTGATATCTTGCCGACATTGTATATATCATAGAGTACCCAGCTTTTAGTAATCGTATTGCACATTCATTAAAAACAAAAATTCAAAAATAAAATCTACATAATTAAAGGAACAAAATGCCCACATGGGTGTTTGACTCTATAGGCCCATAATCCATAAATATCTGATCATGCCTTGTCAGAATTCCATCCACTTCTTTGCAACAAAGCAGCTGAATAAAGTTTTATCAAAATACAGGCACATGTGGACACACACTAACATGCACCTCTTCTGGTCGATATATACAATCTCCTTTTTCGTTAAGAGAGAGAGAGAGAGAGAGAGAGGAGAAGAGAGAGAGAGAGAGAGAGAGAGAGACGAGAGAGAAAGAGAGGACAGACAGACAGACAGACACAGAGAAGAGAAAGAGTGAGAGAGAGACAGAGCAGACAGAGACAGAACAGGTCAGAGACAGAGAAGAGAGACAGACAGAGAGACAGAGACAGAGCAACAGACAGAGAGACGATGAAGACCAGACAACAGAGAGACCCGACAGATCAGACAGACAGAGAGAGAGACAGACAGACAGACAGGGACAGAGAAACGAGACACAGAGACACAGAGACACAAACAGAAACAGAGACATAGAGACAGAAAGAAAACACAAACGAAAGAAAAGAAAAAAAAAGTAACAAAATAAACACACCCACACCAGAGCAGCTAGCTTTCTTCCCGTAGAGTTAGCTTCCATCACAATCCCTCAGCCTTGAATATTTCATCAAAGAGAGTCACAACTTCCAGTCACCACCACCACCCTGGGACAAAAGCACACAGGAGAATGATGTGCGCGAGTGGCCCATGTAGACAAGATGATTTGATTATTGAGTGGAACTGCATCACGCCAGATGAATAATACATAAATGCGCCAAAAATACGGAAGAAGATCAGAGAGCAGTAATCGTATGGCTTCCTGGTCTCAGGTGGTACGTACTGCATTCTGTAGACACGAAAAGTGCTGCTTTGAGAGTGTTGTAAAGTTCATACACGACTGAGTCAAGGCTGTCCAAAGCTCAGTGTAGATGAACGTACCAACTAGATGCTTATGTACTGGGGAATTCACATCACAACGAATGTTACGTATATGTATGTATATGTATATATATATATATATATATATATATATATATATATATATATTTTAGATATATATAAATATATATATGTATATATATGTATATACATATGTATAGATATATAAATATATACATATGTAGATAGATATGTATATATATATATACATATATATATATTATATATATATATATATATGTGTGTGTGTGTGTGTGTGTGTGTGTGTGTGTGTGTGTGTGTGTGTGTGTGTGTGTGAAAACATACATACATGTATACATGTTTATATATTTATGTGTACCGGTATATATATATATATATATATATATTATGCCTCTCCTTACATATACATGTATGTATATATGTATATATATTATATATATATATATATATATATATATATATATATATATATATATATATATATGTTCACAAACATACACACACACACTAGTTTCACCGTAAAAATCATGATATAATTCTGCGAAACGTAAAACAGCCATAGATGATATCATGTTTGTTTTGCTTCATTGCTTCATACTTATTTCATATCTTTTGTTTTTGTGATGATGATAATAATAAAGACTAACTGTACAGCGCCTGGTCTTACAGGAGTCCTAAGAACTTAAGTATAAGAGAGGCTGACATACCTACAACAACTACGTGTCAACCATTATCTCTATAATCAATAATCAAATGGATGAAGCGTAAAACATGATATATCATTACATGACAATATAATATGATACAATATGACGTGGTTTGATATGACGTGGTATGGCATGAAACGTAAAAAAATAACTGATGACTGGGTCCGAATGGGTCATGCAACGTATGGACAGCCCCCCTTTGCTTGATGAAATGACTATCGCATGGCGTCGGGAGCTTGGGAGGTGATTGTCTGGACAGTTTCGAGGCGTTGTGCCCCAGGTCCCATCCACATCCTCGTGTTGTATCTTGTTAACTGACGTGGTATGATTTGATGTGATATGTACCATATGCAATGATAGATGCTATGCTATGCTATGATATGCTATGTATGATATGATGTGATATGATGTGATATGATGTGATATGATGTGATATGATATGATGTGATATGATATGATATGATATGATATGATATGATAGGATAGGATTATGATATGATAGGATAGGATTATGATATGATATGATATGATATGATATGATATGATATGATATGATATGATATGATACGATATGATATGATATGATATGATACGATATGATATGATATGATATGATATGGATGATATGGGTTAATATGAGATGATATGAGATGATATGAGATATGATATGGTATGGTATGGTATGGTATGGTATGGTATGGTATGGTATGGTATGGTATGGTATGGTATGGTATGGTATGGTATGGTATGGTATGGTATGGTATGGTATGGTATGGTATGGTATGGTATGGTATGGTATGGTATGGTATGGTATGGTATGGTATGACACGACACGACACGACACGACACGAAACGACACGACACGACACGACACGACACGACACGATACGATACGATATGATATATGATATATGATATATGATATATGATATATGATATATGATATGATATGATATGATATGATATGATATGATATGATATGATATGATATGATATGATATGATATGATATGATATGATATGATATGATATGATATGATATGATATGATATGATATGATATGATATGATATGATATGATATCGAGGGTTGACAGCCAGAACCCAGTATTTCACTTTTTTGTCAGTTTTCACTTTTTATACTGAACTGTTGCTTTTGATGTGATCTTTCACTCGATAGACTTTGTTTTTGCAATGATATTGATTTTTGATTGGTTATCGATAAAACCAAAAAGCAGTATTTCAAAATGTAGATATAGCCTCTCCCCAAAAACTTAGTTAAAATCGTCTCCTGTAAACTATCAAAAAAATCGAGATACTTGGTTCTGGTTGTCAACCCTCGATATGATATGATATGATATGATATGATATGATATGATATGATATGATATGATATGATATGATATGATATGATATGATATGATATGATATGATATGATATGATATGATATGATATGATATGATATGATATGTAATGATATGATATGATATGATATGATATGATATGATATGATATGATATGTAATGATATGATATGATATGATATGATATGATATGATATGATATGATATGATATGATATGATATGATATGTAATGACATGATATGACATGATATGATATGATATGATATGATATGATATGATATGATTATGATATGATATGATATGATATGATATGTAATGATATGATATGATATGATATGATATGATATGATATGATATGATATGATATGATATGATATGATATGATATGATATGATATGATATGAGATGAGATGAGATGAGATGAGATGAGAAATGATATGAGATATGATATGATGTGATATGATGTGATAGGATAGGATAGGATAGGAGAGGAGATGAGATGAGATGAGATGAGATGATATGATATGAGATGAGATGATATGATATAAGTGACATCATCATTATTATTGTTGTTATTATTATTATTATAATTGTTATTATTATTATATTATTGTTATTATTATCATTATTACAATTATCATTGTTATTATCGGTTCTTATTATCCGTTGTTTGGTGTTGTTTGTGGTCTGTTTGTGACCGTGCATTCGCTCTTGACAAAGGCCGGTTGGCCGAAAATTTGCGCTTCTCTTGTCTTGTTGTATTGAATACGCGTTCACTTTGGTTTGCTTGTTCTTCTCGTTCCTCTTTGCTTGGGCGCGGGCAGTCGCACTTGTTTTGGATTATCATTGTTATTGTTAAGTTTTTTGTTTTATCATTGATTGATTCATTTTACGTTTTGACATTGTTTCAGTCTAAATCACAGTATCATTTTGTATCGATAAAGTGAAAATGACACTACTGTTCCGTGCTGTACATGTGACATGGAGGCCGTCAACATCCACACTGTCAATGAAAATTAACATATGATTGAATGCAATTGTATATTTCAGTGATTATGTGTGGTTATTACCACCTATTTTTCCAATTGTTTTCATATTGTAGTGACAAAGTGTTGAAAATTGCATTTATCTGTTTCTTTTTTTGTGTGTGTGAAATTCAGAAATGTGTGTGTGTGTGTGTGTGTGTGTGTGTGTGTGTGTGTGTGTGTGTACTGTGTGTGTGTTTGTGTGTTTGTGTCTGTGTGTGTGTGTGTGTGTGTGTGTGTGTGTGTGTGTGTACTATGTAATGAGTGTGTGTGTGTATGTGTGTGTGTATATATATGTGTGTGTGTGTGTGTGTGTGCGTGCGCGTTTGTAAGTGTGTTTGATTAAATGTCCCTTCGTTGAAAAAAGGTTAAAAAAAAGTTAAAAATATCGAGAAAATCTTCAGCCTTTATCTGCTAGGCGATATCTAAAAGAGGTTTGAACCCAGACCTTACAATTAAAAGACCACCGTCCTAACCACTCGAAAAACTTGCCTATCTTTGACTCCCCGATTGTTAATCACACTTAAATCCCACCTGAACCGCAACGCCAAAACGTGTTACACACATGCAAGACAAACGAAATTACCAAATGCAGATAAGCGATCGATATCTTATTCAAGAAATATGAATCCCCATTGCTGTTTCGTGTTTGGCTTCATTTTCATATTCTGGCGCCAAATCCCATTTTCTGCGTGGAGCCAGGAATATCTATTCATCGAACAGTTCTGAATAACGCATAACATTTGTTAACCAGTTGTGCATATTTCTATGCTTTTGCTAGGTAGCAGCCTCAGAATTTCAAAGTCTGCAGATGTATGTAAAATTCCCTTAATGCATTAACATGAAATGATTGTATGGGCTCTGCTCACCTTCATTTTTTTCAAAAAGAAGCAGATTATAATCAATAAGATCAATTTTCGTTGACAGAATTGCAGATTTGTGCCAGAGATCATGATGAAAATGACTATAAATTGTCTGCCTGTGATAGTATAACGAGTTTATTTTATTAAAGTCATGACATGAAGAACTTGGAATCTTGGAGGCAGAGAGAGACAGAGAGAGAGAGAGAGAGAGAGAGAGAGAGAGAGAGAGAGAGAGAAAGAGAGAGAGAGAGAAACTGAAACTGAAACTGAAACTGAAACTGTTTATTGTCATTACCCGAAAAGGTCTTTTGACAAGGGGGATAACAATTTTCCAATAGTGCGACACATAATCCACTCTTTGTATGTGCGCAAATTCTTCACGCATAATCAAAAAAAATATCGAACATCCATTTCTTGAACAGTCGAACATATTCAAATCATATATAATGAACAATCATCCATTTTACCACTACTACATAATGCAAAGAAAACAACAACAAAAAATATCAGAACAGTGTTCCCACATTCAGGCCAATAATTTGTCTAGGTTTAGACAAACCAAAATCTTTTTCACACACCCATATAACGAGAGAGAGAGAGAGAGAGAGAGAGAGAGAGAGAGAAAGAGAGAGAGAGAGACAGAGAGAGAGACAGAGAGAGACAGAGAGCTGCTTGAACTTGAATCAGTCTTTCATTCTCTTGCAGAATATAAAATTGAAGATTAAAGGTCAAAGAGACAGAGACAGACAGACAGAGACAGAGAGAGACAGAAAGAGAGAGACAGAGACAGAGAGAGAGAGAGACAGAGACAGAGAGAGAGAGAGAGAAAGAGCTGCGTTAATCAGTCTTTCATTC
>CM060315.1:25704236-25709236 GCA_030674185.1 Monoplex corrugatus | reverse complement strand
TGGTCCTCAGAAGAGAATTCCTTGTCAAGCAAATGTTACAGCTCTTAACTCCTAATAAACCGTCGCAGACAATATATACACTGGCAAAAGATAGAATGATTCAATGTTGGGAGAAAGCAAAACACCATCAAACACATTAATTTGTAATTCTGGTTTGTTCGTTCGTGAATTTTTCACACGATAATTCTTTTTTCTTTCTTTTCCATTTGCATATTGTGGTTCATGGTTTGTTTCAAGGGGAAAAAAGGATAGTCTTATTTAGAAAACGCCTTATGCCGTTCATAATTACGATGAGAGCTTATGCACTCTTCAACTGCCTATATCTAATAATTTTGGCTTTATTCTGGTTATTGAATCTCACAACAACAAACAACGATACAGCATTTTTTTTAAAGAAAAGAACACATCAAATGCAAATATCTGATCAATACCACTTTCCATAAATATAAAAACTACAATGCAACTTGATATTGGGAATAATATTCATAATCAGGCGCCAATTCAATGTTCTGTATGACGATGACAATATCTATATACCGAACTGCGAACATTTTCCCTTCACACACGTTATATATTCATCAGTTGAAATAATTTCTTCTAGGATTTGCTCGAAAATGTAAAGAGTACAGACGATATTTCAACTTTTTTGAACGAATTCATTCAGTTGGAAGGAATTATTTGGTTTCCACTCGCCTTCATTTCCCCCTGAGAGAAGTGAGTTACATTCAGTTATGTCAATTTTTGTTATTGACAATATTGCTGCTGTCTGGTAAAAAGCTGATGAAATTTACCGCAAATATTCTGTCTGGAATGGCTTTATGGAATGATAAATTCTTTATTGAAGTCTCTGTAAATATGACTTGGACGTCCACATTTCACAGACAGACAGACATGCATACAGACAGATAGATAAATACAAAAAAGAAGAAGAAAAAAGAAGAATATCACATTTAGTTCACAGGCACACATGCAAACAACAGGAACATGTCCTTCCATCTGTCAGTACCAAATCACCCTCCTTATTCAAAAACAAAACAAACAAAAAAGGAAAAAATAGAAACCAAGTAAAATTATTAAAACAAAAGGAAACAAAGAAGGAAAGAAACAAACAAACAAAAACCGAATAAACAATAATTTACAAACATGCCATTTGCAACCGCCCTAAGTGTCACAATAAACGTTACTGATTGCACTGACACTATATTACGTTCCAAAGTTGCACTGAAATTTGTATTGATTTTCATTTCCGATTTGGTGCTACCTTCGTCAGTGCCCACGACGTAACGGTATTACTGCAACGGCATGTGCATGGCGATCCATCATGTTCGCTGCAGCCATACCACGACCTCGTCACCACTACTACCATCCACCATGTCTCGTCTACGATCACATACGATCCATATACACCCGAGCTTTCATCAAGTTACAGTAAATAATATTGACCATCTCCTTTCTCATACGATAACTGCACCCGAGTTTTCAACAGGTTAAATTATATCATCCATCTCCCTTCATATACACTCCATACACCCGCGTTTTCAAGAAGTTAAATAACGTTAACCAACTCCCTTCATATAAGATCATTGCACCGGAGTTTTCAACAAGTTAAATAATATTAACCAACTCCCTTCATATAAGATCACTACACCCGAGTTTTCAACAAGTTAAATCATATCAACCATCCCCCTTCATATACAATCCATGCATCCGGAGTTTTCAGCAAGATAAAGAATATTAACCATCTCCTTTCAAATCCATCCATACACCCGAGTTTTCAACAAGTTAAACGATATTAACCACCACCACCACCACCCCCTTCATATACAATCCATGCATCCGGAGTTTTCAACAAGTTAAACAATATTAACCATCTCCCTTCATATACGATCCATCTACGTGAGTTTTCAACAAGTTAGATAATATTAACATTTCCCTTCACATACGATCTATACATCGAAGTTTTCAACAAGTTAAACAATGTAAACCATCTCCCTCCAAATCCATCTATGCACTCACGTTTTCAGGACGTTAAATAATACTAACCATCTCCCTTCATAGACAATCCACACTCCCAAACTTTCAACAAGTTGCAAGTTAAAAAATATTAACAATCTTCCTTCATATACGATCTATGCACCCAAGTTTTCAACAAGTTAAATGATATTTACCATCTCCTTAAAAAAACAGAGCATGAGAGGTATACAAAAAATTCCGCTTATATCTTAACTGCTTCACTCACCTTTCGCGTACGTTCACGCTAATGCCTGCTGGCGTTAGTCTAACAAACACAGCAATACTTTTCATATAAAGCATATCCATTTGCCATTAATTAGGCAAGAGAATATGGCACTCACTGGGCTATAGCATTCCCTCCACCCTACCCCGTGGCTGAGACAGAGAAAACTCAAAAGTAACTATCATCACGAAGTAGCTGGTATGTACCCCTTTCACATTTGCAGCGCATATTTAGTAGTAACATAATTGATTGATTTAAAAACTGTGTACGACAGCTTATTGAATGAATTCAGATTCAAATATGTTTGTGTGACATGTGAGGCTTCAAGATCTGATGAAAGAGTATGCTAAGGAATTAAAGTGGTGAACAGTAATTTTTTTCCGACACCCCTATCAGGCATTAACGTCATCTGAATCAAAAGGGTTGTCAGCATTCAAGCAAATAGGAATTAAACAAGAACAGAATCAGAAAGCGCATTATGATATGACAAGACAAGACAAACAAGAGAACACAAGACAAGAAAAACAAGCCATGAAAAAGCCAAGACAAGGCAAGAGAAGACAAGACAAGGGCAAGCACAAGGCAATACACGACCACTAACATAAATAAGATCTCTGTGAACAAGAAACGACACGACACGACACGACACGACACGACACGACACAGCACAAGCGCAAGGCAAGGCGAAGGCAAGCAAGGCGAAGGCAAGACAACGCAAAATATCGGCCAATTTTAGATATCTGATCGCTTTAATGACTGCGTTTTATTAGTATTACTCGTAAGTATTACATTTTGATCTATGTGAGTGGAAAATTAAGTCATTCAAATTACAATCTAAATATCCTTCACAAATTACCAGAATTATCGTATTCACAATTTCTCATAAAAAAAATCTATAAAAAAAATAGAATAGAATAAAATAAAATAAAATGAATGAAATAAAAAAATACCAAATAAATAAACAATCTTGAAACGAGGAGGAAATCATTGTTGATACATGGCACTCACACACACACCACACACACACACACACACACACACACACACACACACACACACACACACACACACACACACACACACACACACACACACACACACACACACACACACACACACACACACACACAAAATAACAGATATTGTTGGCACTGGGTTTCCTTGATTGTTTGTTCGTTTGTTTGTTGTTGTTGTTGTTTCGATTATGCGCGTGCATACGTTCAAACGCATACACACACGTCATTAGTCCATCCTCCTCAATCTCTGCCAATTCAGAAAAATATGGATTATCAAAAAAACAAAACAAAACAAAACAAAACAATGATGACCTGAAATGCCATCTCAGATCTGATGGCACATTACCGTTGGGATTTCCTGCCCAAAGCGTCACAACGCAAATTTTCTTTTAATTTTTTTTTTTTTTGTCAGAGCTCCGGGCATTCTTGAAATCAGTGTTTCCTTACAAGTCATAAAGTGATGACGAGGAGAATGGTGATTAAGAAAAGAAAAAGAATGGATAATTCCAATAATGTTCTCTTTGTGTGTGTATGTGTATGTGTGTATGTGTGTGTGTGTGTGTGTGTGTGTGTGTGTGTGTGTGTGTGTGTGTGGTGGTGTGTGTGTGTGTGTGTGTGTGTGGTGTGTGTGTTGTTGTGTGTGTTGTTCGTTGTCTTTATTTGTTTCTGTGATTGCGTGTGTTGTGTGTGTTGTGTGTGTGTGTGTGTGGCTGGTTTGTATGTGTGTGTGTGTGTGTGTGTGTGTGGGTACGCTGTGTGTGTTGGTGTTGGTGTAGTGGGTGTGTGTGTGCATGTGTGTGTGTGGTGTGTGTGTGTGTCTGGGCGCGACGTGCGTGTGTGATGTCGTGGTGTGCGATGCATGTGTGGTGTGTGTGCATATCTGCAATGAAAGCAGTGGCACGCTCACGAGAAGCAAGAATGTATTGTAACATTTGATCTAGTGCAATTATTTGCTGCTTCTTCGTTATTTCTGTCATTTCAGTGTCCATTGCCATAGCCTCCCCCCCCCCTCCCCCACCTCCACACGCGCAGAAAAGTTCAAACAATCAAATTTTGAATTTATCATCATATCAGACAAACAACCAAGCCATATCAACACTATTGATATTCTCGTGTGTTTGAAACTGTTTAATGCATACTTCTATCTGATACATTGAAACTGAGCCAGCGCGTTTCGGTCTTTTGTCAGTTATAATATTTGTCTGATTATGGATTTTGACAGGCAGGTAAATTACACTCTTATATAGTTTAGTTAGTTAACCTTTTGGCTCCCTCACTCTGTCTTTAAGCTTCCTGCAGGAAGCTGGTGGATAAGGTGAGGGAGTCAAAGGATCAACTTTTTATTTTGCTTGCATGGTTGACAATGCAGGATGCTGGTAAACAGATGGCGGGAGTCAAGGGGTTAAATTGTATTTCCACACAATTCATTCATTGTTTGTTTATTGTTGTTCTGTTTTTCTCTGTCCTAATTTCTGTCTCAGCGCTTCAGTGACGTTGATCATATATCGCTTATTCCAGATCCACGAAATCGCTCCAACCCAAAAATCATTCAGTCAAATCCTACACAATGTGACTGTCGAAACACTGACAATGAATGAGTTTAAGTCTGAAACCAGACCACACAATTTGTGAACACGGAAAACCTGAAGGTGCAGGAGAGGACCCAGAACAACAATACCCACCACTGGCCAAACAATCACCTTCCAGCTCCCGACGCCACACACAAGCCATCTCGCCAAGCAAAGAGG
>CM060315.1:25691736-25699236 GCA_030674185.1 Monoplex corrugatus | reverse complement strand
AGATCGTACAAGTGCTGTGGATAGATGAATTAGGATGTTCGTATCCATTCCCCAAGGTAATCGGCTTATTATCTTTAGAAAATTTAGGGCTTTTCTTGCTTTTGTTGAAATATAATCAAAATGGACAGTCCAGTTTAATTTCGATGTCATAAAGACTCCCAAAAATTTTACAACCTGTTTGTAATGTAACACTTCACCAAGCAATCTGAAAGTAGGCAAGTTACTTAAAGTACCACCAGAATTAAGTAGCATCATGTTAGTTTTTTCCGTTGACAACGACAGACCATTTTCTAACATATAGTTTCCAAGATTATCAAGATCAGATTGATACAATTTCCTAATGTAATTCTGTGCTCTCTGTGGAGTTGTCTTTTTAAAGTAATATTCATCCAAATACATATATCATCAGCATACTGTGCCAAAACAACTCGATTTGAGAGTGCTTTAGGAAGATCCTGTATAAGGATATTAAATAAAAGCGGTGCTATCACTGAACCTTGTGGAATTCCCATATCAAGATGTCGTGAAGTAGAGTAACTAGTTCCCACTCTTGCCTGAATAGTTCTATTGGCTAAAAAAGACTTAATATAATCATACATATTGCCAGATAAACCAATAGATTTCAGCTTGTACAATAAACGCGTATGCCAAACTTGATCGTAAGCTTTTTTCACATAAAAAAATGTAGCTAAAAGACTTTTTCTGCGGGCAAACTGTTTCTTGATATGAGTGGTAAGTTTAACCAGGTGCTCAACTGTAGATCTCCCTTTTCTAAAACCAGCCTGATTTACTGGAATAACGTTATTTTTATCACAGTAATGTACAAGTCTGTTTAATACCAATTTTTCCAATAGTTTGCTCGTATGGGACGTTAAAGCAATAGGTCTGTAACTGTTTTTATTGTTTTTAGGCTCTCCTGCTTTTAATACTGGTATAACAACAGACGTTTGCCATAATTGTGGTATAAGTCCACCAACCCAGCATTTCTGAAAAATTTTGTGTAAAAAAATAATATAGTTTTCTGGAAGATGTTTAATCATTTCAGTTGAAACTGCATCGACACCTACCGAACTCCTTTTGTTGCGTAGAGACAAGATAGTGTTTTTTAACTCTCCTAAGGTGATTGGAGAATTAAACCAGAGATCATTCTGAAGTATTGGGTCAGTGTAGATAGGGTTGTTAGCTGCCATTTCCCTGTAGTGTTTGCAGGTAGGAGTCAAACCATCTACTTTACTATTTTGGGCAAAAAGTTCCACAAAAGTTTCAGCTTTGTCCATGTCGGAAAGAAATTTGTGACTTGTATCAATCATTATTGGACACCTAGGTAAGTTGGCTCCATTTTTCATTTGATTCATTTTTGTCCAGACTTTATGGAAATCCTTGAAATCTGAAATTTCTTTTGTGCAGTATGATGCCCAATAATTTTTCTTTGCTTCAGCGATGATTTTATTACACTGGGTGTTAGCTTTTTTCATTTCCATATGATCTTCAGGTTTCCTGCTTTTGATGTAGATTTTGTATTTCTCTTTTTTATATTGAACTGCTTGCTCACATACCTCCGTCCACCAAACATTACCCAAACGGTTATTAGACTTAAAAGTTTTGAGTTTCGGGATGGAAAGGTCTGCAGCAGCTAGAACTGACTCCTGGAATTTAGAAAACATAACGTCTACATTTCCACTTTCATAATGTGTGAAATCTCGATTAGAAAGAACAGTCTGAAACAAGGACCAATCAGCGCGTGTATAATTATATTTTGGTATAATATCAGGAATGCTGTCTTTCATCCTGATGTTTTCGTTAGTTAGTGTTATGAGGATAGGTAAGTGATCACTTCCTAAAGTATCTCTGTGAGTGTCCCAGGTACAGCAGGGTACTAATTCTGGTGAGATTAAAGACAGATCGATGGTTGTTGCCCGATGTTTGGAAATATCAGGAATGTGTGTGTGTGTGTGTGTGTGTGTGTAAATATATATACATATGTGTGTGTGTGGTGTGTGTGTGTGTGTGTGTGTGTGTGTGTAAATATGTATACATATACACATATGTATATATATATACATATATATGTATATATATATATATATATATATGTGTGTGTGTGTGTATGTAAATATATATGCATATATGTATATATATATATATGTGTGTGTGTGTGTGTATATATGTATATATATATATACATATATATATATATATATACATATATATATATATATATATATGTGTGTGTGTGTGTGTGTGTGTGTGTGTGTGTGTGTGTGTGTGTGTGTGGATACGTAAATATTAGAAAGAAGCTCTGGGGAGAGCCAGACAGCTTTAGGTCTCAGCCTTTACCTCTTGACACTCCAAGTGGGCCGTGAGGCATGGAGGGCATGGCTCCCACAGCAGAAGGGAATCTAGGAGACACATACACACACACTCATACATATGCCTCTCTCTGTTTCTCTGTCTGTCTGTCTCTGTCTGTCTGTCTGTCTGTCTCTGTCTCTCTCTGTACACACACACACTCACACACACACACACACACACATGTATATACACACATATATACATGTATATTATATATGTATATACATACATATATATATATATATAGTATATATATATATATGTGCATGTGTGTGTGTGTGTGTGTGTGTGTGTGTGTGTGTGAGTGTATGTATGGAAGAGAGAGGGGAGAGAAAGAAAGAGAGAGGGAGGGATAGATAGATAGATAGACAGAGAGACAGATACAACATGCATACATACATGCACACATACATTACATACATACATACATGCATACATACATACATACATACATACATACATACTTACATACATACATACATACATACATACATACATACATACATACATACATACATACATACATACATACATAGACAAACAGATAGATAGACAGACAGACAGATAATTGGTTGAGTAAAATCCATCAGACTTGGCTTTTGGTCACTTCTTTTTTGTTCTTCTTTTCTTACTTACAGACAATAACACGACCCTTGCAGGCACTTCGCAGACACAGACACATATGGACAAAACACAGAATGACCAGAAGGAACTTCCATCGTTCTTTAAAACAAAAAAGAAGAAATCCAAGAACAGTGATGACCTTTCAGGTGAGCTTAAACCTGCTGGTAATTACAGCATTGATTTCCTGCCTCAGCCAGCGCAGTGCCAACATTTTTTTTTTTTGCTTTCCTGGGAGCCAGAGGCATTGTGCAAATGTTTCCCAACAATGTCAAGGAGAGATGACGAGAAGGATGGTGATCATCGAAGGAAAAATGGTCAAATCCTGCAAATACATTTTATATCTTGTTTCTTCGGTTATTTGCATCTTGCGAGAGCATTGGTATGTTCTACTGCCTTACCAACAACAATTACAACAGCAACAACAACAACAGCAACGACGACAACGACAACAACAATAACAAACTTCAGACTTCAAACGGAAGAAAAAGACTACACAAAATGGTCAAGCCACTCCATTAATATCCTATTTTCTGCCTGGACATTTCGTTTCCCGCCTGAAAATGTATATTTTGTATTTTTCAAATCACTGTCACTGTAAGAAATTATAATATGAAGTGAAACTTGACGAGGATCACAGAGACGTTCGCAATAGTAAAACACATTTTAGATATTTTCAGAAATGTTTTTAAAAGATGCTGTTGATGTGCTGATAGTAGGTACTTTTTTCAGGTCTGTAGGACACAGACAGACAGACAGACAAACAGACACACACACACACACACACACAACACACACACACACACACACACTCTCTCTCTCTCTTCTCTCTCTCTCTCTATCTCTCTATCTATCAATCTATCTGTCAATCTATCTATCTATCTATCTATCTATCTTATCTATCTTTCTATCTATCTATCTATCTATCCATCTATCCATCTATCTTTCTATCTATCTCTTCTATCTCTTCCCCTTCCATTCGAAACCAAGGACAAGAGATTAAGATAAAAGAGATAAATCAAGATAATACGAATTTTCTTGCTACTTAGTTTCTTTCTCTCATTTTACAAGCGGTAACCGGATGACCTACATACAAGAATGAACCAAATTTTGACATCTTATCAAGTCAGCACAAACGGCCAAACCATATTCACTGTATTGTCTTTTTGAATACCTCTGGCAGGAATATTTTCCACCAAATTCTGACATCTTATCAACTCAATGCAAACGGCCAAACTGTGCTAACGATATTTATTGCACTGTCTTTTTGAATATCTCTGGCAGGAATATTTGTCACATGGAAATGAATCAACGTATACCTTGATTTTATTTTCCTGCTCAATATTCGTCCGAACAGCATTTGTGTTTAAAAGGTGATATCAATCCCCATACAGTTTCGTTGACTTCAGAGACGTTTTGACTCGGTGTTAAAATTTCCATGAAACATTACAGTTTATTGTTTGTTGGATGTGGGTTCTCATTACGTCTTTACATTGCAACCTTTTAGGCTCCTGTGCTCATGCAATTGGTTAATGCATATTCAAATATAAGCATTCGCTTAAAACTTTATCGTTTGTTATATTCTGTGAGATAATTCATTAAGCTTAAAAGCAAATCTTCAGATCTTTATCCATAAACTGCTGAAAAATCATTGCAGGCACATTAGAGATACACAGACATACACAAACAGCACCCATTAATCTGAAGCAACCTGCACTATTCTTAGGATTCATATATGGTACAACCATCAATTCTAAAAAAAAAATCCCCGCTAATTCTAGAGAAACATAGATGATAATTACAAAAGATGATGGCATCATGTGGTCTTAAAAGCGACGCTGATGCTGTTGAGAAATCTTATCTACGCAGCACAATGCAAACAATTGTTATTTATTTTGAAGCTGGAGGTATTGTTGAAATGTTTTCCAACACTGTCAGTGGGTGGAAGGAAGGAATATGGACTGGGTTAAAAAAACAAAAAACAAGATGAAATCCTGCTGTGAATTTTGTTTTACTTCGCCACATCAGAATGGTGGCATGTACAGTTGGGAAGCAAGACTAAGAACGGAAAAATGATAGATGAGGATGGTGTTAAAAACAACGATTATCCTTTCCGTATTGAGAATGGACAAAATGATAAATGACAATGATGTCAAAAGCAATGATGCACCTTTCCGTTATTTTAGCACCCGGTATAATTTCTTCATTGTAGTAACCGATTTGTGTTTTGTCATCAGATCTGTTTTCACTTTACAGCCAAAACATAATGAGAAACACAAAAGAACACCCTGGATTAAACGTTGGAGGAAAAATGATAAACAACATTCGATACACAGATGACACTGTGCTCATTGCAGAAAATGAAAGGGACCTACAAAACCGTGTAAATATACTAGAAATCGAAACCAAAGGTAAGGGGTTGGGGAATTGGAGCACCTGGTCACAACAGGAAAGCTGGAGGGAAACAGAATACCATCTAGACCCAGGGAGAAGATATTGGACGGACTTGCAGAGTGGATGAAGACAAAGAGGATGGAAGAGGTGCTTGAGGCAACAAGGGACAGAAACGGATGGAAGGCCATGATCTTCAACGCCATGTGGCAAGGCACTTGATGATGATGATGATGAATACCAATAACACGAAGTCACATGTTAAATGTATACGTAAAACTAAAGACCAATATTCTGATTCGCACTCATCCGAAAATGTTGGCGGATCCTTTGATAATTTTCCAACAATGATTTTTCAGCTGCGTATAGATTTTTATAAAAAAATTACCAGAGTTCTGATTTAATAATTCTTTTAAAAGTAAAATTTTGAACGTGCATGAATTAGTTATGTGAACGCAAGAATTTAATTTTCTGCAAAACGCTAATGAGGATCCAACTCAGATCCCTTTGAACAATAAATCCCAATGGCTTCTTTAAAAGGTTACAGTGATTGTATCAGACCAATTAAACTGTCCGAGATTTAGCTTCATATTGCCACTGCAAATAACTGGATGTATAATAATCCCTCTCTCCTCTTAAAAATGGAAAAAAAGAAAGAAAAAGAAAAAAGAAAAGAAAAGAAATCGAAAGAAAGAAAGGAAAATAAACTGAAAACATCCAAAACATACTGGTTTATATCAACATGGCCTACATTTTCCCAAATTGTGTCCCAGAAAATTTAGGACTCACAAAAACAAACTGACAACACCTATCGATCAGAAGCAGTCTCCACTGCTGAACAAAGAAACAGAAAAAGAATTAGATGATGAAAATACGATGATAAAAAACTGTGATGGCCTTTCAGGACAGCTTAAATCTGATGGTAATTAACGTATGGATTTCCTGCCTTCGCCAGAACAATGCAAAAACAAGCTTTTTGCTTCCTTGGGAGCCAAAGGCATCGTTGAAATGTTTCCCAACAGCGTCATGGGGCGAGGAGAAGGAGGGAAGTGGGTGGTGAATATGAAAAAAAAAATAGAGTAGAAGCCAACAATGTTTTGTTGTCAACTTCTTTCTGATTTGTGTCAAATGACAGCACTGGTGAGTTCAGCTGGGGAGAAAGTCAAGCAAATAAAGAACAAGTGAAAAGAAACCTCATCATTTATTCTCTTCTCTTTGACCTTTTGGTAATTTTTGTATGAACAGAAACCTCATCGTTATGTGTATTCTCTTTGACGTTGTTTTTTTTGTTTTTGTTTTTTTTGTTTTTTGTAATTGTCATCTGAGAGTCGATTCCACAACCTTAGCGTTCATAGCACAGAGCTCGTACCAAGTGTGGTAATGAGAAAACAAAGAAAGAAACAAACAAATTAATCAATTAGTTAATCATTTACTTAATTAATTCATAAAATAGATACATAGATAAATAAAAATGGATAAATAAAAAAATAAATGATCAAATAGATAAATACATAAATAAATGAATGAATGAATGAATGAATGAATGAATGAATGAATGAATGAATGAATGAATGAATGAATGAATGAATGAATGAATGAATGAATGAAAGGGGCATTCCGCCCGAGGGAAGAATCCAATCTTCCTGGATTATGAGCATGATGCTCTACTCCGCTGATTCAACAAAAAACTTTTCTCAGTTGTTCCAGTTTCTCTGCGCACAGGGTGAGTTCTGTGCGCAATGACGCCACTGAGACCATGTTACTGTTACTGTTATTTCTGTTTAAAGCCCAGCCGACTGTGCAGAGCCATATCAGGACTGCAACGTACACAGTGGCTCACTGTGAAAAGAGCAGGCAAGGAATGTTAAGTACTCATATCAATGCATTCGCACACATATCTAGGAATATGCCCCTGGATGTTGACCACTCCGTCCAACAAAAGCTTCAAACTACAAAGCAGCCAATGACTCTGACATCAGACACCTGCACTGAATTGTGCAATAACTGTTCTTTACAATTTGCCGTTGACCACACCACCACCATCATCAGAACAGCGTGAAATAACAATGTTGCTACGACAGCATCTGCACCTCGATCCGTCATCGTCGCTGCAGCCACCAACACAACGACCTCCAC
>CM060315.1:25666736-25669236 GCA_030674185.1 Monoplex corrugatus | reverse complement strand
ACACACACACACACACACGCACGCACGCACACACACATTAACAGATACATAGACAGAAGAGGGAAAGGATGCTCTATTACTGACGTGGGCACTCTCAGTTTGTACCATTTGTTGTGACTCGTTCGTCACAGAGTTTTTATCATGGTCCACGAACCACTCAGACACCCATTCATCATCTGGACACCTGCACACAAAACTTGCTACGCACGACCCCCACAATTTGATCCCCTATGAAATTCTCATTTCATCAATTTCTTCCACATGTAACAAAGTCACAGCCAGAGAAATTTTGCTTTCTAAAACATATGTGACCCATTCTCGCAAAAGGCACAATTAGTCTCAGTTTGGGCATTTTTAGGTTTTGGTATCACTATAAAGTTTAGAGTCTCAGCTTTCAAAATGGTACTAAAGTTGAGTTTCAGGCTACAAAAACAAAAAAAAAGTTATGGGCTTTCAAAGATGAGAGGGATCAAGTCAGCTATTTTGAGAAAAACTGTTGAAGAGAATAGGCCTGAATTGAAAAGGTATTGTCAGAAACTCCTTAGCAACAAGCATTAAATATCAACCAAATCAGCTGAAATTCTGTACTTCCCTTGTTACTTAATTGTCCATCCATCCAAAACAACAAAAAGAAAAATAAATTTAAGAAAAGTGTACTTTAATCACCAAAATGTTACGGAACTTGTGAATATTTTGAAAGGAGAAGAAAACATTAAAACACAAAAAAAATGATACTTATCGATTGAATTTGACTTTATTGTGTTAGGACATGATGTAAAAGTGGTTATAACAAATGAAAATGCAGAAAACTCAAAATCGACTAATTGTCCCTGTTCAGTTTTCAGCCCACAGCAGCAGAAGGCCTCACCCGACTTATTGTACCTTTAGTCAGAGCGGGTCACATATTGTAGCACCATCGGTGGAATTTTCTTTTTTTTTCCATGCTCCATGTATTGGACTGCAACTCATATCAGTAATCCCAAGCAGCTCATTTAAACTCTCTGTCACATCTCCAAACCCACAAAAACAATCAGAATAGTGCATGGAGAGTCATTGTATCTGGAACAAATTTTCTCAGGCTACATGTAATGTAATGAGAATGACGATAACAGTAACCACGCCATTGAGTACTATTTCTGACTGAGAAACTTGATAAGACTGCACTCTATATTTACTTCCCAAACGTATCCCTTTGTCAACCAGGCCTGAAGATACACACATATGGTCCCATTCTTCTCAAGCAGTTCATAGCTCACACAATTCCAATTAGAGCAAAATATCTAAATACATAAAGATATAGATATAGATATAGATATGGATATATATATATAGGTATAGATATAGATATAGATACAGATACAGATATAACTATAGATACAGATATAGATACAGATATAGATATAGATATAGACTTTTTTGGACTGACCAAGGACCAAATCCATTACTTCGCAGTCAATATTCATTGTACTGACCACGTTGCCTCGTTTGACTGTGGGCGTTAGTGTGGATCAGTATATTGCATATCGTATTTGTATTACTTTCCAAAAGACAGGAAACTATGTCGAAATATCCATATGAGCTTACAGACTGAGGCGGCCACTTTCAAACACGCGCACGCGCGCGCGCGCGCCACACACACACACACACACACACATACACACACGCAACACACACACACACACACACACACACACACACACACACACACACACACACACACACACACACACACACACACACGCAACACACACTACGAAATAAGTACCTCCCTGTGTATTATTGTCGCTTTCGTAACACATTAAAAGTTCAATTGCTATGTAGAAACCTTTAAAGGAAATCTTGCATTCAAAACTTCTATGTATATTGTAGAAAGTTTAAAAATGAGATGCTGAAAATACAGGATATTGTACATTATGTGTTATTTAACAGGGAATGTTGTCCAAAACTTTGCTATGATTGAATGTAAACCTCCTTGTCAATATGGGCCAAATGGCCTGCAAAGACTGAATAAAATTTATTGTTATTGTTTGTTATTGTTATTGCAACACACACACACACACACACACACACACACACACACACACACACACACACACACACACACCACGCACACACACACCACGCACACACACACATATGCACACACATGCACACACACACACACACATACAACACACCATGCACGTACAACACACACACACATACACACATTCATACACATACACATACACACACACATACACACATGCCCTCCTACACACACATATAAACACACGTATGCACTGGTGCATAATTATCATATGGACTGTCACAGCCTTAAGCAGCGTAAAACAAAACATATTTTGCTTCCTTCAGAGCCAAACTCGTTGGAAAATGTTTCCCAATAATGTCAGACGGTGACAAGATATGTAGTGACTGTGGAAATAAAATGTTTTGACGTGGCTTAAAAGGAAAAACCAACAGAGAGAGTTCTTGTGCTTTTTCGTCCTTCTTGTCAGAG
>CM060315.1:25629236-25654236 GCA_030674185.1 Monoplex corrugatus | reverse complement strand
AGAGAAAAAAAACAGGAAAGAAAGTAGGAAGACAGGAAGAAGAAAAAAAGAAAAAAAAGAAAGAAAGAAAAGGAAGGAAAGGAAAAGGAAGGATATGGGACACAAACACTCGTTCTTCACTGTAGAGCGAATTTTTTAAAGATCGCTTACTTGCTGGTTCGTATCTCACCTCGCTTTTCCTTGAGAATGGAGCGAGCGCCTCTCTATTATTACCAACCACCAACACCACCATCATCATCGTCGTCATCAACATCGTCATCCACCCACCCACCCACCCAACCACCCAGCCAGGCAGACGACCACGAAGGAGAAGACGTCCGTCCTAGCCTGGTCCATTGCAAAGGGCTCAGTGCGGTTGGCATCCCAACTCCGCCTCTTCGACTTAACTCTCCCGACCTCAAAGAGCCCCCCTCCCCCCCCCCCACCACACACACACCCCACACCCACACCCCATCCCCTCCCGCTCTGTACCCTTCCCCTTCCTCAACCGTCCTTTCCCATCTCGTTTCCTCACACCTCTGGCACCACCATCACCACCACATCACCACCACCACCGCCAACGCCACCATCGCTCCTCACACCGTCAAGACTCTCTACCCCCCAAACCCACCTTCACCCATCTCTGTTTTTGTCACCACCACCACCACCCGGCCCCCCTGTCCCACCCTTTCCGCCTCTCCCCCCTATCCCACCCCTACCCCCACCACGTCCCCTCCTAGGACTCCCCCATGGGCTGTGTCCGTTAGAGAGAGAGAACCTGGGGGAGGTAGCGGGTCGTTCATTATTCATGCTGGAACGCGATGGGCCAATGAGAGTTGTGCTCGTCTTTGGTGGACTGGAAGTGAGACTTTGTGCAAGGCAGAGAGAGAGAGAGAGAGAGGAGAGAGAGAGAGATGGCAGAAGGGACAGTAGTATAGAGCGCCGATGCCAGCCCAGCCAGGCTCTAGACCTGCACTGCAAAGCTGCTGCCACCACCACCCACCACCCACCCTCCACCCCCACCCCCGGTCGATATGATGGAATCTTGGCTCTGAGACAGTCCAGAGATGCTCTCACTCTCTCGCAGGACCCCTAGCCAGCCCGGGCACGGACCATCCGAGGGAACCCCGTGCATCCCCACACACCCCCAACCCCCCAGCACTTTTTTTTTGTTTTTTTGTTTTAAACGTTTTTAATGTCGTTTTCGTTTCGAGCCTTTTTCCTCTGTTGTTGTTCCTGCGTGTCTGTGGGGAGTGGGGGTATGGTATATGCTGGACAAGTGATCAAAGAAAATCCTCGGCATAAGCCCCGGGATGTGTATTTTTTGTGTGTTTTGTTTTAGTTTCTTTTTTGTTGTTGTTTTGCTGTTTAAACTTTCCACTCTACTAGAATGCAGGGTCACGCCGCGGCTAAGCTCTAGCTTGTCCACATACTTTCTTCTGTGTCTCTGTCTCTGTCTCTCTGTGTCTCTGTCTCTCTGTCTCTCTGTCTCTGTTTCTCTCTGTCTTTCTGCCTTTATCTCTGTCTCTCTGTCTCTGTCTCTCTCTCTCTCTCTCTCTCCTGTCTGTCTGTCTCTCTCTCTCTCTCGCTCGCTCGCTCGCTCCTTCTTTAGTGGAATGATTTTATGTGTGGCCGCATCACCCTACATCCCAAAGATTGTGCATGAACGCTCCGTCTAAAGATGGACAGGAGCTCTCTCTCTCTGTCTCTTTCTCTCTCTCTCTCTCTCTCTCTCTCTCTCTCTCCTCTCTCTCTCTATCGGCTGTCTGTGCACGTGCTGGGACGACCATCTTCCATTGGACAGCGCAAAAGAGCAGAGACCCCCATCTTGATGTCCTCTCTCTCTCTTTCTCTCTCCTGGTTTCCAGTTTGTGTGTGTGTGTGTGATGTGTGTGTGTGTGTGTGTGTGTGTGCGTGCGTACGCTTGTGTATGCGTGTGCGTGCGTGTGTTAATATGCATGTGCGGGCCCTGTGTGTATGTGTGTGTGTGTGTGTGCGCGCGCGTGTGTGTATGCGTATGTGTGCGCGTGTGTGTATGTACGTGTGTGTGTGCATATTGCGTGTGCGTATGTGTGTGGGGATGTGCGAATGTGTGTGTAGTATGTGTGTGTGCGTGTGTGTGTGTGGATGTGCGAGTGCGAATACGTGTGTGGATATGTGCTGTGTGTGTGTGTGTGTGTGTGTGTGTGTTGTGTGTGTGTGTGTGTGTGTGTGTGTGTGTGTGTGTGTGTGTGTGTGTGTGTGCTCTCGAGGCGCGCGAGTCGGTCGTTGCGGTAGTTGGCGATGGCGAATGGTTGTGTCGACGCCGCTGGTGTGGTGGGCGAGAGGTCCCTGGCTGGGTCAGTCAGACTGCGGCCGCCAGCAGGAGGAGAGGTGCCAAAGACTCCCAGCACTGGACCCAATATCATCCACAGCCTTGGTACCAACACATTCTGGTCAACTCTTTCAGTCTCTTTTGTAGTACACCCCCCACTGGCTTTTTCTGACCGAAAATTGACATATGACACCTTCAAAACCACCGCCACTGCTATTTCGAAGAAATCGTGGCGACAGATGGAGCAGAAGAGCAACACTTCGGCACCAGCAGAAGACTCGGGCAGCAGCGGTCATTTCTTGGCCTCCTTCAGCTGCACTGCGGCTCATTATGGGCTCCGCTGTTTCAGAGAGAAATGGGGCGGGGAAGGTCAAGTCGTGATCTGAAGACGCTTCCTCCAAACGGCGCTTGTATTATAGCTTCCATATCTCTTCTTTGGCTAAGAAATTGGAACTTTTTCATTCTTTGTTGAAAGAACGGAGGATAAAAACCTGGAGTTATTTAGGACATTGGAGTTTTTCCAGAAAACAATCAACCAGAAAACAGTTACGCTGAGTTTGACAACGTCAGATGAATGATCATAACTGAGAGTTTGCGCTGATGCGTTGATACTCACAGCAGTCTGTTTCCTTTAGTGTTAAAAAAAATGGATGTATCTGCGAAATGTCAAGATCGTACTTAACTCATCGTGAACTGAAAGACACTGTCAAAGACCCTTTTGTCTTCCAGGAACAAAACCAAAGACAAAAACAAAAACAAAAAAGAAAAAATCGGCCTACAACAAAGGTTCAAATTTCATCGGAACGTGCGCCTGAAGCTATCTTCGATCTGTCACCGTTCTGCTTTTCATCATCCTCACTGGAGTGCCATGCCATACCTGCTTTTTAATATAAAGCCTGGCACGAGTCTGACTTTCATTTAGCCAAGAAAAATCGTTAATGCCATGGTTGCCAGATGAAAGAGAAAGGATTGTTTTGTTGTTAGAGATGAAAGAACAACGGCTGGCCCAATCGAAGTTTTGAGCAGCATGGACTGGGCTTGATGGCTTGATTCGCGGTAATCATCCGACGCTGAGAACATGTCGGAGTAGCTGCCTGACATTGATATCACATGGAGGACAAAAGCGCCATGTATTACCTCATAAAACGAAGACAACGACAAAGTCTAATCTACGCAAAACGCATCGTCTTTTTTATGTAATATTTCAGAGGTTGATTGACTTTCTTTCCTCTTGTGTCGTCACTATGTAAACAAGACAACAACAGGCTTTTTCTTCCGTGTCTTCGGTTTTGTAATTCACAAGAAAATAACACCTGCAGAAAAAGGTTCTGAACTACTGGTCTTTGACATTTAGGGCCGTGCTTCTAGTCGGCGTCAGATACAACTGAAGTCCTATTCCTTGATCTTTGTCTGCTTGCTGCCTGTGACATATACAGAAGCCCTGCCACAAGACAAGTGTGTCGTTCACAGTTCGATATAAGTATGCCCAAATTTGTAACACAGTTCTTTCTTGGAAACGAAAGACATTCGACAACGTAAATGGCAAACAAAACGGCGTCTTGAAATTCTGATGAAACGACTCGCTCGAACATTTAGGCTGAAGCTTGAGGACAGAAAACGACGAGAAAATGGAATGTTTTCAAAACAGTGGTTTGGTTCTATCCTAGACTGATATGTATCTCCTACACAAGAGATAACACCATTCACAACTTTGGAGAAATCGGATGCTAGACAAGACAAAAGAGAATCTTTCACAGCATCGTTGGAGAAGTGGACATTACAGAACAGACAGAGAAAACGACAATCATCCTTTCAAGGTTTCAGAATTGTGGCTCATCACGTTTGCCTGAAACTGCGAGAGAGAAAAACTTGAGAATCATGTTCTGATTCATAAAACAACGAAGAACAGAAACTTGATTAACGATGGCTGGGTATGCTGCTAAACCATAACGGCAACAAAAAAGAACTCTGTTTTGATCATGTATGGTAATACGTTGTGTTGGACAAAACAAAAAGGAAACCTTCAAGAGAGACTTTGAACAATCGGGTTTGGCATGATCAAGTTAATCATCAGTCTTGCGGGGAGTGAGGCTAAAGGTGACCCCCCCCCCCTCTATTCGCAAAGACATCACGCTACTCGTGCTTGGCGTGGTCCTCTTTCATAGCGATAGAGGAAGGATGGCCCGACCGCAGCCTGCTTAGTGCCAGTGCCAGTGCCAAGCGCCTTGCCACATTCTACAGTATTGATCGTCCTCCTCGCCAGGCTGACTGGCACCACACCTCTCTTCCCCCCCCCCCCCCTCTCTCTCTCTCTCCCTGGCTACTGTCCATGAACGCACAACCCGGGTTTACGCGCACGCACGGACACGCACGTGCAAGATGGAAGAGGGAAACTGAGAGGAGGGCAAAGGCAGGACTTGACACGAAAGTCCTTTCACACAGCACAGCACGGCAAGGCACGGCACGGCAGGGTCTGCACAGCACAGCAAGATGATGACACCGACATCAGAGGCAGCAGCAGCAGCAGCAGCAGCAGCAACAGCAGCAGCACAGTACGGCACAGCAGCGGCAGCCGCGGCGACATCGACAACGTCAGACCGTTAACGCCAATGACCAGAGCTGGCAGACAGAATGGCAAAAGAATGATGCAGCAGCTGTAAACCTTGCCCTGTTCCTCTTCGTACTTCGCCCGGGGGAGCTGAATCCGCCTTGAGAACGGTAAGAAGGTGTTGTGGTATAGCAGTGAAACATTCGTTCTGTATGGTATTATAATAAAAAAGAAACTGTTCTGAACAGTTTTACAGTCAAAGAACAGGCTCTGCAAAAAGAAATATAGATAAAACGATCAAACCATCGAACAATCTTTAAGAATAAAACAATCATTAGTAGGGTAGTTTTTAAGAAACCATAGGGTAAAACGATTAATTATAAACGATTGTACTGTAAGCAAACGAAGTGTTTGTTTTGTACAGTGGTCTGTCATAGCTTTCAATGCCCTCCATCCGCCAGTGTGCATGGCATATTTTGTCGGTTAAACATGGCTTCGCTCACATCCATTTTTCTCCATTGATGGCGGCGCCATTAGTTAGTTATCCCGAGGTACTGCTTGCATGCACCACTTCTCTTTGATTTCTAGTCTGTAAATAATTGGTCTGGTGGTACACTTCATGAAGTTTCACGATCGGTCGATTTTTTGTTTTGTTTTGTTAGTATTTCAACCCCCAACCCCCACTTCTCTCTCTCTCTCTTCTTTCTCTTCTCTGTCTCTGTCTCTGTCTCTGTCTCTCTCTCTCTCTCTCTCTCTCTCTCTCTCTCTCTCTCTCTCTCTCTCATTACTTTTCTTCTCATATTCCTGATCTTTTCACGTTGTTGGCTTTTTTGTTTCTCCTTTTTGACTGATTTGATAGATCGATCTTAAATAATGGATATTATATCGATCTGATTCGGGTTCTCGTCTTTCCCATTGCGAACACGATCGTTCCGTGTAGTGTGATCAAAGGAATGCACGCGAAAGAAGAACGCCTTCGTCTTGCAACCTGCCTTTGTCCATCCATCCGTCCATCATCCATCCATCCCTCCATCCATCCATCCATCCATTCATCCATCCATCCATCCATCCATCCATCCTGTTGGGGCTGCCAGGCTGCCTGCTGGTCATAAGCCCGTCTCTTTGGCCAAACCAGTCCCCAGCTCGACGACTCTATGTAATTATGGGCCCTGAAAATAGACTTGCAGCGGATTCTGTGTGCTGCACGGTACTTCATCAGCTGACGGCCGCCGTCAGCTGAGCCGGGGCCATCAGCGCTATTGATTTCACGCTGTGCCGTCATACTACATGGTGACGCCGATACAGCCAAAAGACCTGTTCTCTTTTTTTTGTCTTTTTTTTTTGTCTGGAACTTTCCAGAAGGCGCACATTTTCTGTGTGGCTTTTTAAAAATTTTTTTTAATTTTTTATGAAAAAAGCAGTTATTACGCAATGATACCGATACTAGTTGTATGGTTATGAGGCGCGGACAGTCAGTCAACACGCAAAGTCGGAACAAAATTGAGGCAACTGAAATATTGTTTCTAAGAAGAATGTTGGGAGTTCCATGGACAGCAAAGAAAACAAGCGAGACAGTTTTGAAGGAGGCAGAACCAAGAAGACCATTAATAATAATAATTTTTAAAAAATGAGGAAAAAGAGAAACAACATTTATAGGAAATTTTACGAGGAAAGAGAAAATAGAGCACCTGGTCAAAAGAGGAAAGCTGGATAGAAAGAGAGCACCAGGTTGACCCAGGGAGAAAATATTGGACGGACTTGTAGGGTGGCTGAGGTCGGAGGGAATGGAAGATGTACTTGCAGCGACAGGGATAGATTCGTATGGAGGGCCGTGATCGCCAACGCCATGCGGCAGGACACATGATGATGATACATAATGATGATAGCAGTTTCAGTTTCAGTTTCAGTTTCACGTTTTCAAAATAACGTATCCGCGGCACGAAATGAGTTCCATACACACTAACGCCTTTGACGTCATGTGGTGGAGAAGATCCCCAAAACGATCACGGCATAAGAAAATTGTATGGTAGCATTACAAGCAAAGCCAGAACAAGATTGAGGCAGCCGAGATGTGGTTTCTAAGAAGAATGTTGACAGTTCCATGGACAGCAAAGAAATCAAACGAGAAAGTCTTGAAGGAGGCATACACAAGAAGATCATTAATAAAGAAGATTAGAAAAAGACAATCAACATTTATAGGACATTTTTGTGAGGAAAGAGAAATTAGAGCACCTGGTCACAAGAGGAAAGCTGGATGGAAAGAGAACACCAGGCAGACCCAGGGAGAAAATATTGGACGGACTTGCAGGGTGGCTGAGGATAGAGAAAGTGGGAGATATACGTACAGCAAAAAGGAACAGATTCGAGTGGAGGGCCATGATCGCCAACGCCATGCGGCAGGGCACTTGATGATGATGCGTGATGATGATAGCAGTTTCAGTTTCACATTCTCAAAATTATGTTTCGTGCGGCTCGGAATGAGTTCAATTATACACACTGCCGCCATTGATGTCATGTGATGGAGAAGATCCGCCAGAATGATCACGGTATAGGAAAATTGTATAGTAGCATTATGTCCCGTCGGGTCGGTCCGACAGCCAGCCGTGCTATTCTACATATTCATGAACCTGTGAATACAAAAGCAACGTGCATTGATTCAAACGAGATGAATAGAATGAAAAGGGAAATTATGACAGAATTATAACAGAATTATACATTAAACAAAAAACAGCAACAACAAACAATCAAACAAACATACAAACAAAACAAACAAACAAAAAGGAAAAAGAACAGCTAGCGTGCACGCATTAAATAAACTACCATTACCACCACCACCTTCAACATTAACAGCAAAAACAACAAGAACAACAAAGAAGAAGAACAAACGGGAAAGTGGTATTGACAATTTTCGTTGCGTGTATCAATGTAATTATTGTTATTTTAAACCATTCTTATACAGAGCTATTCTCAAAACTCACCATGGACTCACTACCCATTACACATTATTATACTTTTTAACCCTTTGACTACCGCATCCTGTCGACTAGCTTCCTACATTGTCAACCATACTTGCCAAGCGAAAACTTTAAAAAAAAAACTTTCATTCCCTCACCGTATCCATCAGCTTCGTACAGGAAGCTGAGCTGGTGGATACGATGAGGGAATCAAAGGGTTAACTTTTTTTGCTGTTGGTGGACAGGGTGCGGGAGTCAGAGGGTTAAATTAATGGACAACGGGAAAAAACCCAGCTGTCTGGCGAGCTGACGACACTCTCGTGTGTTGTTGCACAGTGTCACACAAATTTATGCATTATAGCAAGCTTGGATCTCAAGCTATGAATAGACATTAGCATTTATGCCGCGCTCAGAAGATGCGATCTAAGGTTAATCCTGATATACTGCTCTGAGAGGATAAGAGGTTAGAATGTTGAATAAAGTTGAAGAAGAAGAAGTAATGTGAAGACGATGAAAAAAGTTGAACAGAAGACGAGAGAGAAGAAGAAAAAGAGCGAAAAGAAAAAGAAGAAACAAAAAGAAGAAGAAAAAGGAAGAAAGAAAGAAAGAAAGAAAAAGCAGAAGAAGAAAGAAGAAGAAGAAGAAGAACAAAAAGAAAGAAGAAGGAGAAGAAGAAGAACAAGGAAGAAAGAAAGCAAGCAAGAAAGAAAGATAGAAACAAAAAGAAGAAAGACAGAAGAAAGAAAGAAAGAAAGTAAGAAAGAAAGATGGAAAGAAAGAAAGAAAGAAAGAAAAAAAGAAAAAAAAGAAAAGAAAAGAAGAAGAAGAAGAGGAAGAAGAAGAAGAGGAAGAAGAAAGTTGAGTTGAAAAACAATGAAGTAGAAGAAACAGAAGAAGACAGAGAAAGAGGATGAGGAGGACAAGTTCCTGTGCGTTTAATCCTACGACTCCCTCAACCTGTCCACCAGCTTACCGCATCAACAGCTACTTTAGCACGAAGCTGAAAGTTAACTTTTCACTCACTCACCCTATCTACAGCTATCCTTACTGCAGAAGGGCGCTAGTGCACTGGCTGAAAGATTGAGCACTTTATTTTTGCAGATGGTGGATAGGGTAAGAATATCAAAGGGTTAGTGTCCTTTGTACTCTGCAGGTTTGATGAAGAAAACAATAGGATAAGCAAGAGAAATAATATTCCAAGAAGGAGAGCAATCCCACGAAGAAGAAAAAATATACATCAAAGAAAAAAAGAATAGTCTGAAGAAAAAGAATGGTCGAAGGACAAAGAAGAATTGTCCAATAACAAAAAAAAACCTCCAACGAAGAAGAACAGTCCCACAAAGAAAAAGAATAGTACAATAAGGAAAAAGAATTAGTCTCAAGAAGAAGAATTGTCCAACAAAGAAATATAGTCCATGGTGAAGTATAATCCGACGATAATCAATACTCCAACAAAGAAAAAGCACAGTTCATCAAAGAATAATAATCCAACGAAAAAATAAGAATCCAAGGAAGGAGAAGAATCAGTCTAACAATGAAGCATAGTTCAACAAGAAAAGGAACAGTTCAACAAAGAAGAAGAACAGTTCAACAAAGAAGAACAGTTCAACAAAGACGAAGAACAGTACAACAAATATGAAGACTAGTCCAACAAAGAAGAAAAACAGTAATCGAGAAGAAGAACAGTCTAATAAAGAAGAAAAGTCCAACAAAGATGAAGAATAGTCCAACAACTTGAAGAATTGATCCAACAAAGATGAAGTATTGGTACAACTATGAAGTGAATAGCCCAACAAAGAAGAAGAGTAGTCCAACAAAGAAGATGAATTAGTCCAACAAAGAAGAAGAACAGTCCAATACTGAAGAAAAGTCCAACAAAGATGAAGAATATCCCAACAAATATGAAGAAAAGTCCAACAAAGATGAAGAACATTCCAACGAAGAAGGAGAAATAGTCCAACGAAGAAGAAGAGGAATCCAACAAAGAAGAAGAAAAGTATAACAAAGAAGAAGAAAAGCCTTACAAAGAAGAAGATAATCCAACAAAGATGAAAAAAAGTGTAACAAAGATGAAGACAAGCCTTACAAAGATGAAGAGAAGCCTTACAAAGAAGAGGAATTGTCCAACAAAGATGAAGAATTACTTCAACTAAGAAGGAGAATAGCCCAACAAAGAAGAAGAGTAGTCCAACAAAGAAGATGAATTAGTTCAAAAAAGAAGAAGAACAGTCCAATAAAGAAGAAAAGTCCAACACAGATAAAGAATTAGTCCAACAAAGGAGAAGAGTAGTCCAACAAATAAGAAGACTAGTCCGATAAAAAAGACAAGTCCAACAAAGATGAAGAATTAGTCCTACAAAGAAGAAGAAGAACCCAATAAAGAAGAAGAATTGTCCAGCAAAGATGAAGAAGTCCAACAAAGAATAGGAATAGCCCAACAAAGAAGAAGAAGAATCCAACAAAGAAGAAGAACAGTTCCAAAAAAGAGGAATAGTCCAACAAAAAAGAAGAATAGTCCAACAAAGAAGATGAATAGTCCAACATAGAAGAAGAACTGTAAAACGAAAATGAAGAAGGAGATGAAGAATAATCCAACAGAGAAAAACACTTAACGAAGAAGAACGATCCAAGTAAAAGAAAGAAAAAAAAAAACACTAGCAATAATAAAATATGGAAAAAGGGGGAAAAACCCACCCACAGAGAAAAAAAAAAACGATAATGATACAAAGAAGAAGAAGAAGAATACAAAAAACAAAAAAAAGAGGGAAAAAAACGGCAATGATGGAAATGCTGCATTCATTCCGCCCAAGAAAAAGGACAGAAATATGGAGACGTTGCTTTCATCAGAATCATTCATTCGGTCACATCAGACAGAGGCACACAGAGATGGGAGATCGCGAAACTCAGCTCATGAGACAGAGTGGTGGGGTGGGGGGGGGGGGGGGTGATGGCGGGGGTGTGCCTTAGTGGCTTTTTTTTTTTTTCCTCATTCCAGACATGTGTCCCGACACGTCATCCCTTAATCAGACGGCTGATAGTGACACACCCTGACACATTTAACAATGATAGAAAATACAAGCGGACTTAGAAAAGAAAAAAAAAACATACAAGGACTTAGCTATTGAATGTGGGACGGAAGACAATTCTTGCTTTGTGGATTTTTTTCCCTCTCACTCATTTGTTGATGTTTTGTTTTTCTTTCTCTCTCTGTCTGTCTGCCTCTGTGTCTGTCTCTGTCTGTCTGTCTGTCTGTCTGTCTGTCTGTCTGTCTCTCTCTCTCTCTCTCTCTCTCTCTCTCTCCCTCAGTCTCTCTGTCTGTCTGTCTCTGTCTCTGTTTGTCTCTCTGTCTCTCTCTGTCTCTCTCTCTGTCTCTCTCTCTGTCTCTGTCTCTCTGTCTCTGTCTCTGTCTGTCTGTCTGTCTCTGTCTCTGTCTCTGTCTGTCTGTCTGTCTCTGCCTCTGTCTCTGTCTGTCTGTCTGTCTGTCTCTGTCTCTGTCTGTGTGTCTGTCTGTGCCTCCGTCTCTCTCTCTCTCTCTCTCTCTCTCTCTCTCTCTCTCTCTCTCTCTCTCTCTCTCTCTCTCTCTCTCTCTGAGACACTGACCCAACAGCGTATTTGCAAAGACAAACCCAAGAAATGGAAACGAGATGCTACTGCAAGATATTCAACATCAGATAAAGCGATCCTATCACCGATGTACCTTGTGTCCTTGAAGTGGCTTCGATCAAAACAAAACTCAATGTACATCGAGAGCAATGGTAGTGTGTCACGACAATCAAACAGATTTTGAATATTGTCCGAAGTTCTTGAGATACGGTTGGTCATACCTCCTCCGCCACCCCCTCACCCTACCCCCTCAATCAAACAAGTGCTAATTTTAGGCACTTTCTTGACCATTGTGACCTTGACAGTAAGGCGTTACCTTTCAAACCTATGCTCTTGTAACTTCTCAACGATCCACAACTTCGATCAGCTTTGTGATAAACATCCACTGATAAAGAATTGCGAAAACCTTGTTCACGCATTTTTGTCACAGACGGACTCTCACACGGACAGACGCTTCTCTGCAGTTGATGTGAAGCAATCTGTCTTTTCTTTTTATAACAAAAAAAGGGGGAATTGATAAAGTTGACAATATTCTGGATACTGTAATATCAAAGATTAACCTGTAAACGTTAGGGACAGTGCAGTTACAAAGGTCAACGTGTAAACTGTCAAGATAGTAGGCCTACAATAACACAGATCAATAACAAAGTTCAACGTGTAAACATTAAGGACAGTGTGATAACAAAGATCAAAATGTACGCGTGTAGGAAAATATGACAACAAAGTTCATTAACAAAGATCCAATCGTACACATTAGGGACAATACGAAAGTATAATAATAAAGATCATTAACAAAGGTCCAGGCGTAACAATTACGGATAATGCAATAACAAAACTCAAAAACCAAGAGCAATAACAAGAGCAGTAAAAAGGTGGAAACCTTAAGAGACACATCACTGGAAAGCAGAGAAAATTGGAAAAGAAGCCTTGGAAACAAACAAAGAAGCCTTTGTAACAAACAAAAACAAAGGGCAAGATTAACGTGTGCACATTACAAATAATGCCATAACAAAGCTCAAGATGCAGACACTAAGGACATTGCTATGACATAGAATAGCAAAGATCAACGTGTAAATATGAGAGATATAGTGCAAAAACAATGTTCAAGGTGCAGTATTACAGACACGCAGTGAAAATGAATAGCAAAGATCAAGGTGTAAACGTGACAGACAATACAAAAACAATGTTCAAGATGCAGGTTATTAGGAACATGCAGTGACAGCGAATGAAAACGATCAGCATGTCAGCATTAGGGACAACGCAATATCACACGTGGAGGAGAAAACATTTTCCTGGGTTCAAAAAGAAAAAAAGTGGAGACCTTAGGGACACGTCACTGAAAAGCAAGAAACCCTGGAAAAAAAGCGTGTGTAACATACAAACAAACCAACAACAACAACAATGTTTGTAACAAGCAAATAAACAAAAACAAACAAACAAACAAAAAACAGCGTTTGTAAGAAGACAGACGAAAACACAGTATAACACAGAAAGAGCGGTGGATCATGCTGACCTATTTTCAAAATGAATACAAAACTGACACTGTGTCACAGCAAGGCAGAAATAAGAGATGGAGGGGGGGGGGGGTGAGAGGATAGAGACAGAGCTGAATATTCCTCACTTATCAGTGAGAGGGAGGTCTGGTGCTAACCCAGATTTGTGGAACCAAGAGAGAACCTCTCCAGGACCTAACAGCGATTGAAAAAAAAAAAAAAAAAACACAGACGGATCTCTTCAATTGTATGTTTTCACTTTGATTTCAAAACACAGGACACGCCACAGACGTCACACCGTTAAATGACAACGTGCATGATAAGTGGACCCAAAAACACAACAACAACAAATTTTTTTTTTTAAAAAAGGAACAGAAGAACAAGAAACAAACACAGCCAAAAGCCAAATGAGATAAACACGACATGAAAATAAATCCAAGGCCCACTTTCTGAATGCCATTACCACCCAGTGTGTTGTTCACTTTTATCTCCTGGGCACTCCAGGGAAACGTAATTACGTTTTCACGCTGCAGAAAGGACAGAAAGAAACCAAAAATGGAGGTGGAAGAAAATATAGGCCAAAAACAATGCAAGTGCAGAAGAATAAAAAGGGAGAAAGATGATGACGAAAATAGAATTGAAAAAGGCAGGTATGAGAAGAAAATGGAAGATTAGATGAAGAAAAAGGCAGATGCAAGATGACAACGACTACGACAACGATGTCGACGAAGAAGAAGGAAAAGGAAGTAAAGAAGAAGAAGACGACGACGGCGAAGAATATGATATTGATGATTGATCATGATGATGATGATGACGATAAAAAAATAAACCTGAGGGCACTCTTACAAATAAGATGGATATCTATAAAATTTGAACGAGCAGTCTAATCTCGATTCGATAAAAGGAACTATCGTATCATTCACATATTATTTTTTAAACAGAAATCTAAGTGATTTTAAATGACGAACAACGATTAACGATAATGCAAAGAATAATAAAATCTCATTACAACATAAAGTTGGCATGCCTTAAGCAAAAATCAACTTGTTGAAGATTCAGTCTTCACCGCGCTTTGACAACGAAACTATTTTCTGTTAATTCCTTCGCACGTGTTGCAATGCATTTGTGGTATTTTTTAGCTGTATGGCATATGATCAATTAAAAGTATTCCGAACATAATAATTATATCTTGCTAAGAATAAAAACCAAAATAAGAGAAATTATACGTCATGTGACGAAATTGTTTTACCGATGGATAGTCTACCTCTATAAAAAGTAATTTCAATAATGCACAGAGTGAAAAGATGTCTTCCGTTAATTATGATGCAAAAAGTATTCTACATAATTCCTTTGCAAATATCAATTTCAATATCAAAATTGAAAACTATATGGAGCTGAATAGAAATCAACATGAGAGTTTGTTTCGTGCACCTCGAGTTCTGCAGGAGGCGCAGTTCTTTTTTACAAAAAAGAAATTGAATTTCAAATTAAGAAAGCATACAAACGGTTTGATTGAATGTATTATATATTTGTATCATTAAAATTTATAGATAAAGACTTTCTGATTGTTAGTCTTATTTGGGAATCTAATTGTACGGATGACTGGAAATTGTTAAATGATTTTATGCCAGATGATGATAAGTACAAACACTACAGTAATGTTACAGCACAAGAGCAGATCTAAACGATGATGGAACACTTGGAAATACTGTATATTTAGAGAGACCTAATTCTGAATTGAGAAGATATACATGACAGAATAAACTCGCACAACAAAGAGGGCTCGATTTGTATCTTATATTATAAATACTTTCTTCACATATGACTAGTGTTAATAATAATCCTGGCTATTAAACTAATCCTTCCATGGTAATGTCACAGCTTCGATTTGAGAAAGAAACTAAACAGAATTATTGTGGAAATTTGACAATTCATTTTAAGAGGCAACATTTGTAGCTGGGGAGTAATCAGCATTCGCTCTATTATAGCAAAAATCTACAGACCATACCAAAGTCAGGAATTCAATTTAATATTTCAGACCAACAATTCTTTGATATCATTTTGACGAAAACAGTATCAATGTTAAAACGTAAGAATGACACGAAGATGACTAAAACATGACGAAAAAAGAGAAAATAGTTAGTAATGTTATTCAAGATCTAGAAGCAAAACAAGACTTGACCACATAAGAAGAACAGAGAAAGACAAACAGAATTCAATTCAATTCAATTCAAACACTTAATTCAAGGATATTAGCATTATCTTAATTCAAGGATATAAGCATTAAGCCCCTCTGGATATGTCTTACAGCTAATTTGACTAATTTGCACATAGCATAAAACATAGCACAAAAACGAAAAAGTAAAATTGAAACACATGGATTGTAACAAGTAAATGAAAAAAATGAATTGTAAAAGAAAACAACGAAGGTAATTGTAAACTACAAACAGAACAGCAGAGGAAAAGACGATGATCACTGAAAACAAAGGAGGGAAGAAACGTGACACTTAATGCTATGATGAAAACAGAGGAACCATAACATATGATGCCATACGAGTTGTAGAAATGAATTATAACTATATATTGATTTTGATGTGCCACTTGCTCAAGTACTTCAGAAAAGCGTGAGAGGAAAAAGCAGACATATAAAATAAATGCGTATCAATCCCTGACAACAAAACCAAAACAACAAACAATAACAACATGATAATTATAACTACTAATAATACCATAAAGCAATAATAATGAAAATAGCAATACTTAATACTATAAACATTGATGAATCAGCGGCATTATTTCGAGGTGAAAATCAACAGATCTACAAACACCAAACAATAACAACGTGATAAGTGTAGCAATTAAAAAAGTATCATAACAGAAATGATAATAAAATCAGCAATACTTAATATGATAAACTTTGATGAATCAGCAACATTATTGTACAGAGAAACTGAACAGATGTACAGGTTGGTCAGTACAAGTAATTCAACTAATAATACATGAACACACACACACACACACACACACACACACACACACACACACACACACACACACACACACACACACACACAAAACAGAATCCATGTACGAAAAATTGACATTAGCAACAAAACAACAATGAACAACAAAGCCACGAGAGCACGAACACCGCACCCAGCAGTACATTTACGTAAATTAGCATCGTCATATCAGAGTCGCTGGCCGATTATTAGCGTCTGATTGTCTCTAAACGACGGTTTTCCTGTCACAGGTTATGTCCTGCTGCGTCACTGAATTGATCTTAGTCAGCCAGATCTACGGGTTCGTTCGTTCGTGTGTGTTTCATTTACAGTTTGCTATTGCTGGGGAACTCTGACATCACGTTACGTCACTGACTGCCCAACGTACAGAGAAGCACTCGCTATTGGCATGCTGGTCGACGAAATACCACTGTGAGCACACAGAGTTTCTGCAAATGAATAAATAGATAAATAGATAAATAAATAAATAAATAAATTGATTAAAAAATAAAAATAAAGTAAATAAAAAGAGCCTTCGTGAGAAAAAGATGTAAGGAGCACCACTACAATCTGAAGAGAGATTGATCGCTGAAGGAGAACAAAAAAACAACCATCCAAACAAACAACAAAACAAAACAAAACAAAACAAAAAACAAAACAAAACAAAACAAAAAACAAACCATTTTTGTGGTCTCGAGAAAAGAAACTTTGTTAGCAAACATATGACATGCTCTCTTGACTACGGCAAGTGAAATTTGAGAGAGAGGAGAAATCGTCAGAATTGTTAAACAGTTTTATGAGAAGTTATACAGTAAAATGGAATTAGAATATTATGAAAAACGAGGACCCAACTGGTTTCGTTGCAACATTTCTTTTTTATGACAACGTTCTTTTGATTCATGAATGATAAGATACTTAAACACTGAAATGCTACCTGGACTTCTTTTTTTTTCCCTTGACTTTGCAAAAGCCTTGGACTCACTGTAATCCGATTTGCTTTTAAGGTATTTGAGGCATTTGTATTTAGACCAGATTTTTGTTAATGGATCAGCGGAAGTTTTGTTTGTTTGCTTGTTTTGTAACCATGTGAAATATACAGTTTCAGTGAAAAGTCAAGAAACTCAACGATTTTCTATACATAATGGTTGCGGACAAGGTGATCATGTACGCCTATAATCGTATGCTTTTATCTTTGTAGAAGCTTAGCGTTAACGATCCAGCAAAAGCAAAACTATTAAAGATCTCTTACTGCATTAAACTGAACACAACATTTGGCAGTATGCTTTTGATACAAAAATCATCATACTGAATTGTGAGAGAATCCTTTAAAGAAACAATTAGTATAATTTTAATTAATAGATTTGGAAGAAAGACAGGGATTCCCCTAAATGCAGGTTTAAAAAAACAGTGTTGCATAGCTTGACATCAGATGGAACTCATCAATTATCTGTATGCCACATCTGCATATGATATTTGAGTGATTTGAATTGAAAATATTGGGAACGCAGTTCACTAATGATGTAAAAATCACATTGTGAAATAAACAATTTTGACAAAGATTTTTAAAATCAAACCTCTACACGAAGCATGGAGACAAATTACACCTCTTGGAAGAATGGAAGTATTGAAATCCCTTACATTGTCCCAGATTATTTATCTATGGAAGTTATTATCAGTCCAATCAGAACATCGTATAGATATTGTGCAAAAACACGTACTTGCATTTTATAAAACAAGTAATATATTTGATACAATTCCCACGAAAACTAGCACTAAGCTAGTTGAAAATGGAGGACTTGGAATACCTGATAAAGATATATATCTTGACTCATTAGAACCAAATTAGAAAAAAATGCAAAACTGAAATGATAAATGAAAAATTACTGTCACAGCTTTATGTAACAAAGTGGCCTATCTGAAGAATATGGGTTACAGCCATTCCCATACTTTGGTCTGTAAGATGAATGTGTTCTGGAAAAATGTTCCATAAACTTATAGACAGTTTGGAAAGAAAATACAACCAGTAGATTCAGAGGAATTTCTTGCAAGATCCTCTTTTCTTCATTGAAACTATACAACCTGAGGAAAAAAAGTATTCCTATGAAAACTGGGAGAATAAGAGTATACATTTTATCAAGAATGTAACAAAAATCAGATGGTATTTTTTTCTTCCTTGAATTGCTAAAACTAAATACAGAATGAAAAAAAGATTTTATTACATATATTGGTGTCATGCAAGCAGTGAGATGCTTTTTACAACTAATGCAACAACAGCAAACAGGCTTACGTATTGAAAGTGAGACATCTGTAAATGGCTCAAAAACAATAAATCAGATTAGTTTTGTAAATAAAAGAGCAAATAAATCAGATTTGCTTTGTAAATAAAGAGAGCACAATTGGACTACAAAATAGTAGTTGAAAATGAAACTAGGCGTCAATGTTGTAATGAGTGTGAGGAAAAACTCAACAGTGCATTGCAAAACATTTAAGAACACTGAGAAAACAAAAGAGATTAAACGTACGTGATTCTGAGTTAGATTAACAAAACGCATATCGGCAACAAATATTGTTTAAATGAAAATGGGCATAAGAAATTATAATGCTTACTTATTTTGTAGAAACAAACATGACAGTTTGCTACATGCATTTTGGAGATGTAGAAGAATTCAGACTTTCTGTCAACAATTCCACACAATTCTAAAATCTGTTTGCCTACTTGTTACTTCTATAAGATAAAAGAAAACAGTTGCACTGTTTTAATATGACATTGATTTTAGATAAGATAACACGTTAGATTTAATAATGCTCCATTCAAAAGATTATACTTATTTATAAATGTAAATATGAAGATGATATAACACATATACATTCATTGAGAAGGAATTTGGAGACAGTTCATCATATTGAGAGACATAGCATTAATGAGTATGTCATATGATAAATTTATGAATGAGTGGTTTTCATACAAAGCGTTATTCGACATGTAGAATTTTGGCATTACGTCACCAAATGACAAAATATGAATGCTTGAATTTTGCTATTTGTCATTGTGTAGAGATTTCTAGAAGATGCATGTAACTCAAACGTATCGTGTAGACAATAAATATGAATGTGAGAGATTGTGTTATTCTTTAGATTTGTTTTATGAGTTTTGTTGTTTAGTGTATTTGTTCGTTTGTTTTGTTTTTATTGCTTGGTTTGCCAAGTTTGTTATAAAATGCTAACTTAAAAAAAATAGATTCTAAAAACCATTTTGTCTTTTTCTGAGAATATTTGATGAGGGACGAGACGTTTAGCTAATATCAGTAAGAGAGAAGGAATGTTGCAAGTTCAAAATGGAGGGCTTTGGGGATAATGTATACAACATGTGAAACTAAATTTGACTCATAAAAACTAGGAGAAACTCTTATTTGTTTCTTTTCCATTATCTGTTGGATCATGCATTTTTATTTTTGTTTTCACTATCTTATGATAAGAAAAAAACCCAGAAAGCAATGCACGTAATATTCTAGACAAACGCGATGACAGAATGGTTTTACACATTGAAAAAGCATTTGATGAAGATTTTATCAATTTTCAGACAAATCGGGAGACAACATTCAGACATACATGAATTCATATGATTATAAAACGGCTTTTCGGCCAACTGAAACATATACATATCTCTGAATAGCATTTACCTTATGATCATTTACACTCATGGTAACCATTTTCAGATCAGTTTAGCTCTAAAATGGCCCAGACTCAGCTAGAAAATTGACTCAAACCCACATATTGCTGGTTCATTTATAGAGACGGTACCCATGTCTTGATTTGACAATTACATGACATCCTTTGAATTCTAAAAGTGAAACAATACTGAACCGTCCCATACCTCAGACTATGTTCCTACCAAAATATTTGATCACAGAATTGCCAAAAACATAGCAAAACCTAGATATTCTCTTCTGAGAATATCTTAGTACAGTCATCGGACTGACCATTAGGAGATATGTGGAAAATACACATCATTCTGTGTATATTCAATCTTCAAGCAAAAGATGTGTTATTTCTTAGTACAGCTACCAGAGTGACCATTAGAAGATAAAACCTTATGAAAAATGCAAGAGTTTAGGTAATGCATCATCCCTATCTTTCTTTCTTTCTTTTTATTTATTTTCATATATACATTTTTTTGATACTTTAATGTATCAAATAATTATCGTGCCACTCAAAATTCTTTACATGATAGGTAAGGAGGGACATTTTTATACAATGAAACAGAAACCTCTATCAGACTGATGTGCATGTGCGATATCATTTCTTGCTGATCTGTCTGATGAATGTGGTAAAAGTTAACAAATCTTTTGTTTCAAGATTGAATGTACATAGAATGATGAGTGTGTGCCATATTATCTCCGTGAAGTTAGAGGTTATTCAAGAAGAATTCATTGCACTTGGGCAATTCCACACTCGCTAAAATCTGGCAGACTCCTTGAGCCAGCCCATACCCATATGCGCTGGCAAGGTATTGTCTCCTGGTGGTCAGTCTGATGACTGTACCAAGAGTTAACAGTTAAAATCTTTCGTTTCAAGATTGGATGTACATAGAATGATGTGTATTTTGTACATATCTTCTAATGGTCAGTCCGACAGCTGGACTAAGAATTTACAAATATTTTGTTTTAAGATTGGATGTACATAGAATGATGTGTATTTTCCACGTATCTCTTAATGGTCAGTCCGATGACTGTATTCAGACCTAACAAATCTTTTGTTTCAAGGTTAAATGTACACAGGATTTGTTTTCCTAACACCTCTATGCAAAAGCTATTGTTAGTGGCCAATCGAGCCTGCCATGCTGTCTTCTACAGAACCGATTTTAAGAGGGTTACACCTAGAGTTTGGTTAATGCGTCGTTCCTCTCTTTGACACATATGTGGAGGAATAATATGAGTGAAAGGTAACATATTGAAACAAAGAAAGAAATGAACAAAAACACAGACAGCAGATCGAAAAACAAAGGGGAACACATATTATGAAAAGGTTTAGGAGGTGATAGTTTTCATATAAATTACGCACATGAAGGCACGCACAAAAAATGGGATGGTGGAAAGGGGAAGGGGAGCGAGGGAAAAAAGAAAAGAAAGAAAGAAAGAAAAGAAAGAAAGAAAGAAAGAAAGAAAGAAAGAAGAAAGAAAGAAAGAAGAAAGAAGAAGAAAAAAAGAGCTTTCGACAAACACATTTCCCTGCTCTCACATTCATCGTGTGAAACCAAATATAGGTGAGTGTCACATTTGCTGCAGATAGTGTGACTTAGCAGCGCATGACAAGAAGGTTTGTGACGTAAGTCGCTAACGTCAGGGCCAGCCTAGCCCTATTTTGTGTTTCACTGTGCGTGCAACGGCCATCTGTGTCTTCTGTAACTAATTCGCATATGTATCGATGTCGACTGTTGCATTCGTCGTCGCTCGTTCCATACCGGTGCCATCATGTCAGCTGATTCGCTTATGTGTTTGACATTCTGTACTGGCATTCCATGCTGATCTTGGCAACAACAAGCGCTGTGACAGTTTTCCCCTCAGCTACAAAAAAAAATAAAGAAACGTATTCAGATCGATCTCTGGCGTCTACGTGTCTGCATGTATTGCAAAGTTGTCAGAAAGCGCACCTCGGCCGTTTATAGGTCGAGTTTTGTTATTTTTGAATCTGAAGTTCATTCGCCTTGGTAGTGGCGTAGGTCTAAGTTTAAATAGGCATACTGCGATCGTTGGAACTTGACGAATCCATGCCGTAGGAAGCATAAGCAGACATCATTGACTTTAACTTGGCTGTAAATGTTTGTTTTTATAAGTTAATCTATCTTTATCAAATTTGAAGTCACTGGGACTAATGTCTATAGTGCTGAGATACCAGCGCGTTGGGTTTAAGCGCAGAAATGTGGCTTATGCCACGATCATTTCGATCATCTTCCGTCATTTTGCATCGGATCTTGAGGAAAGCTGAAAATGTCCAAACGCAAACGTTAAAAGACGTTTGTAGTTCAAGTTTACATTGGAAAGTGTGTGCTGGTCATACACTCGTATGTTTTCTTTGTGTGTTTCGATAAAATCGCGGAAAGATATCCACTGTGAGGTTCTGCAGATTATCAAAGTAAAAATTATTCGTTTCTTTGAAAGCACAGAAATTGTTTTGACGTTTTTGTTTCCGTCAGTTTGTTTTTGTTTGTTTTGGTTTTGGTGTTTTCTCTTTCTTTTTTTTTTCTTTTTGTTTGTTTTGTTTTTGTTGTTGTTGTTGTTTTGTTTAATTTTGTTTTATTTTTTTTTTTGGTTGTTTTGTTTTCTCCTCATTCTCCATCACATGACGTCAATTGCGTCAGTATGGAATTCATTCCAGGCGCAGAATAGGTTATCTGGAATGTTTTGTTTTTTTTGTGTTCATTTTTTTCAAAATCTTCTGTCTTCTTCTCTTTCTTGCTATTATCGTCTGTACCTTCTGTCGATAGGTCCAGTATGTCTGCCAGTTTACTGACATGTCTCTGTTTGGTTTTTGTGATGCTTAGAATGGACACGGGGCATTATGTCTCTGGTCACTAACCTGTCTACCAAGTAACTTTATGTGTTTTCAAATTCCAACTGCTGTTTCGTGTGTCACATTTCTCCTGAAGGTTTCAGAAACGTATTCTACATCATGTGCTACTCTAAAGACGCATATTAATGCCCTTTCCATGAGATTTGAAAATAATGCTGTCACTAAGCCAAAATTTCATATAAAATGGCTCTGTCGGGTATTCTTGTGAAAGAAATTAAACCCTGTCGACATCAGACATGCGTACGGTAGTCTGTTTATAGAGAATGAAACAAATGAAGAGAAAATGATAAACAAACAAACAAACAAACACAAACAAAAATAAATAAATAGATAAATAAATAAAACAAAATCGTAAAGAAAGAATGAATTGTATCAACAATTTTTTTTCCAGTAAGTTTTATATTTGTGTAACTCATACAATTTGCGGTAACTGTTTAGACGTGTGCACGCTGAGGTATCTTTAAAAATAACGCTGTAGTCAATACTCGTAAAATGTGTCAAGATAAAACGGGAATAGTGTTTCCTGTTTGTGAACAAAAAAGAAAGGTTCTTTTGCTATTTGATCATAATGGCTTGGAGGAAAGAAAAGAAGAGAAAAGAAGAAGAAAGAAGAAGAAGGAGAGGGAGAAAGGAGGAGAGAAGAAGAAGAAGAAGAAGAAGAAGAAGAAGAAGAAGAAGAAGAGAGGAAGGAAGAGAAGAGAAGAGAAGAAGAAGAGAAGAAGAAGAAGAAGAAGAAGAAGAAGAAGAAGAAAGAAGAAGAAGAAGAAGAAGAAGAGAGGAGAAGAAGAAGAAGAAGAAGAAGAAGAAGAAGAAGAAGAAGAGAGAAGAAGAAGAAGAAGAAGAAGAAGAAGAGAAGAAGAAGAAGAAGAAGAAAAAGGAAGAAGAAAGAAGAAGAAGGAGAAGGAGGAGCAGAAGAAGAAGAAGAAGAAGAAAAAGACGAAGAAGGAGGAGAGGAGCAGAAAAGAAGAAAAAGGAAAAGAACAAGATGGAAGAGGAGAAGAAGAAGAAGAAGAAGAAGAAGAAGAAGAAGAAGAAGAAGAAAGAAGAAGAAGAAGAAGAAGAAGAAGAAGAAGAAGAAGAAGAAAAGAAGAAGAAAGAAGAAGAAGAAGAAGAAGAAGAAGAAGAAGAAAGAAGAAGAAGAAGAAGAAAAGAAGAAGAAGAAGAAAAGAAGAAAAGAAGAAGAAGAAACAAGAAGAAGAAAAGAAAAGAAGAAAAGAAGCAGAAGAAGAAGAAGAAAGAAAGAAGGAGGGGTTAGTCTACCTGTATTTATAAAGGCATGTATGTAGACTATTTGCCAGAAATAAGACGGTACGACGATCAAAAATAGTTCTTGTTTACTTCCACTCCGCTCTTTTTTATATGTACATTTTTTTATTAACTGATCAAAATGTCTCCAACTGCAAAGCTATTTTAGTTTGTGTGTGTTTGGCGGTGGTGGTTGTTTTGCAGAAAAATCTGTGCAACATCGATAAAACCATTGAAACAGTGAGATGTACTTGGCGTAGAGGATGAGCTCTCACAATGCAGTCTAACAGGAAAAGACTGAAACTACGCTGCTGCTTGTCCAGTGGAAGAAAAGGCCTTTACTCCCACTGGACGAAGCAGCAGGGAAGTTCCAGTTTCAGTCTTTTCTGCCAATTTTTGTATTTGGTGTTTGTTCATTTGTGATCTTATATCTACGCTTGACAAAGGCCAGTTAGCCGAAAATTTGCGCCTGTCTTGTCTGGTTGTATTAAAATTAATACGCGTTCTGATTCTCTTTTCGTGTCTTTTCTGGTTCCTAGCTGCATGTGTTCGAATTTTACTCGCAGCGGGGGAAACATGTTATGTATGTTGTCTCATCACTCTCCACTGTAAATGGGTACCTAAACTTGTTCAAGGTTGGGCAGGTGTTCAGACAGATACAAAAATAGACGTAAAATCGATACGCCAGGTAGAACCATAAGACATTGCCAGCGCTTAGGGTTTATACGTAGGCCTATGGTTTACACCGAAGACACAAGTAGATCATTCATAAGAAAGATTAGGAAAACACAGGCAGTATTTATTGGCCATTTTATGAGGAAAGGGGATTTGAAGCACCTGGTCACAACGGGAAAGCTGGAGGGAAAGAGAGCACCAGGTAGACCCAGGGAGAAAATACTAGACGGACTTGCAGAGTGGCTGAAGACGAGGAGGGTGCAGGAGATGTTTGAGGCAACAAGAGATAGAAACAGATGGACAGATGGAAGTCCATGATCGCCAACGCCATGCGGCAGGGCACCTTATGATGATGATGATATGGTTTACACCATGATCTTTTTGGATCTGCTTCATCCCTTAGCATCTGTGGCGTCGGCGTATATGGAAATCTACTCCACTGTCTTGAGAAACTGAAAACTAACTCTTTGACTCCCGTACCCTGCCCACCAGCATCCTGCGTTGTCAACCATGCCGGCGAAGCAAACGCTCAACCATTTGACCCCCTGCAGGAAGCTGGTGGATAGGGCAAGGGAGTCGAAGGATTAACATTAGAATGCAAAGAGAGAGGCAGATCG
>CM060315.1:25606736-25609236 GCA_030674185.1 Monoplex corrugatus | reverse complement strand
AAAAAAAAAAGAACTCTCTCTCTCTCATACAGTTCACGAAATAGATTTTGTACCCCTTCCCTTCCTCGCTCAGTCTATCTGTTTCTGTTTCCATTTCTCTCTTTCTCTGGCTCTGGTCGTCTGTCTGTCTGTCTGTCTGTCTGTCTGTCTCTGTCTCTCTCTCTCTCTCTTGTCTTTTCTCGCTCTCTCTCTCTCTTCTGCTCTCTCTCTTCTCTCTTTTCTCTCCTCTCTGTCTTGTCTCTCTCTGTCTCTCATCTCTGTCTTCTCTCTCTCACTCTGTCTCTCTCTCTTCTCTCAGTCTGTCTGCTTCTCTCTTCTCGTCTCCTTTTCTCTGTCTTCTCGTCTGTCTTCTGTCTGTCTGTCTCTGTCTCTGTCTCGTCTCTCTCTCTCTCTCTCCTCTCTCTCTCTCTCCTCCTCCCCCCCCCCCACCTTTCGACTAGGGATCGATGGTCCAGGAGGGTGAAAAGTTCAGCCAGTGTCAGATAAAAACGCTTGTCAAAAGCGAAATGAAAAAGTGGATTACACTCCTGGGATTTGTCATGTCACATATGAGTATTGTGAAGATTAACCATTTCCCTTATAAGTTCAATGTTTTCTAAATGTTTAATGCTTGTTAATAAAAAGAAATTTTGTGCGTATTTGACAGAAAGAGAGAGATGGAGAGACAGAGACAGAGAGAGAGAGAGAGAGAGAGAGAGAGAGAGAGAGAGAGAGAGAGAGACAAAAGAGAGGAGTTTGTAATGTTTTGCTGTCGGTTTTTTTGTGTGTTTTTTTTTTGTCGTTGTATTTTTTCTTTTAAATTTTACCGCTTCAATATTTCTCAGATACGTGTATGCATATTGTTTGTGTCCATTCTGTGCAGGCGGCGTGTTGCTTCAAAGTCTGAAGACTGTGTCTTTGGTGAGCATACATGCAGCATGTTTTCACCTTTCCTGAAGCCACCAGACACTGACATGTCTCACAGGATCTTTAACGTGCATATTTGATTTTCTGTGAGCGTATACAAACGAAAAAAAGCTCAGGCAATGACAGATGCTGCACACATGTTGATCTGGAGATCGGAAAATCTCCATCCTTTACTCACCAAGCTGGAGGTACCCAGGCAGAATCGACCCCGGGCTTTCTGATGACAAGTCTAAGTTTGACTCTTTGATTCATTTCACCCTGTCCACCAGCATCCTGAATTGCCAACCATGCTTGCAAAACAAAAACTTTATTCTTTGATTCCCTCACACTATCCGCCAGCTTCCTGCAGAAAGCTGGTGGATGGGGTGAACGAGTCAAAGGGTTAAGTTTTTGCATTTTGTGGTGGATAGGGTGCGGGAGTCAGGAGGTTAACACACTTGACTAAGGCGCCCGGTTTATTTTTTTCGTTTGTGTATATGTTATTATTTATGTTTGATGTTGAAATAGAGAGTCACTAGTTTCCTATGGCAACATGAGTTCTCCCAACCTAACCCAGAGGCATCAGTCTGTTAGAAACAAGCTTGTTGTTTACCGCCCACATACCGACAAAGTCCCGATAACTCCCCAAGTATCACGCAGACTTAAGGCCCTTTATGCGTCACCGCAAAGCATCGACCTCCACGTCTTCCTCCTATTGTCAAAACCAAACTACCGAAACGATAGGACAGTCTGTAGAGAAGAACGTACTAAAATAATTATGTAGAGAAGTTTGGACTTTGTTCATGAGTCGCAGGCGTCATTGTACTCGGACAATAACATATCCGCTCCATCAAATCTGCCAGCAGTTATTTGACAGACTCCCTGAGTCTATGCAAAAAAAATGCTATACGCTGGCAAGATCTTGAAATGAGGAGAGGAGGAAACGGGTGGAGTCGGGACCTATGAAACACTAAGCTGACACCACCAGAATAGTAGAAACATTACGATGGGCAGTGAACAGGCCAATTTTTAACTTTGCCGGCTGGGGATCGAACTCGAGATATCAGCATTAAAGCCATGGCTGTGTCAAAAGAACCAACCAGTCTACATTAAAACGTGGTCCCTCCGAGAATTGAACCCATACATCTGCTTTATGATCACCATCATTATCATCATCATCAGGTGTCCTGCCGCATGGCGTCGGTGATCATGGACTTCCATCTGTCTCTATCTCTTGTTGCCTCAAGCATCTCTTCCACCCTACTTGTCCCCAGCCACTCTAGTATTTTCTGCCTGGGTCTACCTGGTGCTCTCTTTCCATCCAGCTTTACCGTTGTGACCAGGTGCTCCAATTCCCCTTTCCTCATAAAATGGCCTACCAATGTTGCCTGTCTTTTCCTAATCTTCCTTATGAATGATCTTTTTGTGTCTGCCTCCATCAAGACTGTCTCGTTTGTCCATGGAACTCTCAACATTCTTCTTAGAAACACACCTCGGCTGCCTCAATCTTGCTCTGGTTTTGCTTGTTGACTGTCCACGCCTCACAACCGTACAACAGTATTGGTTCTATATAACATTCAAGAACTCTCTTCCTGGTGTTAATTGATAGGCATTT
>CM060315.1:25594236-25596736 GCA_030674185.1 Monoplex corrugatus | reverse complement strand
GTGAGATCTTTCGGCCCCAACCGGCTTCTACCGAGAGTTGAGCGAGTTGTGGGTTCACTGGAAAGACTGGGACCACAACGTTGAGTTTAACCTACTCTGCGGATGCCCATTGAAGGTGATGCTTATATCTCCTGATCAACACCGCAGGTGTCTGTATCGTTCAGGTCTAGTTCACGCCAGGATACAGTATGATGGTAGGTATACAGTACAACCCTGTCACGCCGTCTCAGTCCTAGATGGAACTTCATAGTGGGAGACAAGCCTCTCAAACTGGCCAGGTTGAGAGGCCTGTCTCCCACTACGACCGTCATGATTACCATCCTCATCGTCGCCATCCTCATCATAGCACTGTAGATACTATCCTAGCAGCTTTTTGTGGCAATTAAGGTGATGCGGAAAATGAGGAGGGGGGGGGGGGAGAAAAAGATAAACTCAGATGAAACTGCATAAGTGCAATGATCCTGGGGAAAAAAACAGTTGTTGCAATAATAAGATTAGATTTCTTATAACAATGGTATACAACCTGTGAATTGCATTATTCTAAATAATATCAAGTTTCCAGTTCCATGTTGATGTTGCAATACCTTTTTTGTCTTTAAATTTCAAGTCATGACACGTTGTTTGCTAGTTATATAGGTGTGCATGATTTAGTCAGTGACATCAGCATACCGCCCCCCCCCCCACCCCCATCCGAAATAGAGCGCTATAGGCCTATTGTTCTCTTCTCGAACAATTTGCCAAAACTACGGTAAATAGATAAGGCTCTGTGCTAACACGGTAAGTTTACCTCATGCCAGAAAAAAGAGAAAACAAAGACATAATAAAAAGTAGCAAAATTCCAAATTAGAACTCCAAATATAAGGTTTCTTACAACAACTATGTACAACTTGTGAATTGCATCTTTCTTAATCATATCAGTTTCCAGTTCCACGTTGATGTTACAATACCTAGCTTTTTTTTCTCTTTTAACTTTGAAATAATGCCAGATATATATATATATAGATGTCCATGATTTAGTCAGTGACATCGAGATGTTCTCCTCCGAAATAAAGCGCTATATTGTTCTCTTTTCAACCATCTGCCAAAACTAGCAGTAAATAAATAGGGTTCAGTGCCAAGACGATACGTTTGCATCATGCCAGAAAAAAAAGCAAAATTCCGAAAAAGAAAGTTCCTTACAACCGCTATGTACAACTTGTGAATTGCATCTTTCTAAATCATATCAGTTTCTAGTTTCCATGTTGATATTACAATACCTAGCTTTGTTTTCATTAAATTTGAAGCAATGCGACGTTGTTTGCCAGTTACATAGATGTAGATGTGCATTGCGGGCTAGTTGGCAGAGCCATGGACTCAAGATCTAATATCTTGAGTTCAGTTCCAGCCTGCAACATTGAAAACTGGCCTGTTTCGCCGCCCGTCTTAATGTTTCCATCATTTTGGTGACGGTGTCAGCTTAGTGTTTCATAGGTCCCTTTTCCCCCTTCCCCATTTCAAGACCTTGCCAGCGCTTAGGGTGTTGAGCAGGCTTGGGGAGTCTGTCAGATAATTGCTGGCAGATTTGGGTGGAGTGCATATGGACTTCCGATTGCAGTGAAATCCCTCTTGAACAAACTCAAACTTTAGTAGGTGTGCATGATTTAGTCGGTGCCATCAGCATTTCCCTCCAGACTGTCTTGCACAACACAGCTTTCCGAAATAAAGCGCCATATCGTTCTCTTACCGCTTTCCTAAATAAAGCACCAATTGTTCTCTTCTCCAACAAACATTTTGCCAGTACTAGCGGCAATTAGATAGGGCTCAGAGCCAAGACGATAAAGTTACCTCATGCCAGAAAAAAAAAATAGCAAAACTCCAGAAACTGTAGAACTGGAAGTGTTGTGATCTTTCTGCACTCTCCATCTATTTCATCGATTTGGTTGCTCTGCTGTGGTCTGCTGAAGAACAATGGGGTTCAGAACCATTGTAGTAGATTTTACAAACATACACGTGACTACTTTTGTAATATAATGCCAGACAACTTCTTTTTTTTAATGAACTTTTTTTTTTATTCATCTTTTCTTTCATAATAAACGGACATCAAACACACAATGTGGCAACGAAAAGTGACCAGAAAAAAACCCAAACTTATAGACATATGAAAAGACATTGTTCACATTTTAATTCCATATAGCTTACAGGATATACGTAATGATATTTTATACATTGGAAGTTTTAAGAATGAACGTCAAAATCTAAGCACAAGTCAACATTTCAGATAACTGCTTTAATCATACGTCTTACTAAACGATCCGAACGCGGTATGGCTGTTTTTTGTTTTGTTTGTTTGTTTTGTTTTGTTTTTTTTGACAGAACCGTGGACTTCAAAGATCTGATATCTCGAGTTCAATCCCACACAGCAACAGTAAAACCTGGCCTGTTCACTGCCCATCTTAATTAATGTGCCTGTCATTCTCGTGGTGTCAGCTTAGTGTTTCACAGAACCGTCCCACCTTTCCAC
>CM060315.1:25579236-25584236 GCA_030674185.1 Monoplex corrugatus | reverse complement strand
TACACATATCAGTGCATTTCGGCACATAATCTAATGAGATGCCCTGACGTTGACACTCCGTCCAATTATCGCACATAGGATTTAAAAAAAAATACCTGAATACAAATTTAAACATAATCGACGCCGACTGACTGAGGCCTACTACTACTACTACATTATACAGTTGGTTGATTGGTTTGTTTCTTCGTGTGTATTTGTGCACCAAGGCAGATATAGAAGCTAGTTTTAGTATCGGTGATGTTGAAAAATGGCTTGTAGTTAATAACTTCAGCCGTTGGAAAATGAATTGTCATAAATTTTTCTCTCTCTCCTCCCTCTCTCCCTTCCTCACCCCCTTTTCTGTCTCTGTCTCTTTGTCTCTGTCTCTGTCTGTCTGCCTGTCTGTCTGTCTGTCTGTCTCTCTCTCTCTGTCGTTCTCTCTCTCTCTCTCTCTTTCTGTCTCTATCTCTGTCTGTCTGTCTGTCTGTCTCTCTCTCTCTCTCTCTCTCTCTCTCTCTTTCTGTCTTTCTGTCTCTGTCTTTGTCTATGTCTCAGTCTCTGTGTCTCTCTGTGTCTCTGTCTGTGTCTCTGTCTCTTTCTGTCTGTCTGTTTCTCTGTCTCTGTCTCTGTCTCTCTCTCTCTCTCTCCCTCTCTCTCTTTCTCACCCCCCTCTCTCTCTCTCTCTTTCTCTCTGAAATAGGACCAAAAAGCCGAACCAAAACCCGAGGGGATGAAAATGTGTGCGTGTGCAAGAGAATGGGAATGATGGGAGGGACAAAGAACCGAACACTGTGAGACAGAATGTGTTGGAGGGGAGGGGAGGGGGAAGGGGTGTAAATTAGAAAAAAGAGAGGAAGGGAGTGGAAAATTATGAAGGAAAAAAGCAAGCCAAGAGACAGACAGGCAGAGACAGAGAGAGAGAGAGACGGACAGACAGACAGATAGACTAAAAGACAGATAGAGACTAACAGACATACAGGGACACAAAGAGGACATACAAGGACTCACACGAGAGAGAGAGAGAGAGAGAGAGAGAGAGAGAGAGAGAGAGAGAGAGAGAGAGAGAACACAGGGAGAGAGAGTTAAGACTTCAGGCTTTAGGCTTTAGGCTTCAGACTATTATTTTGAAAAGGTCTTAAGCCTCCCACTAAATGGATGCTTATATGTTAGAGATAACAGCCAGATAACGTAGTAAAATAATATCAACAATTAAAAACAAAGTGAAGATTAACAACAAACTTGTCGTGATAAAGCAATTTCCATCACTTAAATGCTTTAAGCAGTAACAGTACATGTTCTTAGAACCATATCAGGGTTACAAAAATTCAAAACGTATACATCTGCTCGGGAAAAAAAAAAAGCTGGAAACGAAAATTATGTACACATATCAATGCATGCGCGCACTTAGTCTGAGGATATGTCCCTGGCGTTGACCAGTCCGTTCAATTTATTACCAGAGGATTTCAAAAAACAAACCTGAAGACAACAGATGACTAATGACACTAAAGCATACATAAAAATTGCCTACATTACCTAGAATTGCTCCTTCACAACGCATATACCTAGAACCAGAAAAAACACACGAAAGAAGAATACGAACGCGTATTTAATACAACAAGACAAGACAGGCGAAACTTTTCGGCCAACTGGCCTTTGTCAAGCGTAAGATTACAAACAAACAAACACCAGATACAAAAAACTTCCCTGCTGCTGTTTGTTTGTTTGTAATCTTACGCGTGACAAATGGCCGAAAATTTGCGTCTGTCTTGTCTTATTGTATTAAATACGCGTTCGTATTCTTCTTTCGTGTTTTTTTATGGTTCTTGTCTGCTTGAACGCGGGCAGTCACACTTGTTTGGGATTTCATATACCTAGAGCCAAACCTGTAGTCAGTACATTGTTCATATTCCCAATTACCAATCCTAACAGAAAGTATGTAAGGCTTTATAAACACATACATGTGAATGGACCAGGAAGGCACAGAATGATACGACAAACCGACATTCTCGATTTTATCAAAATTAGTTGCACTCATAACTAAAACTAGTCAAAAACATGTTTAGGCGTCTGAAATATTTTTACAGGATGAACCTTGACCGAATATCTAGGAAAGCTGGACAAAACCGAACAAAATATACCTCGTCCTTTGTAGCTTGCATAATTTACATTATATGAGAGACAAATGAAATAAGACCCTCTGTATTGTAGTATCTCAGCTGAAAAGGGAGAGAGGGGGAGAAGAGAGAGAGACAGAGACAGACAGACAGACAGACGAGGACAGGCAGACAGTGACACAGACAGACAGAGACAGACAGGCAGGCAGGCAGGCAGACAGACAGACAGACAGTGACACAGACTGACAGAGAGACAGACAGACAGAAACACAAAACAGACAGAGGACAGACAGACAGAGAGCACAGGACAAAAAGACAGAGACGGGGGAAGGGACTGGGGATAGCGGACGATGGAAGGATGAAGCAAAAAAAAAAAAGGGGGTGGGGGTGGGATGGGGGGGCGTTGGGTGGGGTGGGGTGGGGAATGGAAGTAGGGTAAGCTATGACTATGAGAGAGAGAGAGAGAGAGAGAAAGAAGAGAGAGGGAGGGACGGGGATGGAACGGACGATTGAAGGATGAAGCAAAAAAAAAAAAAGGGTGGGATGGGTGGGGGGGTGGGGAATGGAAGTAGGGTAAGCTATGACAATGAAAGAGAGAGAGAGAAAAGGGGGGAGGGGGCTGAGGGAGTGGGTGGGTGGGGAGGTAATGGATGCCAACGCACATCACCAGGAGAAAATGGCAAGCCGGGGTCTGGCGGGTCGCGGTCCCCGGTGGCACCGCCGATGATTCACCTCTCTCCATCTCCTTAGCAACCAGACGGCGCTATGCTGGCCTGTCCTGGCACTACGGTAATTACAGCTTCCTGCTGAGTGAGACAGGGGGGGGGGGGGGGAAGGAGAGAAGGAGGGGGAGTGAGGAGGGATGGAGGGAGAGAGAGGAGAAGGGAGGGAGACATGGAAGGACAGGAGAACGAAAGGGAAAGGAGTCTTCATGGCTATAGGCCTCTCTCTCTCTCTGTCTCTCTCTCTCTCCTGTCTGTTTTGTCTCTCGTCTCTCTCTCTCTCTCCCTCTCTCTCTCTCTCCCCTCTCTCTCTCTCTCCCTTTCTTCTCCTCTCTCTCTGTCTCTCTCTCTCTGTCTCTCTCCGTCTCTCTCTCTCTCTCTCTCCAGGCACACAGCCATCTAGATCTGTCTCTTGATGAAGGAATGAAAAGTAGAGGGGAGGGAGAGAGGGAGAGATTGAGGACGGAGAGGGGGTGGGAGGAAGTGATGTAATTATAATGATATGATCATGAGAATAATAATAATCAGCCTAAGCATCACATCATCAGCATGGTAAAGAATAATGATGATAAGTAACAATAATGATTTCATTTCATCATCATGATAATGATAATGATGATGGTGATATGATAATAATCATCATCATCATGATCATCATCATCATAATCATAAATATAGTAATATAATAATGATGATGACGATATACATAATAATGATAATGATAATATAATAACGGTAATAATAATAATATTAATAATAATAATAAAATAATAATAATAATACGATGATGTAGAAGAAGAATTGTTCATTCATATACCGCAAAATGATCCAAGCTAAAAGTATGTCCGTTGCACGTGACAGACGTAGAACATTATTAAACATTTTTTTTATTATCAAATAACAGAAGGCACTGATAAAACATGACATGAAAAAAAAGTATTAGAAAATATAGTAACATACATATCTGTTAGGAAGTGTAGCAACAAACGCGAAAAGAAGAACAAAATAAAATAAATGAAGATAGATAAGCTGATCAGTGCAGATGAAGGCTGATGGCTGGGGCTGGTTAGTGGCTGCCGCAGCTTTTTTTTGTTTTTGTTTTTTTGGTCTGTTTTCTTTCTGCCCAACCACAGTCGAGTTGGCTGTCAGCAATGGCGATGTCTGCACGTACAGCCTGGCGACAGGCACAGGGATTTGTAGCCTCTTCCCTCATAAACAAAATAGCCCTACTTTATCATTGTTTAAATTATGATAATTGCAAAGCGCAGTGGACATGATTTCGAAATGGACTGTTTGCATTGTATAAATGAAATGATTACTTTTTATTTTGTATTATTATCTTGGCATTATCATTAAACAATATGACCTAAAGAGCTTCAATACTATGCCTCTATAATTTTCCATTGTTTTTATTCTTTCTCCCCATTTATAGCCGTGCGTGCGTGTGTGTGCGTGCGTGCGTGTGTGTGTGTTTCAGCGCTTAGATTTGATTTTATCAAGATTTTTTGCGCTATATAAATATTGTAATTATTATTATTATTATAAGAGCTTGCATCACCTTGCCAGTCCTGAAAAAAAACAAAAAACTCAGCCTGCAGTTTATTTCGTTTTTGGTCCGTTGATATCAAACAAAACATGGAATTTACCCAATCAACCACTCACCTGCAACGGTGCCTGTGATAGTTTTTGTAACCTTAGTCCCTGCCCTACTCCTACCCCCATCTTTTTTTTTTTCCCCAGAAAATAATAGAGGGAAGAGGAGGGGGGGAGGGGGAGGGAGGGTTGAAAACAGGCAGCAGTTGTCACCACTAATTGTCTCCCTTCGCCGGTCGATGGGTTCCAACCCCTTATTCTCTCCCTTACCTGCAAGTTTCTACTTTCCGTTTTTCTCGAGTCGTTGGGCTGCGAAACGCAGTGGTCTATTGTCCGCGACCAATCTTGCAAATTGCGAAATCATGTTTCGTGTGGCATTTGAGTTTGTGTAGGGGGGGCTTGCAATTATCAAATAGTCGAAGACCTGTTTGCGGGTCTGTGAGGTGGGGTACGGTGGGAGTGTGCCATTTCATTTTTATGTGCAATGTGATGAGTGTGTATGTGTGTGTGTGTGTGTGTGCGCGTGCGTGGCGCGCCCTTGTGTGTGTTTTAAAAAAAAAATAGCACGTACACACACACACACACACACATG
>CM060315.1:25566736-25569236 GCA_030674185.1 Monoplex corrugatus | reverse complement strand
CTCTCTCTGTTCTCTCTTTGTCTTTCTTCGTCTCACTTGTGTTTTCTGTATCTTAGGAGATTTATTATTCGATTCATTGTGGTTTTCTGTTTGTTTGTTTTTCTGTGTTTTATTATGTTTGTATCTTTTTGTTTTGTAAAGTGACGTGCGGGAGTGGAGTAGAGTGAGAGTGTGTTGCGTGTGTTGTGTGTGAGGTTCGTTGTTGTGTGTGTGTGTGTGTGTGTGTGTGTGTTTATGTTGTGTATGTGTGTGTGTGTGTGTGTGTATGTGTGTGTGTGTATGTGTGTGATGTGATGTGTTTATATGTTGTGTTTGTGCACGTATTGTGTGTGTGAGTGTGTATAAGAACGAAAGACATATTAAACGCTCACAAAGGAATAGACGGTGTAGGAGAGAAAGTGAGTGTGTGTGTTAAGCGAGTGTGGTATGTTGTGTGCGTGTGTGTGTGTATGTGTGTGTGTTGTGTGTGTGTGTTGTGTGTGTGTGGTGTGTATGTTGTGTGTTGTGTATGTGTGTGTGTGTGTGTGTGTGTAGTGTGTGTGTGTATGTGTTGTGTGTGTGTGTGTGTGTGTGTGTGTGTGTGTGTGTGTCGTGTGTGTGTGTGTGCTGTGCTGTGTGTGTGTATGTGTGAGAGAGAGAGAGAGAGAGAGTTAAGTGAGTGCGTATGTCCTCTTGCAGTGTTATAGCTGCATTTTAGTTTTATGTCAGCCTTGCTTTTACTGCTGTTTACTGCATGCTTTAACATCGGCTGGTCCACTGTGTCCCTGGTTTACACAGATGTGTTGTTGCTGCTGCTGCTCGCTGCTGCTGCTGCTGAATGTTCGTTTTCCATGTAGATATCATTCATTCATTCATTCATTCATTCATCATCACTCATTCATTCATTCATTCATTCATTCATTCATTCATCCGTTCATCCCTTTATTCATTCGTCCATATTCATTCATGTCATCAATCACATTTCATTTTCAATTTATTCATTCGTTTATTCATTCGTTTATTCATTCGTTTATTCATTCATTCATTCGTCTTCCTTCTTCTTCATTCATTCCATATTCATTCATTCATTCATTCATTCTTTCGTTCGTTCCTTCCTTCCTTCATTCATTCGTCCATACTCATTCATTTCCATCAATCACATTTTCATTTATCAATTTATTCTATCGTTCATTCGTTTTATTCATTCGTTCATTCATTCATTCATTCATTCGTTCTTCATTCGATTCGTTCTTTCATTCATTCATTCGTCCCATATTCATTCATTTCATTAATCACACTTTCATTTGTCAATTTATTCTTTCGTTCATTCATTTATTCATTTATTTGATTCATTTATTCATTCGTTCTTTCATTCTTTCATTTATTCATTCATTCTTTCGTTCTTCATTCATCATTCATTCATTCATTTCATTCATTCATTTATTATGCATTCATTCTTCTTTCATTCATTCTTCGTTCGTTCGTTCGTTCGTTCATGCATTCTTGTATTCATTCATTCATTCATTGATCTGTTCCTTTATTCAATTCTGTGTGTGTATAATTCAGCAATTGTAGCGTCTCCATTTCTTTCGGCTACAATCTTTGTGGCTCAGTATATATGCACAAATGCTCATAATTATGCCCAGCCAGTTTACTTCCAATTATATTCATAGGGCTTGAAATGGGCTTATCGAGTGTACTTCGAATCAAACGGATCATTAATGAGTTTACATTAGATTATACTCATCCGTTTATGATTAGGCTGAGATGGAGAAGAGAAGAGAAGAAAAGAGAAGAGAAGAGAAAGAGAAGAGAAGAGAGAGAGAAGAGAAGAGAAGAGAAGAGAGAGAGAGAGAGAGAGAGAGAGAGAGAGAGAACCTTTATCTTCTAATGTTATATTTTTTAACGTTATGTTAGCAAATACGCCAACTTTCATTATTAAGTACCATTGAGAGAGACAGACAGACAGACAGACAGAACAGACAGAGATAGAGACAGACAGACAAAGTTAGAGAGAGGGAGACAGACAGACAGACAGACAGGGAGTTAGAGTGAAAGGGAGAGAGAGTTAGAAATAGAGACAGAGAGATGAGAGACAGACAGACAGACAGATAGACAAACAGCAATAGGTCATTGGCTTTCAAAGTGATCACAGGCACGCACATTGATGATGTACACCGTGTGTCCACAGACAGACACACGGCCAATAGTTCAATCTGCTTTGTAGTACCAAGCGCCTCCATCACCAGTGTAAATGTATCAGAGTGTCTCATCGAACAGCAACGAGACAGAGAGAGAGAGAGAGAGACAGAGACAGAGACAGAGAGACAGAGAAAGAGACAGAGACAGAGACAGAGAGGACAGAGAGAGCGGCTTGCCGTTGTCGTGGTGTTAACCAGCCATACTTGTCACCACAAAGTATGGCAGTCTACTCGGGGACGAAATGGGACATTTGATATTTGCCTTAAAATCATAAGACAAAAAATATATAAGCAGACAAAGAAATAAGAAGAAAGGAAGA
>CM060315.1:25554236-25559236 GCA_030674185.1 Monoplex corrugatus | reverse complement strand
GTTGTTGTTGTTGTTGTTGATGATGATGCTTTTTTTTTTTACTTGGTTTCATTTCATGTCGTTTTAAGGAGATTCCTTTTCAATCCTTCCATTTCACTGGCCTGACATTTTTGTTGATATTTTTCATTTTGGCTTATATAGTGTATCTTATTTAAGAACAGGTTTCTCTATTTGGATCAAGCTATTCCTGTTCTGGAAGTCACTGTCCATTCTGGTTAGTTTTGTTGTTTCAGGAGATGCTTTGCTACTTTTGGGTAAGATAATCTGATGTCATGTGTCCGTTCTCCTTCTCTCTCTCTCTGTCTCTCTGTTTCTCTGTCTCTCTGTCTGTCTGTCTTTTTCTCTGTCTGTCTGTCTGTCTGTCTGCATACAGCGTGGGGTTGGTGCTCTGTTTCTATCTGTCTCTGTCTCTCTGTCTCTGTCTGTATGTCTGTTTATCTCTCTCTGTCTCTCTCTGTCTGTCTGTTTTCTCTCTCTTTCTCACGCACACACTCCTCTCTCTCTCTCTCTCCCTCTCCCTCTCTTTCTTTCTCTCTCTCTCTCTTTCTCTCTCTCTCTCTCCGTCCCTCTCTGCCTGTCTATCTGTCTGTCTGTCTCTCTCTCTCTCTATCTTTCTCCCCTCACTCCCTCTCTCTTTCTTCCCTCTTTTCCCTTCTCTCTCCCTTCTCCCTCTCTCCCTCTCTCTTCTCTCTCCCCTCTCTCTCTCTCCATCCCCCTCTCTCTCTTTCTGTGTCTCTCTCCTCCCTCTCTCTCTCTCTCTATCTGTCTCGCTCTGTCTCAGTCCGCACATCTCTTCTAATCCTTAAAGCAGCATTGTTATATATATATAACACACACACACACACACACACACACATTATATATATATTATTATATATATATTAAATAAATATATATTATGGAATCTATGACACAAGGAAAATAGAAAACTATTCTGGGGTTCTACAAAGATTTAACTGTGTTTCAATAACGGAAATTGAAATTATCATGAAACAATGACCTTTCCGAACACAAGCGTTTGAGGAAGAGCCAACACACACGCACACGCACAAAAAAAAAAAGAAGAAGAAAAACGAAGAAAAAACCAATAGTAACGATTTTTAAAATCCTCGCATAAGTCTTGCGTAAGATACATAAGTACATACATTTTTTAAAGAAATGAGATATTTTCAGCACAATTTTATCTCCTTGAAACAGTAAAGTATCATCTTAAGAGATAATACGGCTTTTTTTTTTTTTTTTTTTTTTTACAAATTTGTAGTGGGAGAAATAGAAATCTGATCGTTTTGTAGATTCTAGTTTTTTCTTTTGACGAAAATTGGCGGATTATGAATTACATTGTATCTTCACTGTCTTCTTAGAGTTGAAAATAGGAATTGGAATTTCTGCCTTTAATTCTTTTGATGATGAGACCCCCCACCCCCCACCTCCATAATCTCTACCTCTTTTTCTCGCTTTCTCTCTCGTTCTTTCTGTCTCTCTGTGAATGTATGTGTATATGTATGAACATGTGTGTGTGTGTGTGTGTGTTGTGTGTGTGTGTGTGTGTGTGGTGTGTGTGTGTGTGTGTGTGTGTGTGTGTGTGTGTGTACATACATTTTTTGCGGGAGTATGTATATTACATTTGTATTACCTCTCTCTCTCTCTGTCTCTCTCTGTCTCTCTCTGTCTTCTCTCTCTCTCTCTCTCTCTGTCTGTCTGTCTGTCTGTCTCTGTCTCTGTCTCTCTCTCTGTCTCTGTCTCTCTCTTATATATATACATATATTCTCTCTCTCTTGTCAGTCTCTCTCTCTCTCTTTCTCTCGTTCTCTCTCTCTCTCTCTCTCTCTCTCTCTCTCTCTCTCTCTCTCTCTCTCTCTCTCAGTCTACAACAAATGTTGTTTCTCTTTGATTCCTTAATGTATTATGTCTTGTGTTATTGATTTATTGATGCATTCTTTTGTAGGATTTCTTAGTTCCAGACAGATGATGGATTAGCAACGGCAAGCTAAAAAATAGTTTGAGATAATATCTTCTATCGCTGCAAGATAAAGTACCATTTCTTGTTGCAAGATAAAAGTTTACCATTCTCATCATTATCATTATTCCATCTCCTTCGTCTCGTTCATCCTCATTGTCCAAGTTTTTGTTTGTTTGTTTGTTTGTTTGTTTTTTCTTGATTAGTTTGTATCTTATGTAAACAGATTTATTGTGGATTTTTTTCTGTTGTAGTTATAATTTTAAGCAAATATTTCTTTCTAGACTTGCAATGATGTGTTTGAAAAATGACTTTTAGTTAATTTAATAAGTTTTACCGTTGGGAAAATTAAGCATCATCGTTATTGTCGTCGTTATTGTCATTACCGATGTCTGCACGATGAGTTTGAAATTTGCACGGAAGGGGACTGCCCGATGCAAACGTGTAAGTCTGTCTTTTTCAACACCTGTTTATTTCCTGTTAGATAATTTAGTAAATCTTCTCGATAAAGAAAAAAAAAACAGGAAAAAATATAGGACGGACTTACAGAGTGGCTGAAGACAGAGAAGGTGGAAGATGTGTTTGCGGCAACAAGGAATAGATATATATGGAGGGGCCATGATCGCCAAGGCCATGTGGCAAGGCACTTGATGATGATGATGATGATGATGATGAACCTTCCCGAATTTTCTTTTTTTTTTTTTTTTTTTAAGTTCTCCGCTTCAGATTTCCTCAGTTCTTAATTCATGCCCACGTCAAAGATTTAAACAGAAATAAGAAAAAAGAAATGGTTTTGTTGCAGCCCACAATGCTCCAGCGTCTTTCAAGTGTGCAAATGCCACACAGGCTGAGCTCCGGTGGCAAGCACGGACAAAACGCTTCAACTGTTAAGACGGCTCTTACGCAAACTCTTTAAATTTAAAACCACGCCAATTTTGCCCCCAGTATTTCCCCCGTTTCTCCCTCCCCCCTACTCCTTTTTTTACATCTGGTGAACGAGTTATGTCACAGGCTATAATTCTCTTTCTGTCTGTATCTGTGTCTGTCTGTCTCTTTCTCTCTGTCTCTGTCTCTGTCTCTGTCTCTCTGTCTCTCTCTGTCTCTGTCTCTGTCTGTCTATCTGTCTGTCTGCCTCTCTCTCTCTCTCTCTCTCTCTCTCTCTCTCTGTCTGTCTTTCTTTATTTTTTTGCCAACGAGGGTATGTCATCTTCACAAACTGAATTCACACACACACACACACACACACACACACACACACACACACACACACACACACACATCAACACACACACACACACACATCAACACACACACACACACACACACACACGCACGCACGCACGCACACACACACACTCTCTCTCTCTGTGTCTCTCTGTCTCTCTCTGTCTCTCTGTCTCTCTGTCTCTCTCTCTCCCTCTCTTTCTCTCTCTCTCTCATGCTAAAACGGAGGGGAAAAAACACCCACCTCTCTCTCTCTTTCTCATTCTCTCTCTCCATCTGATTTTCCTCCTCCTCTTGCTCCTTTTGTTACTATTACTACTACTACTACCACTACTAGTGGTGGTAGTAGTAGTAGTAGTAGTAGTAGATAATAGCAGCAGTAGTAGTAGTTCTCAAAAATTCAAGTTTGTATTATATTGATGTTTTTACGACATTGTATAGTTTTGTATTCACATAGACTGTCTGTGAACATTACAGTGTAGTGAATAAGCTGGTATTAATTTCGACCCCCCGTGGACGAAATTTGGATGTAAAAAAACAAAAAACAAAAACAAAAAAAGAAAAAGCGGTAACGTGCTTAAAACCGCACTACCCTCGACAATACTATAAACGAATTCTTGTTCTTGTTCTTGTATTCTCCCACAAAGTAACCGGAATCAGATCTGGCCTGAGGCTTCTTTTTCTTGCGACACCGCCTCCGCCCTGTGTTCGCGTATCGATTTGTGAGCAAGCAGCAGCAACCTACTCAACGGCTGCAGCGCTGGAACATTTTGCAACACACACAGGCTTACACACACTCGTGCGCGCGCGCTCGCGTACGCACGCACTCACGCAGAGAGAGAGAGATGCATGACAGATTGACAAAAGAGAGCGAAAGCGGCATTCACACACACACCACACGCGCGCGCGCGCATACGTACACACACACATTCTCTCTCTCTCTCTCTCTCTCTCTCTCTCTCTCTCTCTCTCTCTCTCTCTCTCTCTCTCTCCCTCTCTCGCACACACACACACACACACACACACACACACACACACACACACACACACACACACAATTTCATCTACACATACACACAGAAAGAAAGAGAGACAGAGAGACAGAGACAGAGACAGACAGAAGACAGAGAGAGAGAGAGACTTTCTGCAGCTCAGAGACGAAGACAAAAAAATAAAGATTATACTAAAAAAAAAAAAAACAACCGCCGACCAATAGCAAATCTTTTGCAGCACACGCACGTACGCGCGTGCACACTAAAACACAAACACACACACACTCTCTCTCTCTCTCGCTCTCTCTCTCTCTCTCTCTCTCTCTCTCTCTCGCTCTCTCTCTCTCTCTCTTATGCTAAAACGGAGGGGGGGGGGGGGAAACACCCACCTCGGATGGGGTACCCTGGAGGCCAGAAGGGAAAAATCAATGACGGCAGGGGTATTAGTGGCTAAACCAAACATATTGTGCGCGTGTTCGCGCCAGCAAATTGCCGCCGAGTTGGCTTGCAGGCACTCTCGACTTAGAAGGCAGTTTATGTGTGTACACAGGAGGAAGATGGATGGAGGAGGGTGGCTGACAATATGGTTGTGGGGGGGGGATGGGGGGGATTGGGGGGGGGGTTACATTGATGGTCGGCTTTTCCGTGTTCGAAGTGGGAAAATTGTGGCGACGAGAGGTTATTGTGGTTTGAGGAGATGGGGAAGAGATGATGATCTGAACCGTGCGTGTGTGTGTGTGTGTGTGTGTGTGGAGTTCTTTCTTTGATTAAAAGGTATTTTCACTGTGAGAGCGAGAGAGACAAACAGAGAGAGAGACAGACAGAAG
>CM060315.1:25519236-25549236 GCA_030674185.1 Monoplex corrugatus | reverse complement strand
AAGTAGCAGGTGTGCGGTAGTCCCTTTCTTCTCCTCGCCTCAACTTTCCCTGTAGGACTGTTGATATCAAATCTGTTTTGGTGTTTCTGATGGCATGGCCTACATATTCCAGCTTCCTTTTGTTGATCTGTGTTAGCAGTTGGCGCTGGACAGTTTCCATCTCTGTCTCTCTGTCTCTGTCTGTCTTGTCTGTCTGTCTGTCTGTCTCTCTCTCTCTCTCTCTCTCTCTCTCTATATATATATATATATATATATATATATATATATATATATACATTATATATATGTATATATATATATGTATGTATATATATATTTATTTATTTACATATGTTTATATATGTATTTAAATATATATATATCTCTGTCTCTCTCCGTTTCTCTCTCTTTCTCTCTCTTTCTGTATGTGTGTCTCTCTCTCTCTACATCTCTGTCTCTATTACGCCATCGTTTTTTTTTCTGTCTGTCCATTTGACTCTGAGAAGTTGTCTATAGAGCCACATTTCTGTTGCATTGATTTTATTTTCTTCGTCTTTTCTTAGCATCCAGGCTGGTGTAATAAGACACAAACAAACAAACAAAAAAAGAGTGGATAAGATTCTATATGGTAAGGCAATGTTGCAGACTTGCGAGACAGGGAAGGAAATTTTTTACATGTGCGGAGCATTCTGTTGTGAGCATCCTTCTGCTTTGTGATGTTCAGAGTCGGCAGCATGGGTTTCTGACTCCAGGTGTCATTGTCTGAAGACATTTCTGAACTATAGGGAGTCCCATGGACAGCAAAGAAAACAGACGAGACAGTCTTGATGGAGGCAGACATAAGAAGAGCATTGATAAAGAAGATTAAGAAAAGGCCAGCAACATTTTTAGGCCGTTTTATAAGGCGAGGGGAATTAGAACACCTGGTCATAACAGAAAAGCTGGAGGGAAAGAGAACACCAGTTAGACCCAGGGAGAAAATATTGGACGGTCTTGCAGGGTGGCTGAGGACAGAGAGGGAGGGAGATATACTTCTAGCGACAAGGGATAGATGCATATGGAGGGCCATGATCGCCAACGCCATGCGGCAGGGCACTTGATGATGGTGAGACAGTGTGTGTTGGCTGATGTTGACGTAATGACTGCCATTTGTGTTGGATATGAACCACTAATGTGTGAATACTTGTAATGTTGTGTGAGTGAGGAGGAGTGCTTGTGTATTAATAAAGAAATCTGTGTGGAAGTTTGAAGTTTAGGTGTTGTGTGTTATTGTATGAATGTAAGCAAGTAGGTCTGTCTCTCTTTCTATTTTTCTATAGTTTAGGCCTTAGCGAGCCTGACAGTTTGAATGGTCAGCACATTCTGTGTGTGTATGTGTCTGTGTGTGTCTACTGATGTGTGTATTGTGATGTATCATGTATTACACTTTGTATCGTGTTGAGAGTTCCATGGACAGCAAAGAAAACAATCGAGACAGTCTTGATGGAGGCAGACAAGTAGTTCACTCATAAGGAAGATTAGGAAAAGACAGGCAACATTTATAGGCCATTTTATGAGGAAGGGGGATTTGGAGCATCTGGTCACAACGGGAAAGCTGGAGGGAAAGAGAGCACCAGGTAGACCCAGGGAGAAGATGCTGGACGGACTTGCAGAGTGGCTGGGGGCGAGGAGGGTAGGGGAGATGCTAGGGGCAACGAGAGATAGAGACAGATGGAGGTCCATGATCGCCAACGCCATGCGGCAGGGCACCTGATGATGATGATGATCGTGTAAGATATGCAAGGCGCACTGAGTCCAAGTGATTTTGGAGAATACGACTATGTTAAAATAATTTGTGATAGTAGTAGTAATAGTTGTTGTAGTAGTTGTAGTAGTGGAAGAAGAAGTAGTAGTAGTGGTAGTAGTAGTAGTAGTAGTTGTTGTTGTAGCAGTTGTAAAAAGTAGTAGTGGTAGTAGAGTAGCAGTAGTACTAGTAGTAGTGGTAGTAGTATTAATAGTAGTTGTAGTAGTAGTAGTTGTTGTTGTTGTTGTTGTAGGAATATAGTAGTAGTTGCAGTAGTAGTTGTGAAAGTAGTAGTAGTAGAAGTAGAGTAGTGGTAGTAGTAGTAGGAGGAGGAGGAGTTGTAATAGTGGTGGTGGTGGTGGTGGTGGTGGTGGTGGTATCATCTTCATTGTTATCATCGTCACCATCATCATCATCATTCTTATTCTTATTATTAGCCTTCTTCTTCATCTTCTTCTTCATCTTCTTCTTCTTCTTCTTGTTATTGTTATTGTTATTATCGTCATCGTCATCGTCATCATCATCACCATCATCACCACCATCATCGTTTTTATTATTAGTCTTATTATTTTCTTCTTCTTGTTATTATTGTTATTAATATTATCGTCGTCGTCGTCGTCGTCATCATCATCATCATCATTATCATCGTATGTGTTTATCTTATCTACCAGAGTGGATTTTATGTACAATTGTCTCATCCATCTCAACATCTCAATCTACTGTCTCATTCATCTCAGAGTACTGTGTCATCCATCTTAATGTATTGCATCATTCATCTCAAAGTATTATCTCAGTGTATTGTCTCATCCATCTCAATTTATTGTCTCATCCATCTCAATTTATTGTCTCATCCATCTCTGTGTGTTGTCTCATCTGTCTCAATGTATTGTTTCATCCATCTCAATTTATTGTCTCGTCCATCTCAATTTATTGTCTCGTCTATCTCAATTTATTGTCTCATCCATCTCAATTTATTGTCTCATCCATCTCAATTTATTGTCTCATCCATCTCAATTTATTGTCTCATCCATCTCAGTGTGTTGTCTCATCCATCTCAATTTATTGTCTCATCCATCTCAATTTATTGTCTCATCCATCTCTGTGTGTTGTCTCATCCATCTCAATTTATTGTCTCATCCATCTCAATTTATTGTCTCATCCATCTCTGTGTGTTGTCTCATCCATCTCAATTTATTGTCTCATCCATCTCTGTGTGTTGTCTCATCAGTCTCAGTGTATTGTCTCATTCATCTCAATTTATTGTCTCATCAGTCTCAGTGTATTATCTCATCCATCTCAGTGTATTATCTCATCCATCTTAGGGTACTGTCTCATCCAAACGACTAGCATGCACCCAGACCAGGGAAGGATAAACAAAATCCAGGCCGTATCAAGATTTAAACATCTCAGTCGAGTCTCATCCACTTCACGGATGCGTCATTGAGGGTGTTGCTGCACTGTCAGGTGTCTGTATGTCTCGGGCCTGGTTGACGCCAGGATATACTCGTATTATGATAGTAAGCGTAGAGTACAGCCCTGTCACGCAGTCTGCAGTCTCAATCCTAGATGAGATTTTTGGTAGCAACATGATTATCATCCTCATCGACATCATCATCATCGCATTGTAAAAAACAAAGAACAAAACGAAAACGAAAACAAAAACAAAAACTGTGCCAGCTTTTGTGGCCATTAAAGATAGCGTAGAAAATGGGACGAAAAAAAAAGTGAGCACAAAGGTAACCTCCCTAAGGGCGATGATCCTTAAAAAAAAAAAAAGATTTAAACATCCGACCTCTGGTTTCCCTTGCTTCCAAGGCGGGTGTTTTCTCAGCAGGATAATGTGGCTTCAATGCCTTGTCTGATGCACAACGGGAATTGCGTCACTGCTCTACGTCATGATGACGTCAAGGAGTCATTCCAGGTCTCTGGACACCAATATGACGACAATAAAGACGTCATTCTAGAGACTGGATACCGTTATGACAACACTGCATTACCTGACGACAACAAGATGTCATTCCAGTCTCTGGACACCACTATGACATCACGGCACTACCTGACAGACGTCATTGCACTGCCTGACGACAATTAAAAAACGTTATTCACAGTCTGGATACCATTGCATTATGATGTCACTAAATCACCCGATGACAACAAGAAGACGTCATTCCACAATTTGGGACATCGCTATGACGTCATTGCATTGGAGCATTAAGATGGGCAGAGAAGAGGCCAGCTTTTATATCGCCAATTAGAACTGAATTCGAGATATCAGATCTCTATCAGAGTTGAAAAAAACAAAACAATAAATAAATAAATGAATAAATAAATACAAAATAAATAAAACAAAATAAATAAATACATATGACGAAATAAAGTAAAACTAAATAACATAACATAACACAAAACAAAACAAATCAACATAACGCAACATAACAAATATAATGTACTATAACATAACATAACATAACACAACACACAACACAACCTAACCTAAGCTAAGCTAACTTAACCTAACTTGACCTAACCTGACCTAACATAACCTAACTTAACCTAACCTAACCTAACCTAATATAACATAACAACATTACATAACATAACATAACATAATAACATAATACAACGCAACACAACAGAACTGCTTTGTTGGGTTTTTCTGAGTTTTTTTTTCCTTAGTTTGCTTTGGTTCATTTTGTTGTTATTGTCTTCTTTCACCTAGTGTGCTAAGGATATAATCGTAGTATTTTTAGCTTTTTTCTTCATTTCTTTCTTGTTTCTTGTTGGTTTAAATTTCACAAGTTGCCCGCATTTGAGCCAATAGTGTGTCGATTGTTTTTGGGGAGGGCTAACATAAGCCATTGCTTGATGCCCTGCCCATGCTTTGCTGTATTTATGACTCTTCTTTTCTTGAATAAAGTTTTGTTTAAACCAACACAACAGAACACAACATAACATAGCATTACGTGACAACATAAAAGCCTTCATGAATGTCGAACCTTCTAACTCTCCATTATCACCATAGCGTTCTAATCACTTGCCAACGGCCATACCACGTTGACAACACTTGTTCTCGTCTAGAAATCAACTTGAGATAAGTGAGCCATTATCGCTGAAAATAAAGTTATCCAAAATGACGTTCTAGTACCAGATATATCCAAAATGACGTCATTGTAAAAAATGATGAAATCTTTACTGCTCATGAGCTTGAACACACAAACCACGATTGTCATAAACGCAATGGGCAAATAAATAAATAAATAAATAAATAAATACATAAACGAATGAATGAATAAATAGGTAAATAAACAAAATGAATAAATAAATACATAAATATATAAACAAATAAGTAAATAAATACATAAATATATAAATAAATAAGCAAACAAACAAAGAATGAATGAATGAATGAATGAAGAATGAATGAATAAATGAATGAATGAATGAATGAATGAATGGAATGAATGAATGAATGAATGGTGCTGCACTTGAAGTATGGTCAGGTCAGGGTACAACTGATCATTGTGTTGAAACGATCAATAATGGCGCTGTGACTGTTTCGTCTTCCCGGCTGTTCCATTTGTTTTATTGCTTTGTTTTGGTGAGGAATAAACTTCAATATTGTTCGGATTCTTATTCTTTGCTTCATTTGTATTAAAGATTTCTTGATAAAATGTTTGTCGTACTATTTATCTAGGTCACATGCTCATGCATGGTGTGTGCATGCGTGTATGTGTGCGTGTGTGCCTCTGTGTGTGTGTGTGTGTGTGTGTGTGTGTGTGTGTGTGTGTGTGTGTGTGTGTCTGTGTCTGTGTGTGAGTGTGCATCTGTATGTATTTTGTATGTTGATGTGTGTGTGTGTGTGTCTGTCTGTCTGTGTGTGTGTCTGTTGTGTGTGTGTGTGTGTGTGTGTGTGTGTGTGTGTGTGTGTGTGTGTGTGTGTCTGTGTCTGTGTCTGTGTCTGTGTCTGTATGTGTTCTTCACGATTTTCAACTGCCGTGAGATCTTTAGCGTGCGCGGGCCAGAATGCACAACGATCCAACTCATTTTACGTCCCCTACCGAATGACTAGACGTTCAGTTCGATTTTCCAGTCTAATTGAGAAGAAAAGTCGAGGCCTCAACGGGTAACTAACGAATCTCGAGTTTAGTTATTAGCAGGCGAATGTCTGCACCATTCTGCCACTCTTCTCCTTAATGTTGAAGACTGGGATTGAACTCGAGACAACAGGTCCTGAGTTATGGCTATATCACCAGAGCCATCCAGTCTATTCAGAATATCTTCGAGCCTGCCAGGATTCGAACCTGAAATCTTCTGATCCGCAGTCAGACATGTTATATACATTACGCCACACACCTCGTTAAACATATCCATCCAAGCTATTCCACAAGTCTGAAGCGGGAATGCCATTGAGTGCAAAAGCTGCTCGATGATGTCAATTTCAACTCTAAAGAAAAACAGGAGATAAAAATGTTTCCTTCACGAGTATAATGAGGCCGCCCATTTTCTTCCTGAAATGAGTTGGACAAAGCGGGGCTCTACGACCTTCCAGCAAACCTCTCTTTCAGGAAGCCACCGATAAAAAGAGGCAATATATCCTTCAACAACCCAGATCACAAAGATACAACATTACGCTATATTTCCTGGTTGGATCGTGAGAAAACTCTGGTGTGAATAAAATGGCAACGCCATGATCTTTTTCTTCCGTCGTCCTTTCTCTTTCTTTTTCCAAGCCCCATGATCGATTGAAATCATGAACAAAGACGAAATACTTTCGTTTTTGTTTTTTTCATATAAAGCACAGTGCAGAAATCGCATCTGTTCAGTACCTTTACCGTCAAGATCGAGTAAAATCATAACCAAAGACAATATACTTTTGATTTTTTTCCCCGTAAAAAGCACCACCAAAACATTGCATTTACTCAATACTTTTACCGTTTACCAGAACCTTCGATATTTTGCATGAAATTAATCCTCAAGTCTTGACAAAGAGCCTGGGGTCGAAACGTTGTGCTTATATCACTCCAAAGGATCTTTCACAAACAAGGTACTTTTCAATGTTTTATACTTTTGCTTTACATTTTCTTGCTATTTGTACAGCCAGATGATGGCAGAAAGATACACTTTCTGTCTACTGCCAGGCAGGAGGCCTCAGCGAGGGTCAAGTTCCTGGCATGAACTGTTTCTGCCACTGTGTCACTTCATCTTCGCCTGGGTCGTCCTCTGGATCTGCTGCCCGAATATCTGGTGCTGTAGGCACGTTGGGCGGACTGGTCTACAGGCATTCGTACGACGTGCTCGAACCACTTTCTAATGTATTGAAGGATTGGTGTACCCCCACCATATTTCCTATTGTTTCATTTCTGATCTTATCCATACATTTTTTTTTCTTTTTCGCTTTGCAGCTTTCCTCTAGCATTTCACTGTACAAGAGAATATTTTTCCTTTTTAGTACTTTCGTCAGGGACCAAGTCTGGCATTGGTACGTAAGCACAGGGAGGAAGCTGGAATAAATAAGCTTTGCTTTTGCCCTCATGAGGATGTTCGGGCATCTCAGAAGAGGAGCAAGTTGATTGCTGACTGCATTTGCTTTCTGGCAGTACGTTTCTGTCTCTCTTTCTAATCGTCTATTCTCTATGAAAACAATGCACTTAAAAGTACTTAAATTCTGTTGTCTGATCCAGCTGATTATTCATGTCCAACTTTTGTGGTAATCTGTCTACTGTCATGGCTTCCATCTTATTGATGTTGATACGCATCCCGTAATTATCACATCTGGCATTAAGCTGGTTCATATGTTCTTGAAGCTGAGACTTGTTATCGTTTAGCACCCTCTGGTCATCATCGAATAATAGCTCATTGAATGCTTCTGCATCTGGGTTGGCCTCATTGATGATACGGTCCATGTATATGATAAAGAGCAGGGTGGGTGGGGATAGCACATAGCCCTGTCTTACTCACGATGTCACTGTGAACCAGCTAGTTATTCCGCTTGGGATACGCACAGCATCAACATCAGTGGCACTAAACTCAAACCAGAGTAGGAATTCAAATACCTTTACAGCCATTTCACAGAATACTTCAAAAATGGAGAAGGGACCCAAATGGCACAAAGCAATGAACAGTATCGACATAAAAATTCTCACATGGATCTACTGCCCTAGACACACTGGTGTTAAGGGAAATGAACGGGCCGACAAACTTGCAGACCACGCCACTACAAAAAAAATATCCATCTGGGAAAGTCTGAGGTCCTCAGACGCTTTAAATTGTACCTTCGCGAACAAAATGTGAGTCATCATACCATCAAACGTTTACCCAAAAAGGAAGAAAAAATAGAGAAGGTGGCCCGAAATCTACTATGAAAGGAAAAATCATGAGCTATCATGAATCAGACCAATATTGGTATCATCTCAAAAGTAACACTGCACAGACTTACAGGTGGAATGGAAAGTGTTTTTTTTTCCTGAAACAAGATAAAAAAAAAGTGAAGGAAAGGAAAAATACAACTGAAAAACAAGCAAATTTGCCAAACCGTCTGTGTGTGTGTTTGTGGGCTGTTTGTTGATTGTTATCCAGATATGTCTGTAAGTTTGTCATGATATGTATATATGTGTGTTCCTTTTTGCTGTCATGAGTGTATGTATGTGCTTTCTCTTTGTGTGGTGTGGTGTTGTTGTTGTTGTGTTGTCGTTGTTGTTATTGTTGTTGCTGTTGTTATTGCTGCTGGCAGTCGGCCATCATGCTGAGGATTCAACAGAGAGATCGAAACCTGAGTCCACAAAGCAACCGGATAAGTTAACAATTTGCCCTACTTCTGGGACACCCTGACATCCCAGCTGAAACAAAAAGCCAAACAAATTACTTCCATTTTCATCCCCACCCTGACATTACAGTGCCAAACCTAGACTGTGACAAAGTTTCTGCAATTTCAATTACCACCTGTGAGATGCAATATTTGAGAAGGGCTGTCAATAACTCCAAGATTAGAGAAATGGTGAAAGCAACACCAGTCCACCATTATATTTTCAACAGAGACTAAATTGATCTTGTTATTTGACCAGAATCCAACCCCACCACCTGGCTCAACAAGCATACACGAAAGATACGTGGATGTAAAGTGAGAGGTGTATCATGATAGACATGGACTGATAGTTCAAAAGACATCTTGGCATCACACGATATTTCTCCTCTTTAGGTTTTCCAGTCAATGCTGACCGTCATTGTATCTCCTGGCATATTTTTTTTATGTATATACATATAACACATACACACACACACACACAATATATATATATATATATATATATATATATACATACATATATATATGTACGTATGTATTTACATACACACACACACATACACACACACACATAATTATATATATATATATATACAATATACATACATACATGTATACTTATACATACATAAATGTATGTGTATATATATACATACATATATTAACAACCATTAATTATCATGTCATTGTTATTACATTGTTATCATTATCATTATATTTCACTACATACGCTAGTGCTACACTATTACTACTACTATATTAGTATACACTACTACTACTATATTAGTACTACACTATTACTACTACTATATAGTACTACCCTACTACTATAATAGTACTACCACTATTACTACTACTATATTAGTACTACCACTACTACTACTGCTAACAAGAAGTTACTGTCTAGATGCAGATATAACATTTTCACAGTGTAACAGCATAAAATGATAACGACACACTTGTATCATCGAATAAAACAGCGAGCATCAGTGGTTAAATCCAAAGTGACAAAGACAAAATAAGTACATGGTTTCGGCGTCGGCCTCTTTACATCTCAGGAGATGATAGTCTGCACCAGGAGGCGTTGTGGTCATGACGTGCACTTTCTGCTGTGGCTGTGCAGGCCGATTCTTGAGTGGCAATCTCTGTCACATCTGCCACATACAAATTGAGTCGCTGTTGTCTGGTTTCTGGAACGTTGCTTGCGAAGAGCCCTTTTCTCATCTGCGCTTTCTGCTCTCCTCCTCTCCGCATTCACAACGCCTTGCTGAACGGCTGTCCTCCGCGCTGCCCTGTCTTCCGCCAGAGTCTCCCAAGAGCCTGGGTCGATCCCTGAGCTTCTAAGGTCCCTTTTGCATGCGTCTACAAAGCGTAGCTGTGGGCGTCCTGGAGTTCGCTTCCGGTTTGCCAGTTCGCCGTAGAGAACGTCTTTTGGTATGCGTCCATCCTCCATTCGACGCACATGGCCAAGCCAGCGTAATCGGCGTTGGCTTAGGAGGGCAAAGATGGTCTGTAGGCCCGCATGACGGAGGACCTCTGTGTTGGTCACCTTGTCTTGCCACCGGATGCCGAGGATGCGTCGCAAGCTGCGGAGATGGAAAATGTTGAGCCTCTTTTCTTGGCTGGCGTATGTGGTCCAGGCTTCATTTGAGTAGAGAAGTGAGCTCAACACACATGCTCTGTACACCTGCATTTTGGTGTTCGCAGTGAGACTGCTGTTGGACCAGATCCCTTGTTCAGTTTAGCCATGACAGATGAGGCCTTTGCAATTCTGGCGCTGATTTCAGCGTCCAGAGAGAGGTTGTCACTTATGGTGGACCCCAAGTACTGACATTTGTGGACAGTATTGAGGTCGTATTCTCCAATGTGTAGAGATGGTGGTTCTTCACAGCCTTGGCCTAAGATCTCAGTTTTCTACAAGCTGATTGTGAGACCAAACTCTCTGCAAGCGTGGGCGAAGCGATCAACGAGCCTCTGGAGATCTTGTTCACTGTGGGAAGCCAGCTCAGCATCATCTGCAAAGAGAGCTCTGATGGTCTTCTTTTCCACCAAAGACAAAAATGAGCACATGGTTAACTTGCACGTTAAAGTTTGTAATTTTTAAAATGTTAAGGAAATATACAATTTTGGGAACTGAGTAGTTAACAATAAACACCACGTGAGTGCGGATAGGACTCACAGCACCAATGCCTAACCACTCTCCGGACAATCACCTCTCAAGCTCCCGACGCCACTCGATAATCATTTAATCAAGCAAAGGGGGGACTGTCCATGCACTGCATGACCTATCCGGACCCAGTCATCAGTTACCTTCTTTACAAACCGAATGGCAAGGTGGGCAGATGACAAATCCCGGGACATAGCCACACAACGAACACCAACCAGGTCCAGCCCACCTCAGGACCAAGAGAGAATGGAAGACCCCTCTCTCGCCCCGCTCTGGTCTTCATCTCTCTTTCGGGCAGCCCGCTCTCCCACCAGCTCGCATGGCTGCCAGCTCCTTCTCCCTATTGCCTTACTTCAACCACAGGGGTTATTTGAACGGCCGCGAGAGTGGCCAGGCATGATGCTCCTTACACAACCCAAGGTGCGGTTGACGTTTGTAATTTTTTAAAACATAAAGGGAAACTGCAGCAATTTCAGTGAACTGAGTAGAAGACTCTGCTAGCCTCAAAACAAAGGGTTCCTCTTAGGATTGGTAATTGAGTACATATAATAAGTGCATTTTTGGCTCTAAAGAAATGCGATATGCAGAAGCAATTTTAAGTTATTTAGGCTCGTTTTTTTATATATGTTTCAGTGTCCTTAGTTGTGCTTAAATTTGTATTCAGGTTTGTTTGTTTTTTCAAATTCCCTGTGTGATAAATTGGACAGAGTAGCCAACGCCAGGGGCTCTCCTTGGATTATATGCGCGAACACATTGATATGTGTACTTAATTTTCTGTTCCTTTTTTTCTCCTATTGAAGTACTGCGTGCGTATGGAAACGGTTATAGCCCTTGATATGGCTCTACTGGGCTTTAAGCAACAATAAGAATAACAAAGAATAAGAATCAAGTGCACGTACTTTCTGTCTTTTATTTCTCGGGCCACAGAACAAGAAGACGACCATGACGGCGCTTGACAGTTAGAGTGGCATCACAATCATCACCTTACGACAGGATTCCCGTCCAGTTGTGGACCAAACAGCTTCATCTCTCCACGACATTTCCCAGTGCAAAAGAACGGAAAAAGCAAAAGTAAAGTTTATCTGAAAAAAAAAAAATATAGACAGTAATAGGTAGTTAACACACAACCCTTTCACCGCCGATGTCGCCTTTTGGCGACCGTCTGGCAGACCGCCAATATACTTTATTGTTGCATAATCCCAAACTCCAATCAGTTTTCTCTCTTAAAAAAACAGAAAGCAATTCGGTTGAGAAATAAGAAAGTTACGGTCATTTGAAGTTGGAAGGTGCATTTTTCTTGTTTATTTTTAAACACCTGGCTCTGAGGACTTTAACATTCTAAAATCACTGGCGGTGAAGTTGTTTTTTTTAATTAAGGTTCCGTAAATAAGGCAAATCATAAGATCTTGAAAGCATGGAACGTGTATACGTAGTTGTAAGCATCCAACTTGTGCAGTAAACAAATGCTAACACAATCGCTTTCACGCCGTGACATTTCTTAAAAAAAAAACAAAGAAGAAGAAAAAGAAAGAACAAGAAGGAGGAAGAGAACAAGAAGGAGAAAAAGAAGGAGGAGAAGGAGGAGAAGGAGGCGGAGAGGAAAGAAGAAGAAGAAAAAAGAAGAAGAAGAAGCAGAGTAAGAAGAACCAGGGTAAGAAGAAGCAGAAGAAGCAGAAGAAGAAGCATAGTAAAAAAGAAGAAGAACAACAACAACAAGATCAAAACAAAAACAAAAACAAGAACAAGAGCAAGAACAAGAAAAACAAGAAGAACGAGAAGAAAAGCCGAAGGAGATTTGCACTACAGGGAAAAAAGTCACAATGGTAAAAACTAATTTCAATAATGTTTCGGTCGATTCGACCAGTGTATTTTTTTCCCCAAAGCCGACAATATCTCAAGCTTTAGCAGTCAAAAGAAAAGAGAGTCATCAGGTAAGTTTTGCTTAAAATTGTTGGATTTGGTAGCCGACTTCTGCAGAGAATTCAATAGTATAATCTCCATCTGTGTAATGCATAGAACACTGGCAAAAGTTCTTCCAAACTTTTTTTCACTTCAGAGATCTTGGTTTGTAAGGCGTTTTGTCATCTTCTGGAAACAGGATCAAATCTCAACTGTGCAAGGAAAAGTAAAGATAAATACAAACAGAAATGGAAGTGGGCACAGACAAAGACGAATCTGTAGAACTGAAGTTCTTTGGGGACATGTTTCAGCGAGTCAGCAAATGTAGGCTGACAACCTAGTCACAAGCAGACACGTCAGGACAGGAATAGTTTCATGACACAATAAAAAAATTATAGGAGACAGATGTCACTGTTTTAGCTCCGTAGAAGCTGTCTCAACAGTGTTTGGGATGTACACTGTGATGGAAAGAAGCACGAATAGTTCACGACTCAGCGCACAGATCTTGGTCATAAATTGAACCTGGTATCGTCAGACATGATTTATGAGTAAATTTATTGACCAGACTCTTACAACTAGTCCCGTTTCCGAGATTTTAAAAAAATTTATGAAACTATATATAGACTTTTTCTTATGCATTGAACTTCTATCTGTCAAACTGACATTTCGGGACTAGGTCAAGAGCTTTTTATGTTGTGTGTGTGTGCGTTTTTCTTTTAAGTTGTTTTACCTCACAGGAAATTCAGACAGCCTAATTCTTTTCGAGTAACAGCTTTATATAAACACAGACGGTGTGAGTTCATGAGACAACATTCTCTTTTCATATGTGTAATTCTTTTGTTGTTGTCATTCTTCGATGCCACATTGTATGTTACATGCCCGTTTGTTGTGAAACAAAAAAATAAATAAATAAAGTTTTGAAAAAGTGAAGAAGAAGAAGAAGAAGGAAGGAAAGAAGAAAGGAAGGATGAAAGGAAGAAGAATGAGAGGAGAAGGAGAAGAAGAAGAAGAAGAAGAAAAAGAAGAAGAAAAGCCAAAGGAGATTTGCACTATACGGAAAAAAACCACAATGTTAAAGATTAATTTCAGTAATGTTTCGATCGATTGGGACATTAATTTTTTTCCAAGGCCAACAGTATCTCTAGCATTAGCTGTGAAAAGAAAACAGAGTCATCAGGTAAGTTTTGCTTGAAATAGAGGGATTCTGTAGCTGACTTCTGCAGAGAGTCCACTGGCATAATCTCCATCTGTGTAATGCATAAAAAATGGCAAAAATTCTTCCAAACTTTTGGGGGTTTTGTTTCACTTCACATATCTGGGCTGGTTAGGCGGTTGTCATTTTCTGGAAACAGGATCAGATCTCAGCTGTGCAGGGAAAAGTCATTAATAAAAAAAGAAGAACAAGTATAAACAGAAATGGAAGTGGGCACATACGAAGACGAATCCATAGAACTGAAGTTCTTTGAGGACATGTTTCACTGAGTCAGCAAATGTAGGCTGACGACCTAGTTACAAGCAGACACGTCAGCACAGGAATAGTTTCATGACACAATATAGGAGACAGATGTCACTGTGTCAGCTCCGTAGAAGCTGTCTCAACAGTTTTGACATGTACATTGTGATGTAAAGAAGCACGAAAAGTTCACGACTCAGCGCACAGATCTTGGTCATAAATCGAACCTGACATCGTCAGACATGATTTATGAGTAAGTTTATTGACCAGACTCTTAGAACTAGTCCAGTTTCGGAGATTTTTGTTTTTCGTCTCTTTTTATGAAACGGAGTAGACTTTTTCTGATGCGTTGAACTTCTATCTGTCAGACTGACATTTTGGGACTAGGTCAAGAGCTTTTTATTTTGTGTGCGTGTGCAGCTTTTTTTTAAAAGTTGTTTTACGTCATAGGAAATTCAAACAGCCTGATTCTTTTCCAGTAATAGCTTTATATAAACACAGACGGTGTGAGTTCATGTATCACCATTTTGTTTTCATATGTGTACATTTTGGTGTTGTTGTCATTCTTCGATGCCACATTGTATGTCAGATGTCCGTTTGTTGTGAAACAAAACATGAATAAAACCAAGTTTAAAAAATAAAGAAGAAGGAGAAAAAGAAAAAGAAAGGAAGGAATGAAGGACAGACAGAAGAAGAAGAAGAAGAAAAAGAACAACAACAACAACAACAACAACAACAACAACAACAAGAAGAACAAGAAGAACAAGAAAAGTGAAAGGAGATTTGCACTATAAGGAAAAATCACAAAGTTAAAGACCAATTTCAGTAATGTTTTTCATCGATTGGGACAGTACTTTTTCCCCCAGGCTGACAATATCTCTAGCTTGAGCAGCCAAATTAAAACAGAGTCATCAGGTAAGTTTTGCTTCAGATTGTGAGATTTTGTTGCCGACTTATGTGGGGACTCCACTAGTATAATCTCTACCTGTGTAATGCATAGAAAACTGGCAAAAGTTCTTCTAAACATTTTTTTTTTTTTTTGGTTTTGTTTCACTTCACATATCTGCGTGGGTAAGGCGTTTTGTCATCTTCTGAAAACAGGATCAGATCTCAACTCTGCAGGGAAAAATCATTAATAATTTTTTTTTTAAAAATAAGTGCAAACAGAAATCGAAGTCGGCACAGGCGAAGACGAATCCGTAGAACTGAAGTTCTTTGAGGACATGTTTCGGCGAGTCAGCAAAATATAGGTTGACGACTTAGTCACAAGCAGACACGTCAGGACAGGAATAGTTTCATGACACAATATAGGAGACAGATGTCATTGTTTCAGCTCCGTAAAAGCTGTCTCAACAGTTTTTCAGATGTACACTGTGATGGAAAGAAGCACGAATAGTTCACGACTCAGCGCACAGATCCTGGTCAAAAATCGACTCTGTCATCGTCAGACATGATTTATGAGTACGTTTATTGGCCAGACTCTTAGAACTAGTCTACTTTCGGAGATTTTTTTATGATTTTGTCTTTTTCTTTTATAAAACTATATATAGACTTTTTCTTAACATTGAACTTCTGTCTGTGAAATTGGCATTTTGGGACTAGGTCAAGAGCGTTTTTTGTTGTGTGTGTGTGTGTGTGCGGTTTTTTTTAAAAGTTGTTTTACCTCATAAGAAATTCAGACAGCCTAGTTTTTCTCCAGTAACAGCCTTATAAAAACACAGATGGTGTGAGTTCATGTGTCAACATTCTCTTTTCATATGTATAAACTTCTTTTGTTATTGTCATTCTTTGTTGTCACATTGTATGTTAGATATCCATTTGTTGTGAAACAAAAAATGAATAGAAAAGAAGTTTTAAAAAAGAGAGAAGAGGAAGAAGAAAAACAAGAAGAAGAACAAGAACAAGAAGAACATGAAGAACAAAAAGAAGAACAGCCAAAGGAGATTTGCAGTATAGGGAAAAAAACCACAATGTTAAAGACTAGTTTAAATAATGGTTCGATCAATTAAAACAGTATTTTTCCAAGGCCGACAAAATCTCTAGCTTTAGCAGTGAAATGAAAATAGATTCATCAAGTAAGGTTTACTAAAAATTGTGGGATTTTGTAGCCGACTTCTGCAGACACTCCACTGGTATAATCTCGCTTGTGTAATGCATATAAAACTGGTAAACGTTCTTCCAACTTTTTTTGGTTTTGTTTCACTTCACATATCTGGGTGGGTAAGGCATTTTGTCATCTTCTGGAAACAGAATCAGATCTCAACTCTGCAGGGAAAAATCATTAATCAAAAAAACAAAACAAAAAATAAGTACAAACAGAAATGGAAGTGAGCACAGGCGAAGACGAATCCGTAGAACTGAAGTTCTGTGAGGACATGTTTCAGTGAGTCAGCAAATGTAGGCTGACGACCTAGTCACAAGCAGACACGTCAGGACAGGAATAGTTTCATGACACAATATAGGAGACTGATGCTCCGTAGAAGCTGTCTCAACAGTTTTGACATTACATTGTGATGGAAAGAAGCACGAATAGTTCACGACTCAGAACACTGATATTGGTCATAAATCGAATCTGGCATCGTCAGACATGATTTATGAGTAAGTGTATTGACCAGACTCTTAGAATTAGTCTAGTGTCGAAGATTTTTTTTTATTTCGTCTTTTTTTATGAAACTATGAGTAGACTTTTTCTTATGGATTGAACTTCTATCTGTCAAACTGACATTTTGGGACTAGATCAAGAGCTTATTATGTTGTGTGTGTGTGTGCAATTTTTTAAAAGTTGTTTTACCTCATAGGAAATTCAGACAGCCTAATTCTTTTCCAGTAACAGCTCTATATAAACACCGACGGAATGAGTTCGTGTGCTAACAGTCTCTTTTCATATGTGTAATTCTTTTTTGTTGTTGTCATTCTTCGTTGCCACATCATATGTTAGATGTCCATTTGTTGTGAAACAAAAAAAATGAATTAAAAAAGTATTAAAAAAAAAGAATAAAAAAAAAGGATGATGAAGAAGAAGAAAAAGAAGAAGAAAAAGAAAAGCCAAAGGAGATTTGCACTACAGGGAAAAATCACACTGTCAAAGACTAATTTCAGTAATGTTTCGATCGATTGCAACAGTATTTTTTTCCCAAGCTGACAATATTTCCAGCTTTAGCAGTCAAAAGAAAAGAGAGTCATCAGGTATGTTTTGCTTCAAATTGAGAGATTTTGTTGCCGACTTATGCAGGGACTCCACTAGTATAATCTGTACCTGTATAATGCATAGAAAACTGGCAAAAGTTCTTCGAAACTTTCTTTGGTTTTATTTCACTTCACATATCTGGGTGGGTAAGGCGTTTGGTCATCTTCTGGAAACAGGATCAGATCTCATCTCTGCAGGGAAAAGTATTTAATATAAAACAAGTACAAACAGAAATGGAAGTGGGCACAGACGAAGACGAATCCGTAGAAATGAAGTTCTGTGAGGACATGTTTCAGCGAGTCAGCAAATGTAGGCTGACGACCTAGTCACAAGCAGACACGTCAGCACAGGAATAGTTTCATGACACAATATAGGAGACTGATGTCACTGTGTCAGCTCTGTAGAAGCTGTCTCAACAGTTTTGACATGTACATTGTGATGGAAAGAAGCACGAAAAGTTCACGACTCAGCGCACAGATCTTGGTTCATAAATCGAACCTGACATCGTCAGACATAATTTATGAGTAACTTTATTGACCAGACTCTTAGAATTAGTCCAGTTTCGGAGATTTTTTTTATTTCGTCTGTTTGTATGAAACTGAGTAGACTTTTCCTAATGCATTGAACTTCTATATGTCAAACTGACATTTTGGGACTAGGTCAGAGCTTTTTATGTTGTTGACGTTTGCAATTTCTAAAAAGATGTTTTACGTCATAGGAAATTCAAACAGCCTGATTCTTTTCCAGTAATAGCTTATATAAACACAGACGGTGTAGTTCATGTATCACCATTTTGTTTTCATATGTGTACATTTTAGTGTTGTTGTCATTTTTCGATGCCACATTGTATGTCAGATGTCCGTTTGTTGTGAAACACAAAAATGAATAAAAACAAGTTTAAAAAAGACAAGAAGGAAAAAGAAGAAGAAAAAGAAAGGAAGGAAGGAAGGAAGGAAGGCAGGAAGGAGGAAAGGAAGGAAGGAAAGAAGAAGAAGAAGGAAAGAAGAAGAAGAAAAGCCAAAGGACATTTGCACTATATGGAAAAGATCACAATGTTTAAGACCAATTTCAGTAAAGTTTTCATCGATTGGAACAGTAAAGTTTTCCCCAAAGCTGAAAATATCTCTAGCTTGAGCAGTCACAAGAAAAGAGAGTCATCAGGTACGTTTTGCTTCAAATTGTGAGATTTTGTTGCCAAACATATCCAGGGACTCCACTAGTATAATCTGTACCTGTATAATGCATAGAAAATGGCAAAAGTTCTTCCAAACATTTTTTTGTTTTGTGTCACTTCACATATCTGGGTGGAAAGTCATTTTGTCATCTTTTGGAAACAAAATCAGATCTCAACTGTGCAGGGAAAAGTCTTTAAATATAAAAGTAAATGAGTACAAACAGAAATGGAAGTGCGCACAGACGAATACGAATCCGTAGAACTGAAGTTCTGTGAGGACATGTTTCAGCGAGTCAGCAAATGTAGGCTGACGACCTAGTCACAAGCAGACACGTCAGGACAGGAATAGTTACATGACACAATATAGGAGACAGATGTCACTGTGTCAGTTCCGTAGAGGCTGTCTCAACACGTTTTGACATTACACTTGATGGAAAGAAGCACGAATAGTTCACGACTCAGAACACTGATCTTGGTCATAAATCGAATCTGGCATCGTCAGACATGATTTATGAGTAAGTGTATTGACCAGACTCTTAGAATTAGTCTAGTATCGGAGATTTTTTTTATTTCGTCTTTTTTTATGACACTATGAGTAGACTTTTTCTTATGGATTGAACTTCTATCTGTCAAACTGACATTTTGGGACTAGATCAAGAGCTTATTATGTTGTGTGTGTGTGTGCAATTTTTTAAAAGTTGTTTTACCTCATAGGAAATTCAGACAGCCTAATTCTTTTCCAGTAACAGCTCTATATAAACACCGACGGAATGAGTTCGTGTGCTAACAGTCTCTTTTCATATGTGTAATTCTTTTTTGTTGTTGTCATTCTTCGTTGCCACATCATATGTTAGATGTCCATTTGTTGTGAAACAAAAAAAATGAATTAAAAAAGTATAAAAAAAAAAGAATAAAAAGAAAAAGATGATGAAGAAGAAGAAAAAGAAGAAGAAAAAGAAAAGCCAAAGGAGATTTGCACTACAGGGAAAAATCACACTGTCAAAGACTAATTTCAGTAATGTTTTGATCGATTGCAACAGTATTTTTTTCCCAAGCCGACAATATTCCAGCTTTAGCAGTCAAAAGAAAAGAGAGTCATCAGGTACGTTTTGCTTCAAATTGAGAGATTTTGTTGCCGACTTATGCAGGGACTCCACTAGTATAACCTGTACCTGTATAATGCATAGAAAACTGGCAAAAGTTCTTCAAAACTTTCTTTGGTTTTATTTCACTTCACATATCTGGGTGGGTAAGGCGTTTGGTCATCTTCTGGAAACAGGATCAGATCTCATCTCTGCAGGGAAAAGTATTTAATATAAAACAAGTACAAACAGAAATGGAAGTGGGCACAGACGAAGACGAATCCGTAGAAATGAAGTTCTGTGAGGACATGTTTCAGCGAGTCAGCAAATGTAGACTGACGACCTAGTTACAAACAGACACAGGAATAGTTTCATGACACAATATAGGAGACAGATGTCACTGTGTCAGCTCCGTAGAAGCTGTCTCAACAGTTTTTGACATGTACACTGTGATGGAAAGAAGCACGAAAAGTTCACGACTCAGCGCACAGATCTTGGTCATAAATCGAACCTGACATCGTCAGACATAATTTATGAGTAAGTTTATTGACCAGACTTTTAGAACTGGTCTCTAGTTTCGGAGAATTTTTTATGATTTTGTCTTTTTTATATATATAGAACTATATATAGACTTTTTCTTATACATTGAACTTCTATTTGTCAAACTGACATTTTGGAACTAGGTCAAGAGCTTTTTGTGTTGTGTGTGTGTGTGTGTGTGTGTGTGTGTGTGTGTGTGTGTTTGTGTGTTTGTGTGTTTGTGTGTGTGTGTGTTTGCGTTTGTGTGTGTGAGAGAGAGAGACACACACACACACACAGACAGATAGACAGACAGACAGACAGACAGAGAGTGTGTGTGTGTGAGAAGATAGAGAGAGAGAGAGAGTGTGTGTGTGTGTGTGTGTGTGTGTGTGTGTGTGTGTGTGTGTGTGTGTGTGTTGTGTGTGTGTGTTTTTTGCCGCGCGCGCGCGTGTGTATGTGTGAGTATGTGTGTGTGCTGTGTGTGCGCGCGCGCGAGGGCGTGTGTGTGTGTGCGTGTTTATGCGCGCACGCGGAGGGCGTGTATGTTTGTTTTTGTTTTTTTACTTTATAGTGAATTACAGACAGCCTAATTCTTTTTCCATTAACAGCTTAATATTAACACAGACAGTTGTATATAGAACAATGAGTTTTGAAAAACCGTTACACCTTGCTAGCACGTAGGGTTTATATGCACAGGCTTATGGCTTATTCCGTCAAGATTTTGGATCTTTTTTCCTTCTCATGGCATCTCCGGCATTGATGCGTATGGGATTTATTTCAAGCGCTAAAAAACGCTATCTTGAGAGAACTGGAAACGAAACTGGAAATGAATGAGATGGACCATTTACATAAGGAAGACTGACTAGTCGGCACAATATTGATAATCAGACTGCACATGTGCACGACAATATTCCATTACAGTATTCAACAGAAGGAAGGGAAAAAAGGTGAACTACACTAATATGAATCAATACTTTTATTGTCATTTTACCTCGTAGACTTTGGCAGGAGAAGGGGTATATTTCACTACATTTCTGTTTCTGTTTCTGTTTCTCAAGATGACGTCTCCGCGCTCGGAACGAATTCCATATGCACCAGCGTCACAGGTGTATGGTGACCGTGGCACATGCCTTAAGCCTGCACATAAACCAGTGAGATGACCAGGTTCTTGGGCCCTATCTTGCCTATGTTTTACCTGGTCTATATTTTATACTGGTTGGTGCCGTGACCAGGATTTCACAACAATATAACCTAAGTTGTTACAGTGACAGAGTGATTCAAGGATAAATATAAAGTCCAGACGCTAAATAGGACCTCAAACTCTTACCAGCACATACGGCTCACGGCTTATGCCATGATCAATTTGGATCTTCTCCATCACACGCAGCAGTGACGTCAGTGCATGTGGAATTTATTCATGAACGGAGACGATTATTTCAGAGACAAACTGAAACTGTCACTGAAATGTTCTTTGTTATGTTACCCTTGATCATCATTTTATTCTGTAACTATTTATTTCTGCAACAGTCATTTTGAACACGATAGGTTGCTAGCCCAGCGCATCGCTTCCTGTTGCCTTATTTTGAACTTCGGACCAGATCGAAGGAGATTGATTGACTTGTTTTCTTCCACCGGAAGCAAAGACGGTTGAAGAATTAACGATGAACGATCCATAGTCAGAATAAAAAAAATGAAAAGAAAAAGAAAAAAGAATCACAACTCTCGTTTGATATGCAAAATAAGGCAGATGCAACTATTCACCCAATTGTGGGCTTTTTCATGAGTATTGAAAAGACAATAAAAGATAAAGGCACAAAACTTAATAAAAAAAAAAAGCATTACACAATTTCTGTCGTTTTCTCCTGCTCAACGCCACGTCATGGAAGTCATCTATTGGTTTTTATCCCGCTAAGTTTCGTGAAATAGCCGGCAGAATCGGCCAAGCCAAAACAGCATTCAAGAAGATGACAAGCATTCTTACCAACAAATGCCTATGAATTAACATCAGGAAGAGAGTTCTTGAATGTTATATAGAATCAATACTGTTGTACGGATGTGAGGCGTGGACAGTCAACAAGCAAAGCCAGAACAAGATTGAGACAGCCGAGATGTGGTTTCTAAGAAGGATGTTGAGAGTTCCATGGACAGCAAAGAAAACAAACGAGACAGTCTTGATGGAGGCAGACACAAGTAGATCACTCATAAGGAAGATTAGGAAAAGACAGGCAACATTTATAGGCCCTTTTATGAGGAAGGGGGATTTGGAGCACCTGGTCACAACGGGAAAGCTGGAGGGAAAGAGAGCACCAGGTAGACCCAGGGAGAAAATGCTAGACGGACTTGCGGAGTGGCTGAAGACGAGGAGGGTGGAGGAGATGCTTGGGGCAACAAGAGATAGAGACAGATGGAAGTCCATGATTGCCAACGCCATGCGGCAAGGCACCTGATGATGATGATAAGTTTTGTGCATGTATCCCGTTGTTTTTCTTTGTATATACTTAACAAAGGCCAGTTGGCCGAACATTTGCGTTTGTCTTGTTTTCTGTTTAAAATACGCATTCTTATTTTATATAGTTTTTCTGATTTCTACTTGTTTGAACGCTGGCAACTACTTTAGTTTAGATCCATAGTTGGTCAACAATAGATGACCGTCCTACATCCTTTTAGTCCGGCCATTGCAATTATATGAAAACAAACTAACAAACAAATCCGTGTCATGCCCATTTATTAAACATGTATGAAAAAGTGAGTTTACGGTCACTCACGTTTATCTAACACACAGCAGAAAAGAGCAATATGACAGACAACGACTATTTGGCCAGAGAAAACAGAATCTGGTTATTTTATGTAGTTTTATCCGCGTCTATAGCGAAAGGTTTGCCTCTTTTTTTCTTTTTTTCTTTTTTTCCTTCTCTTTACACATTTCATTCGATATTACTGTCACACAATTAAACTAACATCACAACTAACACAATTTACAAAACAAATACGATCCGATAGACGAAACAATTGTCCAGCTAAAATCCCAGGTCATAACTGATAACAGAAAGCAATCTACGGACAAACATAAGCACACGCGCATAAACAAAGGAAAGCAGCGAGAGACGAGAGGGAGAGAAAGAGAGACAGGGTCAGAGATAGAGCAGGCAGAGATAGAGACTAAGAAGCAGAAGATCAAGCCATATAGCCCCTGGCTTTATAGATGCGGACGTAGTGAAAAGACAGTTGCCTGAGCAGAATATATCATCCGTAATATGTCATCCGTTTCCATGAATAGTTACACCATTTGCCTTTACAGATAATTCTTTTAATCACAAGATTAACAGGCAAACAAAATGACAACAAATAACAATTTTAAATTAAAAAAAAATGGACAACACATTTGACGAAAATTTATTAATTTCTTACACAGACCTGTTCCATAAGATCAGCGTGTGCCAGTTTATTCACAGGATTCAGCTTGCGTTGATTTGTTCACAGGATTTAACTGTGTGTTGATTTGTTCACAGGATTTAATTTGCGTTGATTTGTTCACAAGATTTAATTTGCGTTGATTTGTTCACAAGATTTAATTTGCGTTGATTTGTTCACAAGATTTAATTTGCGTTGATTTGTTCACAAGATTTAATTTGCGTTGATTTGTTCACAGGATTTAACTTGCGTTGATTTGTTCACAAGATTTAATTTGCGTTGATTTGTTCACAAGATTTAATTTGCGTTGATTTGTTCACAAGATTTAACTTGCGTTGATTTGTTCACAATATTTAACTTGCGTTGATTTGTTCACAAGATTTAATTTGCGTTGATTTGTTCACAGGATTTAATTTGCGTTGATTTGTTCACAATATTTAACTTGCGTTGATTTGTTCACAAGATTTAATTTGCGTTGATTTGTTCACAAGATTTAATTTGCGTTGATTTGTTCATAGGATTTAATTTCCGTTGATTTGTTCACAAGATTTAATTTGCGTTGATTTGTTCACAAGATTTAATTTGCGTTGATTTGTTCATAGGATTTAACTTGCGTTGGTTTGTGTATAGGATTTTAGTTTGTGTTGATTTTTTCATAGGATTTAATTTGCGTTGATTTGTTCACAAGATTTAATTTGCGTTGATTTGTTCACAAGATTTAACTTGCGTTGATTTGTTCACAAGATTTAATTTGCGTTGATTTGTTCACAAGATTTAAATTGCGTTGATTTGTTCACAAGATTTAATTTGCGTTGATTTGTTCACAAGATTTAATTTGCGTTGATTTGTTCACAAGATTTAATTTGCGTTGATTTGTTCACAAGATTTAACTTGCGTTGATTTGTTCACAAGATTTAATTTGCGTTGATTTGTTCACAAGATTTAACTTGCGTTGATTTGTTCACAAGATTTAATTTGCGTTGATTTGTTCACAAGATTTAATTTGCGTTGATTTGTTCATAGGATCTTAGTTTGTGTTGATTTTTTCATAGGATTTAACTGGTGTTGATTTGTGTACATGATATAACTTGTGTTGATTTGTGTACATGATTTAACTTGTGTTGATTTGTGTACATGATATAACTTGTGTTGATTTGTGTACATGATGTAACTTGTGTTGATTTGTGTACATGATATAACTTGTGTTGATTTGTGTACATGATATAACTTGTGTTGATTTGTGTACATGATATAACTTGTGTTGATTTGTGTACATGATGTAACTTGTGTTGATTTGTGTACATGATATAACTTGTGTTGATTTGTGTACATGATTTAACTTGTGTTGATTTGTGTACATGATATAACTTGTGTTGATTTGTGTACATGATATAAACTTGTGTTGATTTGTGTACATGATATAACTTGTGTTGATTTGTGTACATGATATAACTTGTGTTGATTTGTGTACATGATATAACTTGTGTTGATTTGTGTACATGATATAACTTGTGTTGATTTGTGTACATGATTTAACTTGTGTTGATTTGTGTACATGATTTAACTTGTGTTGATTTGTGTACATGATATAACTTGTGTTGATTTGTGTACATGATATAACTTGTGTTGATTTGTGTAAATGATATAACTTGTGTTGATTTGTGTACATGATATAACTTGTGTTGATTTGTGTACATGATACAACTTGTGTTGATTTGTTCACAGGATTTAACTTGTGTTGATTTGTTCACATTATTTAACTTGTGTTGATTTGTGTACATGATATAACTTGTGTTGATTTGTTCACATTATTTGACTTGTGTTGATTTATTCACATTATTTAACTTGTGTTGATTTGTGTACATGATATAACTTGTGTTGATTTATTCACATTATTTAACTTGTGTTGATTTATTCTAACAATAGATTTAACTTTTGTGTTGATTTGTTCACAAGATTTAACTTGTGTTGCTTTGTTCACAAAAATTAACTTGTGTTGATTTGTTCACAAGATTTAACTTGTGTTGATTTGTTCACAAGATTTAACTTGTGTTGATTTGTTCACAAGATTTAACTTTTGTTGATTTGTTCACAAGATTTAACTTGTGTTGATTTGTTCACAAGAATTAACTTGTGTTGATTTGTTCACAAGATTTAACTTGTGTTGATTTGTTCACAAGATTTAACTTGTGTTGATTTGTTCACAAGATTTAACTTGTGTTGATTTGTTCACAAGAATTAACTTTTGTTGATTTGTTCACAAGATTTAACTGTGTTGATTTGTTCACAAGATTTAAATTGTGTTGATTTGTTCACAAGATTTAACTTGTGTTGATTTGTTCACAAGATTTAAATTGTGTTGATTTGTTCACAAGATTTAACTTGTGTTGATTTGTTCACAAGATTTAACTTGTGTTGATTTGTTCACAAGATTTAAATTGTGTTGATTTGTTCACAAGATTTAAATTGTGTTGATTTGTTCACAAGATTTAAATTGTGTTGATTTGTTCACAAGATTTAATTTGTGTTGATTTGTTCACAAGATTTAAATTGTGTTGATTTGTTCACAAGATTTAAATTGTGTTGATTTGTTCACAAGATTTAAATTGTGTTGCTTTGTTCACAAGATTTAAATTGTGTTGATTTGTTCACAAGATTTAACTTGTGTTGATTTATTCAAACAAAACATTTAACTTTTGTGTTGATTTGTTCACAAGATTTAACTTGTGTTGATTTGTTCACAAGATTTAAATTGTGTTGATTTGTTCACAAGATTTAAATTGTGTTGATTTGTTCACAAGATTTAAATTGTGTTGATTTGTTCACAAGATTTAATTTGTGTTGATTTGTTCACAAGATTTAAATTGTGTTGATTTGTTCACAAGATTTAAATTGTGTTGATTTGTTCACAAGATTTAAATTGTGTTGCTTTGTTCACAAGATTTAAATTGTGTTGATTTGTTCACAAGATTTAACTTGTGTTGATTTATTCAAACAAAACATTTAACTTTTGTGTTGATTTGTTCACAAGTTTTAACTCGTGTTGATTTGTTCACAAGATTTAATTTGTGTTGATTTGTTCACAGGATTCAACTTTTGTTTTGGTCCATAAAATTCAGCCTTTTTTGTTGATCACAAGATTTATGTTTTGTTGTTGTCCACAAGATCCAAGCTTTTATTCTTTTTTGTCCACAAGGTTCAGCTTTTTTGTTGATCATAAGATTCAGTTGTTGTTTTTGTCCAAAAGATTCAGTATTTATTTTTTGTCCACAAGATTCTGCTGTTGCTTTTGTCCATAAGATTCAGCTCGTGTTTTATGATTATCACCATCACAGAATTTAGCATTTTTGTTTACAGATTTTTTTTCCACGTGACCTTTTTGTCCGGAGAATATTTTTTTGTTCACAGAATTCAGTTTTGTTTTTGTTTTTTGGTGTTTTTTTGTTTTGCTTTGTTTTGTGTCGTTTGTTTTGTTTGTGTGTTTGCTTGCTTGTTTGTTTGTTTGTTTGGGTTTTTTTTTGCCTGTTTGTTTATTTGTTTGTGTCTGAATATTAGTCTGTTTTTTGTTTGTTTGCGTGTTTCTTTTTTTCACAATTCAGGTTTGGCTGGGTGGTCCACAAAGCTTAATACCGATTGTTTGTCAACAGGATTCAATTTTCTTTTGTTTGGTCACATGATTCAGGTGTCTGCTTGCTCAGAGGATTTAGTTATTTGCTCACAGGATTAAGATTGTTTGTCTTCGGGATTCAACTATTTTCCTTCAGGATTCAATTGTTTATCTGTTCACAGGATTCGGGGGGTTGTTTTGTTGATTTTGTTTTTTGTTTTGTTTTGTTTTCATTTTTTGTTTTGTTTTGTTTTGATTTGCTTGCTTCCTGAAGTTGCTGGATAGAATGAAGGAGTCAAGGGGTTAAGTTTTTGTAGTTGATGGATAGGGTGTAGGAGGCAAAAGGTTAAGTTTTTGTATTTGGTGGATAGGATGTAGGAGGCAAAAGGTTAGTTTTTGTAGTCGGTGGATAGGGCGTAGGAGTCAAAGGGTTACGTTTTTGAAGTTGATGAATAGGATGAAGGAGTCAAAGGATTACGTTTTTGAATGTTGTGGATAGGATGAAGGGTTAAAGATTAGTTTTGTGTTTGAAGGATGAAGGAATCAAGGGTTACGTTTTTGTAAATGGTGGATAGGATGTAGGAGTCAAAGAGTTACGTTTTTGTAGTTGATGGATAGGGTGTAGGAGTCAAAGGGTTAAGTTTTTGTAGTCGGTGGATATGGTGCAAAATTCAAAGGGTTAAAGAAGAACAAGAAGAGAATGCTGGATGGTGCGGCTTTGCACCGCATGGCCACACAACAAACCGAGGGACACACATTTGCATAAAGCAATCGACCTGTTGGCAAAAGCAAAAATGCGATCACGCAAGCAGACTCGCAGACTCGTATACATATTTATAGCGCACTTGTACAGAATGAGAAGGGGACTGGGAATGACAGAGCGAGATGGGAAAGCCAGCTAACAGTGACATTTGAATGATGGAATATTTGTCACACAACGTAGTGGACATACATTATACAAACACTCCATGGAATATCCCACCACGATCGGTTTTTTTTTATGTACATCATAAACTTCGCCAAGCCCTCGCAGAAAAGTCACAGCCATATACATACGAGAGCACAAACATTCATGTAAACATCGTGTATGCGCCGCTGTCTGTATCTGCATAATGGTATGCATACATCAGCACAAGGAGGGCACGAGCTCAAAAAAGTTCTTTGTTATTGTTGATGTTAATTTGTCATGCTGCTGTTGTTTCATGTTCTAAATCAAAAGACACTTCAGAGATATAAGATGCACCACGTACAGTTCAGCACTCCAACCAAAATATAACTCATAGAAGCGACGAGATCAAGATGCTTTTACTGGAAAGATCATCTACAAAATGAATTCATGTTACAAAATGTCTGTATGATTAGAGTCTATTTGTTATTATGAACTTATTTATGATTACCTACTACATGTCCCCCTCTAAGGATGCTGGGGGCTCTTTCAGTATAAACAGTATCACTACCCTCCTGAAATTGTGTGCTGGAAATTTCCTTATTCATATCGCTCTCTTCGTTTCTTCGGATTTTTTTTAAACTTTGACTTGTGGCCTGGTGGCTGACTTCAGGGAATTAGGCCTGATGACCGCAGGGAAAGACCCGCTGGCTGCTCAGAAATACGGCAAACTTGGGATCACACTTTCGGGTCGTACCAGACTTTGCTGAACAGTAAAATGGGCTGTGTCTTAAGCATCATGCCTGGCCACTTTCATGCCCGGTCGAACACCTCCAGTAGTTGCAATAAAACAATGTTAGGAGCTGCTAACTGCTAACTGTCGAGACTATATTAAGGGGAACAGAGCTGGCAGCTATGTAAGCTGGTGGCTGGGCGGGCTGCCCAATAGAGTCATGAAGGCCCAGAGTAAGACAAGAGAGGGCTCTTCCATTCTCTCTTGGTCCGGTAGTTGGGCTGGGCCTGGTTGGTGCGTGTTGTGTGGCTATGTCCCGGGGTTTGTCATCTCCCCATCTTGCCATTCGGTTTGTAAACAAGGTAACTGACGACTGGGTCCTAATGGGTCAAGCAGCACACGGACAGCCCTCTCTCTCTCACACCCCTCACCCCTTTGCTTGATGAAATGGCTATCGTGTGGCGTCGGGAGCTTGAGAAGCGATTGTTTCCGGAAAGTGGTGAGGCATTGGTGCTCTGGGTCCTATGTGCACCCACGTCGTGTTTCTTGTTAAATTCAGTATCCACATCATCCTGAAATTGTGTGCTGGAAATTTTCTCATTTTGTCACTCTCTTTGTTTCTGCCTTGCTCCTTTGCTTTCTGTCATCACTTCCTATCATGCTCTGCCTTGCTGGTCCAGTCACCAGTATGTGTTCTTTAAACCTTATGTATTTTTTTTTTTACTTGGATTGATAGTTGGTACATGGATAAGGTGTATTTTTGGCTCTAAGGAAATGTGATGTGCAGAAACAATTCTAAGTAATCTTGGGTTGTTTTTATATGTGTTTTGGTGTACTTACTTATGTTTACACATTTGTATTCCGGTTTCTTTTTACAAAGCGCTTGATGATAAACTGGGCGGAATGGTAAACACCAGGGACATGTCCTTAGATTATGTGCAAGAATGCATTGATAAATGAATTAACCCTTTGATCCGCGCACTCTATCCACCAACACCCTGCATTGTCAGTCATGCAAGTAAAAGCAAAAATGTAACCCTTTGACTCCCCCACCCTGTCCACCAACATCCTGCATTGTCAGCCATACAAGCAAAGCAAAGATGTAACCCTTTGGCTCCCCCACCCTGTCCACCAGCGTTCTGCATTGTCAGTCATGCAAGCAAAGCAAAAATGTAACCCTTTGACTCCCCACCCTGTCCACCAGCGTTCTGCAGTCAAAGGGTTAGGTTTTTGCAGTTAGCGGATAAGGTTCTGGAATCAAAGGGTTAGTTTTCTCTTACAGGTTTTTATTGCAGGGTCAACAAAGTGCTGTGTG
>CM060315.1:25494236-25516736 GCA_030674185.1 Monoplex corrugatus | reverse complement strand
AGACAGACAGACAGATAAACAGACAGAGAGGAAAGACACAGCACAAAGAGAAAGAGAGAAAGGGATAAGACACATGAGAGAGGAGACAGAGAGAGGGGTGAGAGAGAGAGACTGAGACAGAAGGAGACAGAGAGAGAGAGAAAGAAAGAGAAGAGAAGAAGAAGAGAGAGAGAGAGAATGAGAGAAAGAGAGAAAGAGAGAGAGAGGAGAAAGAGAGAGAGAGAGAAAGAGAGGGAGGGAGAAACTTTGAACCTCGAAACATTTTATTATTCGAGAATAGTAGCCATAGATCTCACTGGACCAATCTTACATCTAGTCCTAGCTTTTCTACACATATAACTTATGTTGAAAATTGTAAAAAAAAAACCCATTAAAAACCAACAAGGGAGGGGGAAACCATGTTAGCTCTAACGCTATGATGAACAAAAGATACATCATAACCAGTACAATGCAAAGAAGTTATAAACATGACGAAAACACGCACCATAAGTCATACAGTGTCAAAAATGCTATGAAAATGAATGACATTGATAGTGATTTCTGTATTCCGATCGGTGACATATCTTACAAAAGAACGAGAGACAAATACAGACACATTGTCACACGTAAAAATGTAAAATGACTGGCAGTGTCTTGCAATTTATGCAGGTTCGTGAAGATCTAGCAGTCGATCGTTCTTCTCAAAGACAGGATACACCAGTCCAGGTTAAACGAAAATGACCCTTTATTTGAAGAACGAATGAAACACAACAGGAACTGGGTAAAAACTTCACACATCCAATGCACCACTCCTAGTTTGCAGAATTATTCTTCTTCAGCCCTCAAATCTACACACACAGCAACTCCACGAATCTACGGCAACTTCTCAATCTCTGACAGCACACTTACACTTCGACTCTTCCGATCGCTCTCTCTCACTCTCGACCCACAGTCACGCTTTATTTATAACACCATGGAAAGTTCCCGAATTTTCTCAGCTTTTCCCTAAATTTTCAGCCAATCCTAGCCACATTATATTCTGTAGTTCTAGCCAATCATCGTACAGATTAAACTTCTAGCCAATCATTACACAGATCAAATTTGTTTACAATTTCCGGAACATTCTAGAAAGATCTAAGGTATTCTACGTTTTTCTTGTCATTTCTAGATTGTTCCAAAGGATTCTACATATTTCCATACAACGAAATCGAACTTAAACATATATTTTCAATGCTAGCATAAACCAAAACAAATATTCTCGATTCATTATCCAGTGAATCACAAAACAATCTTCAAGAACGAACAGCGAACAGCGGACAGTAGCTGAATCGACAGACACGTTTTGACGTCACACTTCTCTTATCGCATTGGCACTTTCACATTGAGTTTCTCTTTTTTTTTTAATATAACACACATGTAAAGCCAAATACAATCAACCCCTTACATCAGCAACAAAAACAAAAACAACAACAACAATAATAGTAGTAGCGGAAATAGCAATGTTTTCAAGTTTTAGTCAGTAGCATTAGTAAGAAACTCTGGGGAGGGCCAGACAGCAGAAGGTCCTCAGAGAACAAACCTCCGTCAAGCAAGGGTTTCGGCCCTTAACTCCTGACACTCTAAGGGGACCGGGCCGCATCTAGGTCATGACTCCTGGATGCCCCATTGCTATCAATCACAAAAATACCATTAAAAATAGCATTGGCAGACAGACAGGGTCTACTATCTGTCTCAAGAGAACTGTTTTGAGCTGTTCGGACAAATTCATGTTTTGTCTGGCTAGTCTCATTTGTTACCCAAGTCTTCCTCTTCCACCGTGGGGATGCTGGAGGCTCTTCCTATTAAATAGTACCCCCCCCCCCTTTCTGGAAATTCTGTGCTAGCAATTTCTTCTTTTCTGTCATGTTCTGTGTTTCTGCCTTATTCCTTTGCTTTCTGCCATTTCTTCCTATCATTTTTTGTCTTGTTGGTCCATTCACCTGTATGTGTTCGATAAAATCTACAGACTGTGTGAGTAGATGTCACGCCAGCAGGCAGCAAAAGTGTGTGTGGTGTTTTACAGTGATTTTATCGTGGTTCTATTTGGTTTTATACATTGAATTTTGTATCAGTTTGTTGCTTTGAAATCCTGACACACGGTGATGTAAATATTTTTTTTAAATTTTGAATATTTTACCAGATAATCTGATTTTAAAGTTTTTATACCTACTTTTCATCATTTTAATTCAGCCGCTCAAGTCGGACATTTTATCTGTGAACTGTGTTTACATCTTAGCCTACTGTGTTCGCCCAATGCTACAGCTTCCAAACCTTTGTGTTCTGCGTTCTCTGGATTTAAGTGTTGTGAACTGACCAACCCACACACCAACCTGCAAGTATCTTCCTCTCCTGCCTGGCTCGCAATTATGGACCCGTCTTTTATAAAACAAATTGGACTGACACTTTTAAACACAGCAAATGCTACCTCGGTGGAGGCGTCTACCAGCGAATACGAACACTGGGGCTGTGTCCTAAGCCCCGCACTGCGCGATCCTGTCGTGGTGGACGTCTCCACCGTCTTTGGCACAACCTGCCTCCTGCCCGACGCCACTTTTCGTCTCCTGCTTCTTCTTCTCCTCCACTGCCCCTGCCCTCGCTGCTGCAAGCTTCGTCTCCTCCTCTGCCGTCTTCGCCTTCGCCTTCTGTCCTGATGGTGCCGCCTTCGCCTTCTGTCCCGCCGGTGCCGCTTTCGCCTTCTGTCCCGTCGGTGCCGCCTTCGTCGCCACCTCGGCCGCCACCATATGACTGTGATAGGCTGAAACTATGCCTTTTTAATGCTCAGTCAACATGCACTGATGGCAAAGCCGAAGTCATTGCTGATTTTATCGCAGATGAGCATGTTGACATTGCTTTTATCACAGAGACATGGCTTAACATGCGTATCAAATATGACTCAACACATTTCATGAACCAACCCATCACAAAGGTCACATTCCTGACTGGATCATCTCTCAGATCATCACATTCCGCTACTGACAACTCGCTAGTTCTTTTCTACCCTCCTACTTTCAGCCCTTCCATCTGACCACTCTGCAATTCTCTGTTCTCTCGACATTTCTCCTCCTTCCCGTACCATGCGCACAGTGACTCGACGCAATCTCAAATCTATCGACCTCTCCACATTTTCATCTGATGCCTCCCGTCTCCTTTCTGAAAAGTCACATAACCTTGCCGATGAATTCTATACTACTCTCCACCATCTTCTGGACACTCATGCTCCAGCCACAACCCGTCTTTTACCTGACCGCCCCCCTACCCCCTGGCTCACTCATGAGATCGCCTGTGCAAAACGTGCCCGCCGCAGAGCAGAGCGCCGCTGGCGCAAATCCAAACTCACTGTACACAGGCAACTTTTCCAAGCCTCTAAAACAAAAGTATCCACCCTCATTGCATCAGCAAAAACAAGCTATTTCCAAACCAAAATCCTGAATGCCTCTTCTTCAAAAGAACTCTTTACAACCATGAATCATCTCCTTGGCACACGAAAAGATTTACCTCTCCCAACAAAACATACAAATGAAGAACTCCCATCTGTATTCTCCAACTATTTCACCACCAAAATACAAACTCTTCGTGACAGGCTTGACAGGACACCCTGTCAACCATGCCCACCTGACCCTTCCTTCTCTGGCACACCTCTTACTACTTTTACCCCAGTCTCACAAGAAGAAATTCTCAACACAATCAGATCCATGTCGTTCAAAACCTGCGAACTGGGATCCTCTTCCAGGTTCGTCTACGCCGACTGTCTCCCTACTCTCCTCCCATTCATCACTGACATCATCAACACTTCTCTTCAAACTGGAACTGTCCCAGATTCTTTCAAGTCTGCTATTGTTCACCCTCTCCTCAAGAAACACAATTTAGACCCAAATGAACTGAAAAATTACCGGCCTATCTCTAATCTCTCTTTCTTGTCAAAACTCCTTGAAAAAGTCGTCCTCAACCAGCTGAACTCTCACCTGTCTGCCAACAATCTCCTCAATCCTTTCCAGTCAGCCTACCGCCATGTGCCATAGCACTGAAACTGCCCTACTACACATTCTCAACAATCTCCTCCTTGCAACTGATACTGGCAAAGTCTCTCTCCTCACACTCCTTGATCTGTCTGCAGCCTTTGATACCATTGATCATGGTATTCTCCTTTCTAGACTTCATCATACTTTTGGCATCTCTGACATTCCTCTGTCTTGGTTCACTTCATACCTATCAAACAGAAAACAAACCGTTCTCATCAATGGCACTTACTCTCAACCTGCATACCTGACCTGTGGTGTTCCACAAGGATCTGTCCTTGGCCCTGTTCTTTTCACTCTTTACACCTCCCCCCTGTCCACCATCACCCAACTCCCACTCTATAAAACACCACTTCTATGCTGATGACACCCAACTTCAAGACAGTGACTCACCTGATAATATACAGCGCCTCTTGACTCGCACCACTGAGTGTTACTCGGACATTAAGAACTGGATGACGTTCAACAAACTTCAGCTTAATGACGACAAGACAGAAGCTATCCTCATTGGCACCCATCAGAAACTTTCTCAGCTGCCTCCTCTTTCTCTCCCATTATGTAACACATCAGTCCCAATTTCTGATTCAGCTAAAAACCTTGGTGTCTGCTTTGACTCTACCCTCTCCATGAACAACTTTGTTTCTCAAACTGCCAGATCCTGCTACTATCATCTCCATCGTATAAGGCTGATCAGGAAGTATCTCTCTGTCGAAACAACTGCAAAACTCGTTCTCTCCTTCATAATGTCTCGCATTGACTATTGCAATTCACTCCTGTCTGGTCTTCCTGCTTCCACCATTCACATCCTACAGCGCATTCAAAACAATGCTGTACGCCTTGTACTCAAAAAGAAAAAAGCTGACCACATATCTCCTCTCCTGGCACAACTTCACTGGCTCCCTGTATCAAAGCGCATACAGTGCAAACTAGACACCATGTGCTACAAAAGCCTCAATAACGCAGCCCCCGATTACCTGTCAAGCCTACTTGAGATCTATGTTCCCTCACGTACCCTCCGCTCTATCTCCGATCCTCTGACTTTTCGCTTTCCACGCACTAAGCTCAATACCTATGGTCCACGAGCCTTCTCTGTTTCTGGTCCACTTTCCTGGAACAAACTTCCTCTCTCAGTCCGTCAGCAACCTACTTTTGTCTCCTTCAAGTCCGCTCTCAAAACTCACCTTTTCTCCTCCGCATAAAATCCTAACCTCACTCAACCCCCCCCCCCCCCCCTCTGTAGCCTGTCTCCGCTCGGAGGGGAATCACATGGTTATAATATATAATTGTATATGCTATGTTCTCTATAATTTTCCATTGCTTTTATTCTTTCTTTTATTGCTTTTATTCTTTCTCCCCATTTATAGCCATGCGTGTGTGTGAGTGTGTGTGTGTGTGTATGTGTGTGTGTGTGTGTGTGTGTGTGTGTGTACGCGCGTGCGTGTGTGTGCGTGCGTGCGTGCGTGCGTGCTTGCGTGTGTGTCTGCTTCAGCGCTTAGATTTGATTTTATCAAGATTTTGCGCTATATAAATATTGTTATTATTAAAATCTTACGTACTTCTCCTTAAGTTAAGATTGATAATTGGGTACATTCATTAAGTGCGTTTTGGCTCTGGGGAAATGAGATACGCGGAAACAATTTTAGGTAATTCAGGCCCGTTTATATATACATACATATAATATTATATATATATGTATGTATGTATGTATGTATATGCGTGTGTTTTAGTGTCATTCGTTATGTTTAATTCTATATTCATGTATGTTTTTTGAATACGTTGTGTGAGAAATTGGACAGAGTGGTAAACGCCAGAGGCATCTCCTTAGATTATGTGAACGAATGCATTGATATATGTACATAATTTTCTATTCCTTTGTTTCCTGTTGAAGTATCGTGTGTGTGTTGAAATGGTTATAGCCCTGATACGGCTCCATTCAGTTAGCTGGGCTTTAAACAAAAATAGCAGTAACAGTAAGTCCTCTCTCTGTCATTATGCCAGCCTCTTCCTGTTAATGTTTATAGCCCAACCAATTATGAAGGCCACCTCAGTGCTGTAAATTCATTGGCGCCATAGCTCAGTTGGTTAGAGCGTCTGCCTAGTAAGCAGAAGGTCGAGGGTTCGAATCCCCCTGGTGCCTCTTTTTTTTATTCAGATCTTTATTTATTTATTTATTTACTTATTTATTTATTTTATATGCATGTTCCTTTTTTGAAGGTAAGAAACACACACACACATGCCATTTACATGTAACCAAGTTCATTCCAGCGGAAGGCTGATAAAATACCAGTATAAGATATAGACTAGGTAAAACATAGTTTAGGTAGGGCTCAGGACCTGGCCAGTCACGGAGACTGAGAGAGACAGAGACAGAGACAGAGAGAAGAGAAAGAGAAAGAGAGAGAGACAGAGAGAGAGACAGGGAGGGTGAGAGACAAATACAGAGACAGTGACACAGACAGACAGACAGACAGAGACAGAGAAAGAAACAGACAGAGACAGCGACAGCGACAGAGAGAGAGAAAATACATAAATTAACATATTATAAAACACAGAGAGAAAGAAACAGAAAGAAAGAAACAGAAACAGATAGACAAAGACAGAGACAGAGATACTTTGCCAAACGCCGTGGATTACATACAGACACACAAACATGCCACATGTCAGTCTTAATCAACTAACACCTAAAAAGTTCAGAGAGAGAAAGAAAGAGAGAGAGAGACAGACAGACAGACAGACAGACAGACAGAGAGACAGAGAGACAGAGATACTTGCCATACGCACGTGGATTATACATACAGACACACAAACATGCCACGCGTCAGTCTTAATCAACTAACACCTAAAAAAGTTCACGAAAAAGTCGACGAAGAAGGGCAAGTGGCGGTTGCGGGCTGAAAACACACCAGACCACACAATAAGCCAGAGAACAAGTATTTGCATAAAGCAATCGATCTGTCGCGTACAAAAGTGTGTTCAGGCGCGAGGAAATGCAGACGTGTGCGCATACATATTTATGGCGCACTTGTATGATAAACGAGAGTAAGACTGAGGATGACAGAGCGAGAAGGGAAAAGAAGAATCAACAGGGGGCATTGAAACGATGGAATTGTTGTCACCCCCACACGCAGGATATGTATGTTATATACCAAACACTCCATGGAATCCCATCACAGTGTACTATGTTTACTATGATACTGTCAAGCTGTCACGTTAAAACCACGCGCAACACGTTCGTTCGTTATTTCTGTTAACGTCTATTCACATATGTGCTTTTAGACGAAAAACATAAATAAACAAATAGATAAATAAGTAAAAAAGATAAATAAATAAATAAATAAAAAATAAATGAATAAATATATAAGTAAATAAATAAATAAAATAAATAGATGAATGAATAAATAAATATATAAATAGATAAATGAATGCATAAATAAATGAATAATAAATAAAAAATAAACAAACAAATAAATAAATGAATAAATAAATAAATGGAATAAATAGATGAATGAATGAATAAATATATAAATGGATGAATGAATCCATAAATAAATGAATAATAAATAATAAATAAATAAGTAATTAAATAAATAAATATAATAGATGAATGAATAAATAAATATATAAATGGATGAATGAATAAATAAATAAATGAATAATAAATCAAAAATAAACAAACAAATAAATAAATGAATAAATAAATAAATAGATGAATAAATAACTAAATAAATAGATAAATAGATAGATAAATAAATAAGTGAATAAATGAATAATAAATAAATAAATAAATAAATATATAAATCAATAAATAAATAAATCAATAAATAAATATTAAAGAAAGAAAGAAAGAAAGAGTTGAATAAGATGGATAACTTTAGGTGTCTATGGGATAAATGAATCTGTGAAATTATAAAGGCATTGTATCATATAAGGTAACATCAAACAATTTATGAATCTATGAAATTATACTGTCATTGCATTATATAAGGTATGATTAAACAATTTATGAATCTATGAAATTATAGAGACATTGTATCATATAAGGTAACATCAAACAATTTAACGAACAAGCAAAAGGAAATCAGAACATTAGAATGACCAGGCTTCATCAAACACGTACACGTATCATTAATCGAATTTTTAAAGTTCGAATTTACACCGCGGTCCTTGGAAGTAGTCACACACTATTATGCATACATCTGCTTGATCATGTGCATTGTCACACACACGCGCGCGCGCTCACGCACACATACACATACACACGCATGCATACACACACACAAACACACACACTCACAAAACACACACACACACACACAAACACACACACACACACACACACACACACACCACACACACACACACACACACACACACATGAGAGAAGCAAACAGACAAATAAATTAAATGAAAAATAAATCAATTTGCAACTGTATGGAAATTAGCACTTAGGGAAATTCCATGTCTGCAGTTGCTAATGTACATGAATAAAACGAAGAAAACAACAACAACAACAACAACAAACAAGAAAAAGTGAGCACACGAACACACAAACAAACAAACAATGAAAGAAAGAAACAAATAAAAAACATGCAAAATCAAAACTACTTCAGTCACAGCAAACGAATTGAAATATAAACAAATCATTCAAAGAGCATATGAACATTTCACCGCGATTACATAAGTGTATATAAATATTGGAATGCATGTGTGAGCATATGTGTGAGTTAGTGAGCGCGTGTGCTCGTGTATGTGTGTGTGTATGTGCGTGCGTGTGTGTGTGTGTGTGGAGAGAGAGAGAGTGTGTGTGTGTGTGTGTGTGTGAGTGTTTATGAGTGTGTGTGTGTGTGTGTGTGTGTGTGTGTGTGTGTGTGTGTGTGTGTGTGTGTAATTTGTGTGTAATTTGTGTGTATGTATGTGTATGTTATAGAGAGAGAAAGAGAAAGGGGGATGAGAGAGACAGAGACAGACAGACAGATAGACAGACAGACAGAGATACAGAGAGACAGAGACAGACAGACAGACAGGCAGATAGGCAGAGAGACAGAGACACAGAAACTAGATAAAAGAGATAGATGGATATATATATATATATATATATACATATATATGAATATATATATGTATATATGTATACATACATAATTATACATATATAGACACACACATAGGCAAACAGATAGGCAGACAGATAGAAAAGAGAGAGAGAGAGAGCATATGTGTGTGAGAGTGAGATAGAGAGACAGACAGAGAGACAGACAGAGAGACAGACAGACAGACAGACAGAGACAGACAGACAGATACACAGAAACAGAGAGAGATAAAGTGAGACACAGAGACCAAGAGAGACAGAGAGCGAGAAAAAGAGAGAAAGAGAGAGATAGAGACAGAGAGACAGAGACAGAGAGGGAGAGAGACAAAGACAGAGACAGAGACAGACAGACAGGCAGACAGACAGACAGAGAAAGAAACAGACAGAGACTGTGACAGCGACAGAGACAGAGCCAGAGAAAATACATAAATTAACATATTATAAAAGACAGAGAGAAAGAAACAGAAAGAGAGAAACAGAAACAACTAGACAAAGACAGAGACAGAGAGACTTTGCCATACGCACGCGGATTACATACAGACACACAAACATGCCACGCGTCAGTCTTAATCAACTAACACCTAAAAAAGTTCACGAAAAAGTCGACGAAGAAGGGCAAGTGGCCGTTATGGGCTGAAAACACACCAGACCACACAATAAGCCAGAGAACACATATTTGCATAAAGCAATCGATCTGTCGCGTACAAAAGTGTGTTCAGGCGCGAGGAAATGCAGACGTGTGCGTATACATATTTATGGCGCATTCATATGATAAACGAGAGTAAGACTGAGGATGACAGAGCGAGAAGGGAAAGAAGAATCAACAGAGGGCATTGGAACGATGGAATTGTTGTCACCCCCACACGCAGGATATGTATATTATACTGTACCAAACACTCCATGGAATCCCATCACAGTGCACTATGTTTACTGTGGTACTGTCAAGCTGTCAGGTTAAAACCACGCGCAACACGTTCGTCTGATATTTCTGTTAACGTCTATTCACATATGTGCTTTTAGACGAAAAACAGAAATAAACAAATACATGGATAAGTAAGTAAATAAACATTTAAATGAATAAATAAATAAACAAATAAACAAACAAATAAATCATAAATAAACAAACAAATAAATAGATAACTATACAAATAGATAAATAAATAAATGGATGAATGAATACTTAAATAAATGAATAAATAATCATAAATAAACAAACAAACAAACAAATAAATAAATAGATAAATAAATAAATAATAAATAAATAGATAAATAAGTAAATAAATAAATAAACAAACAAACAAATATATAAATATTAAAGAAAAAAAGAAAGAAAGAGTTGAATAAGATAGATAACTTTAGGTGTCTATGGGGTGAATGAATCTAAGAAATTAGAGAGGTGTCGTATCATATAAGGTAACATCAAACAATTTATGAATCTATGAAATTATACTGTCATTGCATTATATAAGGTATGATTAAACAATTTATGAATCTATGAAATTATAGAGACATTGTATCATATAAGGTAACATCAAACAATTTAACGAACAAGCAAAAGGAAATCAGAACATTAGAATGACCAGGCTTCATCAAACACGTACACGTATCATTAATCGAATTTTTAAAGTTCGAATTTACACCGCGGTCCTTGGAAGTAGTCACACACTATTATGCATACATCTGCTTGATCATGTGCATTGTCACACACACGCGCGCGCGCTCACGCACACATACACATACACACGCATGCATACACACACACAACACACACACACACACACAAAACACACACACACACACACAAACACACACACACACACACACACACACACACACACACACACACACACACACACACATGAGAGAAGCAAACAGACAAATAAATTAAATGAAAAATAAATCAATTTGCAACTGTATGGAAATTAGCACTTAGGGAAATTCCATGTCTGCAGTTGCTAATGTACATGAATAAAACGAAGAAAACAACAACAACAACAACAACAAACAAGAAAAAGTGAGCACACGAACACACAAACAAACAAACAATGAAAGAAAGAAACAAATAAAAAACATGCAAAATCAAAACTACTTCAGTCACAGCAAACGAATTGAAATATAAACAAATCATTCAAAGAGCATATGAACATTTCACCGCGATTACATAAGTGTATATAAATATTGGAATGCATGTGTGAGCATATGTGTGAGTTAGTGAGCGCGTGTGCTCGTGTATGTGTGTGTTGTGCTGGTGGTGTGTGTGTGTGTGGGGGTGTGTGTGTGTGTGTGGTGTGTGTAGTGTTTGATGTGTGTGTGTGTGATGTGGTGTGTGGTGTGTGTGTGTGTGTGTGTTGTGTGTTGTGTGTGTGTGTGTGTAATTTGTGTGTAATTTGTGTGTATGTATGTGTATGTTATAGAGAGAGAAAGAGAAAGGGGGATGAGAGAGACAGAGACAGACAGACAGATAGACAGACAGACAGAGATACAGAGAGACAGAGACAGACAGACAGACAGGCAGATAGGCAGAGAGACAGAGACACAGAAACTAGATAAAAGAGATAGATGGATATATATATATATATATATATACATATATATGAATATATATATATGTATATATGTATACATACATAATTATACATATATAGACACACACATAGGCAAACAGATAGGCAGACAGATAGAAAGAGAGAGAGAGAGAGCATATGTGTGTGAGAGTGAGATAGAGAGACAGACAGAGAGACAGACAGAGAGACAGACAGACAGACAGAGACAGACAGACAGATACACAGAAACAGAGAGAGATAAAGTGAGACACAGAGACCAAGAGAGACAGAGAGCGAGAAAAAGAGAGAAAGAGAGAGATAGAGACAGAGAGACAGAGACAGAGAGGGAGAGAGACAAAGACAGAGACAGAGACAGACAGACAGGCAGACAGACAGACAGAGAAAGAAACAGACAGAGACTGTGACAGCGACAGAGACAGAGCCAGAGAAAATACATAAATTAACATATTATAAAAGACAGAGAGAAAGAAACAGAAAGAGAGAAACAGAAACAACTAGACAAAGACAGAGACAGAGAGACTTTGCCATACGCACGCGGATTACATACAGACACACAAACATGCCACGCGTCAGTCTTAATCAACTAACACCTAAAAAAGTTCACGAAAAAGTCGACGAAGAAGGGCAAGTGGCCGTTATGGGCTGAAAACACACCAGACCACACAATAAGCCAGAGAACACATATTTGCATAAAGCAATCGATCTGTCGCGTACAAAAGTGTGTTCAGGCGCGAGGAAATGCAGACGTGTGCGTATACATATTTATGGCGCATTCATATGATAAACGAGAGTAAGACTGAGGATGACAGAGCGAGAAGGGAAAGAAGAATCAACAGAGGGCATTGGAACGATGGAATTGTTGTCACCCCCACACGCAGGATATGTATATTATACTGTACCAAACACTCCATGGAATCCCATCACAGTGCACTATGTTTACTGTGGTACTGTCAAGCTGTCAGGTTAAAACCACGCGCAACACGTTCGTCTGATATTTCTGTTAACGTCTATTCACATATGTGCTTTTAGACGAAAAACAGAAATAAACAAATACATGGATAAGTAAGTAAATAAACATTTAAATGAATAAATAAATAAACAAATAAACAAACAAATAAATCATAAATAAACAAACAAATAAATAGATAACTATACAAATAGATAAATAAATAAATGGATGAATGAATACTTAAATAAATGAATAAATAATCATAAATAAACAAACAAACAAACAAATAAATAAATAGATAAATAAATAAATAATAAATAAATAGATAAATAAGTAAATAAATAAATAAACAAACAAACAAATATATAAATATTAAAGAAAAAAAGAAAGAAAGAGTTGAATAAGATAGATAACTTTAGGTGTCTATGGGGTGAATGAATCTAAGAAATTAGAGAGGTGTCGTATCATATAAGGTAACATCAAACAATTTAACGAACAAGCAAAAGGAAATCAGAACATTAGAATGATCAGGCTTCATCAAACACGTACACGTATCATTAATCGAATTTTTAAAGTTCGAATTCACACCGCGGTCCTTGGAAGTAATCACACACTATTATGCATACATCTGCATGATCATGTGCATTGTTACACACGCACGCATGCGCGCACACATACACATATATACACATGCATACACACACACACACATACACACACAGACACACCACACACACACACACACACACACACACACACACACACACACACACACACACACACACACACACACACACACATGAGAGAAGCAAACAGACAAATAAATTAAATGAAAAATACATCAGTTTGCAACTGTATGAAAATTAGCACTTAGGCAAATTCCATGTCTGCAGTTGCTAATGTACATGGAATAAAACGAAGAAAAAACAACTACAACAACAACAACAAACAAGAAAAAGTGAGCACACAAACAAACAAACAAACAAACAATGAAAGAAAGAAACAAATAAAAAAAACTGACAAAATCAAAACTAGTTAAGTCACAGCAAACGAATTGAAATATAAACAAACCAAACAAAGAGCATATTATGAACATTTGACCACGATTACATAAAAGTGTATACAAATATTCGAATGCATGCGTGAGCATATGTGTGAGTGAGTGAATGCGTGCGTGCGTCTATGTGTGTGTGTGTGTGTGTGTGTGTGTGTGTGTGTGTGTGTGTGTGTGTGTGTTTGTGTGTGTGTGTGTGTGTGTGTGTGTGTGTGAGTGTTTATGAGTGTGTGTGTGTGTGAGTGTGTGTGTGTCTGTGAGAGAGTGTTTATGAGTGTGTGTGTGTGTGTGTGTCTGTGTGTGTGTGTGTGTGTGTGTGTGGGGTGTGTGTGTGTGTGTGTATAATTTGTGTGTATGTATGTGAATGTGTGTGTATGTTATAGAGAGAGAAAGAGAAAGGGGGATGAGAGAGAGACAGAGACAGAGACAGACAGACAGACAGAGAGACAAAGACAGACAGACAGACAGGCAAATAGACAGAGACACAGACACTAGATAAAAGAGATAGATGGATATATATATATATATACATATATATGATATATATATATATATATGTATATATGTATACATACATAATTATACATATATAGACACACACACAGGCAAACAGACAGGCAGACATATAGAAAGAGAGAGAAATCATATGTGTGTGTGAGTGAGATAGAGAGACAGACAGACAGACAGACAGGCAGACAGACAGACAGATACACAGAAACAGAGAGAGATAAAATGAGACACAGAGACCGAGAGAGACAGAGAGAGAGAGAAAGAGATAGAGAGAAAGAGACAGAGACAGAGACAGAGAGAGAGGGAGAGAGACAAAGACAGAGACAGACAGACAGAGAGGGAGAGAGACAAAGGCAGAGACAGACAAGCAGACAGACAGAAACAGAGACAGAGAAAGAACAAACAGAGACAGCGACAGAGACAGAGCCAGAGAAAATACATAAATCAACATATCATAAAAGAAAGAGAGAAAGAAACAGAAAGAGAGAAACAGAAACAGATAGACAAAGACAGAGACAGAGAGACTTTGCCATACGCACGTGGATTACATACAGACACACAAACACGCCACACGTCAGTCTTAATCAACTAACACCTAAAAAAGTTCACGAAAAAGTCGACGAAGAAGGGCAAGTGGCCAGTACGGACTGAAAACACACCAGACCACACAATAAGCCAGAGAACACGTATTTGCATAAAGCAATCGATCTGTCGCGTACAAAAGTGTGTTCAGGCGCGAGGAAATGCAGACGTGTGCGCATACATATTTATGGCCCATTCGTATGATAAACGAGAGTAAGACTGAGGATGACAGAGCGAGAAGGGAAAGAAGAATCAACAGGGGGCATTGGAACGATGGAATTGTTGTCACCCCCACACGCAGGATATATATATTACATACCAACACTCCATGGAATCCCATCATAGTGTACTATGCTTACTATGATACTGTCAAGCTTTCAGATTAAAACCACGCGCAACACGTTCGTCCGTTATTTCTATTAACGCCTATTCACATATGTGCTTTTAGATGAAAAACATAAATAAACAAATAAATAAATAAGTAAATAGATAAATAAATAAAAAATAAATAAATGAATAAATAAAAAATAAATAAATAAATAGATAAATAAATAAATAAATGAATAATAAATAAATATATAAATAGATAGATAAATAAACAAATAAATAAAATAAAATAAAATAAAATAAATAGATGAATCAATCAATCAATCAATAAATAAATAAATAAATGGATGAATGAATGCATAAATAAATGAATAATAAATCATAAATAAACAAATAAATAAATGAATGAATGAATGAATAGATAAATAAATAAATAAATAAATAAATAAATAAATATTAAACAAAGAAAGAAAGAAAGAGTTGAATAAGATAGATAACTTTAGGTGTCTATGGGATAAATGAATCTGTGAAATTATAAAGGCGTTGTATCATATAAGGTAACATAAAAAAATTTATGTCTCTATGAAATTATAATGGCATTGCATTATATGAGGTAAGATTAAACAATTTATGAATCTAAGAAATTATAGAGGCATTATATCATATAAGGTAACATCAAACAATTTAACGAACAAGCAAAAGGAAATCAGAACATTAGAATGATCAGGCTTCATCAAACACGTACACGTATCATTAATCGAATTTTTATAAAGTTCGAATTTACACTGCAGTCCTTGGAAGTAGTCACACACTATTATGCATACATCTGCGTGATCATGTGCATTGTTACACACGCACACGCACGCTCACGCACACATACACATACACACACATGCATACACACACACAACACACATACAAACACACACACACACACACACACACACACACACACACATACACACACACACACACACACACACACACACACACACACACACACACACACATGAGAGAGGCAAACAGACAAATAAATTAAATGAAAAATAAATCAATTTGCAACTGTATGAAAATTAGCACTTAGGCAAATTCCATGTCTGCAGTTGCTAATGTACATGGAATAAAACGAAGAAAAAACAACAACAACAATAACAAACAAGAAAAAGTGAGCACACAAACAAACAAACAAACAATGAAAGAAAGAAAGAAAGAAAAAACGGACAAAATCATAACTAGCTAAGTCACAGCAAACGAATTGAAATATAAACAAACCAGGCAAAGAGCATATGAACATTTGACCACGATTACATAAAAGTGTATACAAGTATTCGAATGCATGCGTGAGCATATGTGTGAGTGAGTGAATGCGTGTGCGAGCGTATGTGTGTGTGTGTATGTGCGTGTGTGCGTGTGTGCGTGTGTGCGTGTGTGTTCGTTCCTTGATTTAACGTCTTTTCACTATAAGTGATATTAGACGGAGTGTGTGTGTGTGTGTGTGTGTGTGTGTGTGTGTGTGTGTGTGTGTGTGTGTGTGTGTGTGTGTGTGTGTGTGTGTGTGTGTGTGTGTGTGTGTGTGTGTGTTGTGTATGTGTGTTGAGAATGTGTATGCATGTGTGTGTATGTGTATGTGTGCGTGAGCGCGCGCGTGTGTGTGTAACAATGCACACGATCACGCAGATGTATGCATAATAGTGTGTGTTACTTCCATTGTGTGTGTGTGTGTGTGTGTGTGTGTGTGAGTGTGTGTAATTTGTGTGTATGTATGTGAATGTGTGTGTATGTTATAGAGAGAGAAAGAGAAAGGGGGATGAGAGAGAGAGAGAAAGACCGAGAGAGAGAGAGAGAGAGACAGAGAGAGAGAGAGAGAGAGAGAGACATGTACACACACATGTACTTCTTAATTTAAGATTGATAATTGGGTACATTCATTAAGTGCGTTTTTGGCTCTGGGGAAATGAAATATGCGGAAACAATTTTAGGTAACTTAGGCCCGTTCATACATATATACACATATATATATATATATATATATGTGTGTGTGTGTGTGTGTGTGTGTGTGTGTGTGTGTGTGTGTGTGTGTGTGTGTGTGTGTGTGTGTGTGTGTGTGTTTTAGTGTCATAAGTTATGTTTAATTTTGTTTTCAGGCATGTTTTTTTATCCCCTTGTGTGATAAATTGGACGGAGTCATCAACGCCAAGGGCATTTCCTTAAATTATGTGCGAGAATGCATTGATATATTATGTACTTAATTTTGTTTTCCTTAGTTTCCTTTGAATTAATGTGTGTGTGTGTATTGAAACGGCTGTAGTTCTGATACCCATGCAGTCAGCTGGGCTTTAAACAAAAATAGCAGTAACAGTAAGTCCTCTCTCTGTCATTATGCCAGCCTCATCCTGTTAATGTTTATAGCCCAACCAATTATGAAGGCCATCTGAGTGCTGTAAATTCATTGGCGCCATAGTTCAGTTGGTTAGAGCGTCTGCCTAGTAAGCAAAAGGTCGAGGGTTCGAATCCCCCTGGTGCCTCTTTTTTTTTTGTATTCAGATCTTTGATTATTTATTTATTTATTTCATATGCATATTCCTTTTTTTAAGGTAAGATATACACACACACATGCCATTTACATGTAACCAAGATCATTCCAGCGGAAGGCTGATAAAATACCAGTATAGGTAGAAAGAAACTCTAGGGAGAGCTAGACAACAGAAGGTCTTCAGAGAAGTAACCCCCTTTAGACAAGTGTTTCGGCCCTGAATACCTTACACTCTCGGGGGGCCGGGCCACATCCAGGTCATGACTCCTGGATGCCCTTCTGCTGTTGTCTATTATATATTTTTTTTCCCCACGCCGGGGATCGAACCTGGGCGATTCTGCGCTTCAGAACTGCGGTACGCGGTTTTACCAATGTGCTAACGGGGCACACATCATCTGTAGGGAATTTAATCCTTATGAAGTTCACTTTTTTGGTTCCTCCTTGCCCAGATCCAGCTTGAGCTCCTTTCTGCTGCCTCTGCCATCGCTTTAAGGGCTCTAGTCCTCTTCTTCCCAGAAATGGCGAGTTGTTTCATGAGATCATAAGCGGAGGTGCCCACAAACCCTCTTGCCCCGACCTCTATGGCGAAGATTTTGACCCGCAGACCTGCTTTCTTCAGGGTGCTGGCAAGACCGGCGTATTTTTCGGTCTTGTAGATATGTGCTTCTTCCATTCTGCTTTCGTATGGCACAGTGAGTTCTATCAGAATCACTTGTTTCGAGGAGTCAGAGTGGAGAGCGATGTCTGGTCTCATGCCTGTCTTGCTGATGACATCTGGGTAATTTCTCCACTCTGGGAGGTCTGCTGTACACTCCCAGTCGACTGCTCCATCCAGAAGACCCTTTGGCAATGTGCTGGTTGTCATAGCCCTTTCGGGCCAGGCCTGTTTCCCTCCTGCTTTGTAGAACGTTGTCATAGCAATTGGTGCGTTTGGGGTCATGGTTTTTTCGCTAACCACATCTGTGATCACTTTCAGAACTTGGTTGTGCCTCCATGTATACCTTCCTTGGGCTAGCGCTACTTTGCAAGAGCTTAGGACATGTTCCACTGTTTGTTTCTTCTGACAGAGCGGACATGCTGGGTCGTCTGCTTTCCCCCATTTCACTAAGTTTGCATTCGAGGGGAGCAGGTCATATACAGATCTGAGGAGGAAGCTTATCCTTAGAGGAGCCATGTGCCACATATCGTTCCAGCTGAGACTTCTTTGGAGTGCACTGTCCCATGTTGTCCATTGCCCCTGTTGACCTTGCTGGACTGCCTTCTGCACTCTTTTGACATCTTCTTCTTCCTTCAACTCCTGTATGATCATGTCTCTTTTTTCCTTCCCTTTGGCTTTGGACCACCACTGCATTTTTGTTGCTCCCAGTCCCTGTCTGTTGGTTTGCGTGTGTCCAATTATTTCTTTGATGCTGAGGTTTCTCTTGGCATTGTTTACAGCCTCTTGGACTTTCCACTTTCTGCCGTTCTCAGCTTTGGATGAACTGCTCTCACGATATTGTCCTCCGATTCCTCCAGCATGCTCAACAGTCTTGCTTTTCCAACTTTGTATTCCTCCACTATGGATTTCAGAGGTAGCTTCAGCATTGCTTGACGACAGTAGAATGCAACATCAGTGAGACCAGGTGGGACACCGAGCCATTTTCTTGTGTATTTGTTGATTTTGGCTTCCATTGCTTCGACTGTGCTGGTGCAAATGTCATAGATTAGCAGTGGCCACAGCAGCTTTGGTATCAGCATGAACTGTAGACACCAGACTTTGTATTTGCCTGGCAGTCCGCAGTTATCTATTTTCTTCAGGCCTTCTTCTGCTGTTTGCTTGGTTTCACATCCCCTTTGTGTGTCTTTCAGGGAGTCATCATACCATCTTCCGAGACTTTTTACTGGCTCTTCTGTGACAGTGGGGATGGCTTGGTTGGCTACCATGAATTTGACTGAATCTGCCACTTTTCCTTTTCGCAGTGAGAGACTTCGGGATTTCTTAGGTTTGAACCTCATTCTTGAAGAGGCCACCAGCTCATCCAGCTGCTTTATGATTTGGTGTGTCTCTTCCTCATCCGTGGACAAGACTGTTGTGTCATCCATGAAAGCTTTCAGAGGAGGCATCTGGTATCCATCTCCCAGATTCACTGGACCTGAACTCTTCATTGCAGCTTTCAAGATGACTTCCATTGCCAACACGAACAGTATGGGAGAGATTGCACAGCCCATTGCAATGCCCACCTCTAGGTCTATCCAGTCCGTGGTGTATTCTTTGGTAGAGAACCGCATTGAGAACCCTTGGAAATACTTCCTCAGCATTGTTCGGATGTTTTCTGGGATGTGATACATTTCAAGAGCCAGCTGGATCATATCGTGTGGAACTGATCCATATGCATTCGCCAGATCAAGCCAAACTACGTCAATGTCTCTCTTCTCTGTTCTTGCTTTTTGGATGGCATCCCAAATCAACGTGGCATGTTCCAAGCATCCAGGCATTCCTGGTATGCCTCCCTTTTGGACTGACATATCCAGATACTTGTTTTCAGTCAGGTATTTTGTCAATCTTGCTGCCATAACAGAGAAGAAGATTTTCCCCTCGACGTTCAGAAGTGATATTGGCCTGAACTGATTGATGCTGCTGGAGTTCTGCTCCTTCGGAATGTACACTCCTTCAGCTCTCATCCATTGGTCGCTGATCTTCTGGTTCCTCCATGCTGATCGAATCATCTTGTGGAGCCACTCGAGCACTTTTGGGCATTTCTTGTAGAGCAGGTATGGTATTCCGTTTGGTCCAGGTGCTGACTTGGCTCTGGCTTTCTTTACTACGTTCTTCACTTCATCCAGTGTTGGTGGTTTGTTATTGAATTTTCCTTCTGGCGCTGCAGGCCAAACCAGATTTTGGATTTCAAGTGGTGCCTCGCGCTGAGAATCGGAATATGTTTCCCTGAGATGCTGCTCTAGGGTTTCCTTGCCCACTGTGAGAGTCCCTGATTTGGGTTGTTCAAACAGCTTTCTTGCAAAGTCAAAGGGATCTTTGAAGAAACGATCTTGAGTCTTCTTCTTTTTGCTCTTTCTTCGCCTTGCTGATTCCACTTTGCTGAGAGCATTGTGTTTGGCCTTCAGATCTTTCCAGAGTTCCAGGAGCCCTTGCTTCTCGAATTCTGAGGCAGTTTTCATTCGCTTTTTAAGCTTCCTTTTCTCCCTCCGGATGCTCTCCATCTGTTGCTGTCTTCTGGATTTCTGGGGAGGCGTTTTTGTCTTTGGCTGCTTCACTCCATAAGTGTCCCTGCAGATAGAGTATATGATGTCTCCGTATGTGTCAAGTTTGTGTTCCAGCGTACTGTTCCCTATTAGCGCATTCAGCTTAAGGACAAGTTCCTCATCTAATTTCTCCCATTGTTCTTTTGCACCGGCAGGCGGCAAATTGAGTTTTCCACGTTTGGCGTTAAGAGCTTGTGCAAAATCCGCATCAGAACCGTCAGCGTGGATGTCCTTGGCACTATGGTTTAAATCCTGGCCTTAGTCATCCAACGTCTCACCTGCTATCGCAGTGCGCTGCTGCTGGTTCGTATGTGTCTTCAAACAGCCCATTTTTGTCCTGTGGATCTTCATGCCGCGTTTGGTGGTGAATCTCCTTCCACACAGCACACGGAAATTCCAACTGGTCATCAATCATGGTCCGTTGTGCGTTTCCAGTCGTGATGGAGTCAGTGCCGATGGATTCATCATTCTCTCCCCCTTTCGGTGAATCCTGGGAGCATCTTTCATTTGGAAAACTCGTGGCATGTTATCAAAGGCAAGGTGGGAAGCCAACCCACAAAGCCCGCAGATCTAGTCTTTCCCAGTGTCCTTCGGTCTTTCCCGAATGTCCTCCGAACTATTCCCGGAAGTCAATGGACTGACCATGTGCAGGTAGAAAGAAACTCTAGGGAGAGCTAGACAACAGAAGGTCTTCAGAGAAGTAACCCCCTTTAGACAAGTGTTTCGGCCCTGAATTCCTTACACTCTCGGGGGGCCGGGCCACATCCAGGTCATGACTCCTGGATGCCCTTCTGCTGTTGTCTATTATATTTTTTTTTTTCCCCACGCCGGGGATCGAACCTGGGCGATTCTGCGCTTCAGAACTGCGGTACGCGGTTTTACCAATGTGCTAACGGGGCACACATCATCTGTAGGGAATTTAATCCTTATGAAGTTCACTTTTTTGGTTCCTCCTTGCCCAGATCCAGCTTGAGCTCCTTTCTGCTGCCTCTGCCATCGCTTTAAGGGCTCTAGTCCTCTTCTTCCCAGAAATGGCGAGTTGTTTCATGAGATCATAAGCGGAGGTGCCCACAAACCCTCTTGCCCCGACCTCTATGGCGAAGATTTTGACCCGCAGACCTGCTTTCTTCAGGGTGCTGGCAAGACCGGCGTATTTTTCGGTCTTGTAGATATGTGCTTCTTCCATTCTGCTTTCGTATGGCACAGTGAGTTCTATCAGAATCACTTGTTTCGAGGAGTCAGAGTGGAGAGCGATGTCTGGTCTCATGCCTGTCTTGCTGATGACATCTGGGTAATTTCTCCACTCTGGGAGGTCTGCTGTACACTCCCAGTCGACTGCTCCATCCAGAAGACCCTTTGGCAATGTGCTGGTTGTCATAGCCCTTTCGGGCCAGGCCTGTTTCCCTCCTGCTTTGTAGAACGTTGTCATAGCAATTGGTGCGTTTGGGGTCATGGTTTTTTCGCTAACCACATCTGTGATCACTTTCAGAACTTGGTTGTGCCTCCATGTATACCTTCCTTGGGCTAGCGCTACTTTGCAAGAGCTTAGGACATGTTCCACTGTTTGTTTCTTCTGACAGAGCGGACATGCTGGGTCGTCTGCTTTCCCCCATTTCAC
>CM060315.1:25466736-25486736 GCA_030674185.1 Monoplex corrugatus | reverse complement strand
TAAACGAATTGAAAATATAAACAAACCAGACAAAGAGCTATGAATATTTGACCACGATTACATAAAAGTGTATACAAGTATTCGAATGCATGTGAGGTATGTGTGAGTGAGTGAGTGAGTGATGCGTGTGCGCGTGTATGTGTGTGTGTGCATGTGGTGTGTGTGTGTGTTGTGTGTGTGTGTGTGTGCATGTGTGTTATGTGTGTGTGTGTGAGTGTTTATGAGTGTGTGTGTGTGTGTGTGTGTGTGTGTGTGTGTGTGTGTGTGTGTGTGTGTAACTTGTGTGTATGTATGTGAATGTGTGTGTATGTTATAGAGATAGAGGAAGAGAAAGGGGCATGAAAGAGAGAGAGAGAATACACACAGAGAGACAGAGAGAGAGAGACATACACACAGAGAGACAGAGACAGAGAGACAGAGAGACAGAGACAGACATACAGACAGGCAGAGAGACAGAGACACAGAAACTAGATAAAAGAGATAGATGGATATATATATATATATATATATATATATTATATATGTATGATACATAATTATATATATATAATATATATTATATATTATATAATATATTATATATATATATAATATAGACACACACACAGGCAAACAGATAGGCAGACAGATAGAAAGAGAGAGAGAGCATATGTATGTGAGAGTGAGATAGAGAGAGAGCAGACAGACAGACAGACAGACAGCAGCCAGGCAGACAGACAGACAGACAGAGACAGAGAGACAGAAACAGAGAGAGATAGAGAGAGAGAGAGACAGAGAGAATCAATCTGAAGAAATAGCTATGCCCTAATACAGTAATCAGCTAAAAGGGGGAAAATTGATCAAATATTGTGCAAGGGTTCACAAAGTCCGAACTCGAATCGCAGCGAAAAAAGAAAGCAAACTCACCGACCATCACAAGAAATTGGCAAATGATTTGAAAGGCCTTCGTCAGACTGGGGTAGTACCATAAGCGTTCTGTCTCCTATCTGCCAATGGAAGTCTGGCAGCTTCGTGGTAAGATTTGCAATTGTTCCTTCTTGATTACGAAAATATAAGACTTTTAGAGGGTCATATCACAAAGTGAGAAAGTGGTAATGAATATCAACCCGACAAGTACAAAACAGAATTATCTACTTTTGAAAAAAAAGGAAAACAAGACAAAATTTAAAAGAGAAAAAAAAACACCACTCAAATAGAGTGGCAGTAGACTGAGAAACACACAAACAGTTAAAACAAACAAACAAACAGACAAACAGAAAACCTACAACAAAACCTTTTAAGCCAGAATCAAGTGCCTATATCGGTAGCCTGTTTTCGCTCTTGTCTGGATCCGAATAAACAACAACTTTCCTTTTATTTGAGGAATCCGTTACTATAGGATTTGTGACTGTAGTGTTGCTGTTCCCACCTGCCAGCAAGTTCAACTAAAATTGTTATTTGTCATTTCTCAGATCTTACTTGTTTATCGATATACATGCTCCTTTATCTATCTATCTATATCTATCTATCTATCTATCTATCTATCTATCTATCTGTCTGTCTATCTTCTGTCTGTCTATCTATCTTCTCTCTATCTTCTATCTATCTATCTATTTCTATCCATCTATCTATCTATCTTTCTATCTGTCTGTCTATCTTTCTATCTCTATCTATCTATCTATCTATCTATCTATCTATCTGTCTGTCTATCTATCTAGTCATTCATTTATTTAATGACGTATATACTTATTTATTTATTTGTTCATTTATGTATTTATGTATGTTGTATGTATGTATGTAGTATTTATTTATTTATTTATTTATTTATTTTTATTTTTATTTATTCTTTCCTCGGAGGTGGACGACAGATCGGCGGGAAAATGATTATTGATTATGGAAATATTGTTTTTTATCTTGGTAGATAATGGATGCTTTGTACATTGACTTGGGGGGGAGGGGGAGTCCTGTTATGTGAAACAAGTTTATATCAAGTGACTGCTAGTGTTATAATTCAGACCTTCAATTATTTATTTTCTGTATCTGTTCTTTTCTTTGCAGATAAGATACCAGATACACACATCATTTTCATGTAACCATGATTGTCCCAATGATAGGCTGTTAAAATACCAGTTAAAAAAAATTAGGCTAGGTGAAACAGTCTAGGTAGGACTTCAGGACCTGGCCAGCTCATGGGTTTATGTGCAGGCTTAAGGCTTGTGCCACGATCACCATTACATGGCATCTATGACGTTAGTGCATATGAAATTCATTCCGGGACGTCATCTTGAGAAAATGAAACTGAGCCTGAAACTTAACTGATCAGCGGTGCCTTGCTCTCAAAAACCATCCTCCAGGAAGCAGTACTGGAGAAAAGCAGAAGAGGCAGACAGAGGAAGACATGGACTGGCATCCTCTCACAGTGGACCTGAGAGAGTTGGAGTTTTGAATTTGTTCAAGAAGGATTCATCATGCCTTTAATTTTTAGCGTTATACATGTCATTTAATTTTAAACAGCAAAATGGGCTGTTTCTGGAGCATCATGCCGGGCCACTTTCGCGGTCGTTGAAACAACCCCTGTGGTTGACGAGCTTCCGACTGCTAAGTGTCGAGACTATAGATCTACTAGTAAGGGGAAAGGTGCTTACACTTACAGCTATGCTAGCTGGTGGCAGGGCGGGCTGCCCGAAAGTTCTGTTCTGTTCTGTAAGTTTTAAAGTCCTACCACTCTCAGAGTAACGGTATACGAGGACTAGCGAAAAAAATTGCTCAAAGAAGCCTCACAAAATTTTAGTAGCATTGTGAGATACCGATGCTTTTTTTCGATTCTCCTGAACCACTATATGACGATGGATGGATGGATGAACGATAACCTTCCCGAAAGAGAGACTGGGCTGGATTTTGTTGGTGCACGTTGTGCGGCTATGCCCCGGTGTTTGTCGTCTCCCCCCCCCCCCCCCTCCTTGCCATTCGGTTTGTAAACAAGGTAACTGATGACTGGGTCCGAACGGGTCATGCAACGTATGGACAGCTCTACCCCCACCCCCTTTTCCCTTTGCTTAAAGAAATGATTGAGTCGGGAGTTTGGGAGGTGAGTATCCCGACAGTGGCGTGGCATTTGTGCTCCGGGTCCTATCCGCACCGTCGTAGTGTTTCTTGTTAATTATTACTAGATCTATCCCTTTTCATTGGGGGTTGTGTATTTAGTATTGTATTGCTATGTGAAAGATTGTTGTCGATGTTTAGGTTTTGTTTTATTTCTTTAAAAGTATGTATGTTGCAGTGGCAAGGAACAAAAAACAACAAATAAATCGATGTATTAAATTAGTGATAAATTATGATTAAAGTACCAAGGGCGGTAATCCGAACTGACACTGCACGAACAAGACATGTCTGCAAAGATGCTTACCGCCCTTGAAGACGAATACTCTCTGTTGACCCAGCAAGGCTGTTGTTGAATATTTCAAATTGCCCACACTCGTATAGTACATTACTACTGCCTGAATTGAACCAACAGAGAAACCAGTTCACAAAACATGGCGCACAGTTCTTTTTATCTTGTATATGTAGTTTCAGGGAAAACGACATTTGAACATTCATTCCACTATCACAATTACTTAGTCAAGTCAACATATCGATAAAATTAAAGTATACTATCCGTTCACAATCTGGTGAGGAGAAGGCATGCACGCACTTGTTACTTATATTGGACAGAATATCAGTAAGTAAAGAAGCATCCATAGTACATTGCATGTAATTATTGCAAGAACCACTGTCATATAACTGTCCGCCGTGTGGATGCAGAGCGCTTTCTCATATAAGTAACATCCCCCCACCTTCTGGAAATTCTGTCCTAGAAATTTCCTATTTTCTGTCACTTCCTTTGTTTCTGCGTCGTTCCTTTGCTTTCTGTCATTTCTTCTTATCATTTTCTGCCTTGCTGGTCCATTCATCTGTACGTGTTCGATAAAGTCTTACCTGCTGTTTCCTAGGGATGACAACCGGGTACATGCATTAAGTGCATTTTTGGCTCTAGGGAAATGAGATATACGGAAGTAATTTTAGGTAACTTAGGCCTGTTATTATACATGTTCTAGTGTTATTCGTTATGTTTAACTTTGTATTCAGGTTTTTGTTTTAATCCCCTATGTTATAAATTGGACGGAGTGGTAAACGTCAAGGGCATCTCCTTAGATTATGTGCACGAACGAATTGATAAGTGTACTTAAATTTTCTTTTCCATTCTTTTCCTGCTGAAGTATGATCTCTCTCTCTCTCTCTCTCTCTCTCTCTTCTCTCTCTCTCTCTATATATATATATATATATATATATATATATATATATGTATATATATATACACATATGTATGTGTGTGTATGTGTGTGTATGTGTGTGTGTGTGTGTGTGTGTGTGTGTGTGTGTGTTGAAACGGTTATAGCTCTGATATGGCTCTAAGATCTACTGGGGTTTAAAGAAAAGTAACAATAACAATGTCATTTAACTGTCCGTATATGGCCTGTTATGTACTTATGTATATGTACTCAGTACTTATTACCTGGTTTCATACTATATTGACTATAATGTCAATCTTATGGCAAGCATATATACATATCATCCTTCATATCGTAAGGACATCAAGAATATGCTCTCAAAAACAATACAATCCAAAAGGGTCTCGGAAAAGGTTTAACAACTCAAGGGCAGCAATCCAAAGTGAACCCACACAAACAAGACACAGCATGAAGAGTTATACTCTCCCTTCCACTGGCACTAAAGTAGGTACTTGGGTGTACACAACAAGATCTCTTCAAGTCAATAAGTATTGTTATTACTTATTTGCATACCAGTGTACAATTCTTCACGTGTTTCTTGTTTGTACTGTTATGACACCAATACCAAAATCATAGACAATGCAGTTTGAATTACTCTGTATACAATAGCCAGACGTCTACAGACAATTTGAGACAAGTTTAAGTTTGAACCTTGAAGTTTCTTGATGAAGAATTCATCGCACTCAGACAGTTCCATATGCGCTTCACGCAGTTAACTGGTAAACTTCCAGAACCAGCTGAAAACCCTATGCGTTGGCAAGGCCTTGAAATGGGTAGGGATGGACCTACGAAACACTACAGTGACAGCACTAGTATGATAGAAACAATCACCCTTTGACTCAGGCACTCTGTCCACCAACATCCTGCTTTATCAACCATGCTAGCAAAGCAAAAAAACTATCCCTTTGATTTCTTCACCCTATCCACCAGCTTCCTGCAGGAAAGTGGTGGATAGGGTGAAGGAATCAAACGGTTTAGTTCTTTTTCAGTTGGTAGACAAGATGCGGGAATCGGAGGATTAAGATGGGCAGCGAACAGGCCAGTGTTTATTGTTCCGGGCTGGGATTGAACTCCAGATATCAGACCTGGAGAGAGATAAGTTTATAGCCGTACGAGTAATCGTTTTTTCGGGTCCTTCTGTCTGCTAAATATGTCACGTCGTGCACACTGCAATTTCAGTCGCATTCAAAATGTACACTTTACATTTTTGAATTAGTGAACCACACAGCAATTTTCTTACTGGGGATCACAATAACATGGGCATCGTTAAAAATGTTTTGTTAACGGCGTATCATCATCATCATCATCATCATCATCATGTGCCCTGCCGCATGGCGTTGGCGGTCATGGCCTTCCATATGTATCTATCCCTTGTCGCTGCAAATACATCTCCCACCTTCTCTGTCATCAGTCACCCTGCAAGTCCGTCCAATATCTTCTCCCTGGGACTCCCTCCAGCTTTCTTGTTGTGACCAGGTGCTCTAATTTGTCTTTCCTAATAAATTGTCCTATAAATGCTGCTTGTCTTTTCCCAATCCTCTCCACCAACGATCTTCCTGCGTCTGCCTCCCCCAAGACTGTTCCGCCTGCACCCCTTCCTGTCCATGGAACTCTCAACACTCTTCTTAGAAACCACACCACAGCTGCCCCAATCCTTTTCTGGCCCTGCATGTCGACTGTACACGCTTCACAACTGCACAAAAGCATCGGCTCCACACAACACTGAAGAACTAACTCTCTTCCCGACGTCAATCGAAAGGCATTTGTTGGTAAGAACGCTTGTCATCTTCCTGAATACCGTTTTGGCTTGGCCGACTCTGCCGGCCGCTCCTGATGTGCATCTGCCGTCTGGTCAGACGACCGTTTCCAGCCATTTAGACCCATGAACCAGTCCCACCTCTGCGCCATCTGCTGCTAATTTGCATGAGAGGATCTTTGGCTTTTTACTCATCACCATGACTTTAGTCCTCCTGCCATCCAGATCCAGCTCCCTATTTTTGCCTTCTATTTCTGTTATATTCATAAGGTCCTGTAGGTCTCCCTCATTCTCCGTAACCAGCATGGTGTCATTACGCAACAACTGTTGTCTATCGTTATTCCTCCAACCCTCATCCCAGGACGACATATACACGATAATATCCATTCGTCCCGTTTGGGGTTACAAACAGTGAAGTGCTGAATTAGCTTTTGTTGTCAGCAGATGACTTAAGACGAAGTCAAACGAGAAACAAAAAGACAGTGTTTTATTATGTTTTGCGTGTTTTCGGATTCTTTTGCTTCTATATTAGTATGTTCAAAATGAAATGTAAAACTACAAATTCCCCCCCCCCCCGACCACCACCACCACCGTTGAGATACCATGGGTTCTTTCAATATAAATAGTATCCCCACCTTCTGGAAATTCTGTGCTCGAAATTTTCCTCTCTTCCGTTACTCTTTGTTTCTGAATTGTTCCTTTGCTTTCTGTCGTAGGTTTGTCCCTTTTCGTTTAATAAAATTAACACGGATTTTAATTTTTGCTTAAGTATTGACCCTTTGACTACCGCACCCTATATATATCGTTATATATATATAATATATATATATATATACATATATATATATATAATATATAATATATATATATATATATATATATATATATTACGTTCAAATATTAGATAGCATAATAGCATATCAGGCATCAAACGAATCAATCAAATTTGAATATTGTCTCTTTGGCGTATTTATCACAGTTTGTACGGTACTAATACTGATAGAATTCAAGTCATCGTTCAAATCGGCTCTCAACGTGAACGTTCTCGCTTGCCCTTGTCGCAGGTGGAATCCGTTGTCGTCGATCAGGAGCATGCCGAGTGGCGACTGTGACCTATTTTGCATCCGGAGGACGTGGCCAATGAGTCGAAGTCTCCGTTTGCGTAGTGTGACGCTGAGACGAGAGAGCTTCGACCGGTTGTAGAGCTCGTCTGTCGAGAGTCGGTCTGGGTAGAAGACGCCAAGTGCTGCTCGTACCATTCTTCGATGCCTGCTGTCTATCGTGTTAGAGAGTGTAGCTGTCAGCGAGAGGCATTCCATGCCATAGCACAGAATGCTCTCAACTGCACTTCGGAAGAGGAGAATCTTTACCCGATCATCGGCTTTCGACGTGAAGACGGGTTTCAGCTTGTTCATCGCGGCCCAGGCCTGACCGAAACGCTCGTCGACAGCAGTGGAATGGGAGGATGTGCTCACTCCAAGGTATTTGAAGTCGCTACACTGCCCGACTTGTTCACTGCACCCTATCCGCCAAAATAGGATGCTGGAGTCAAAGGGTCAGTAGTTAAACAAGAATTGAAATCGGACAAAAAGGGACAAACCTATGACATGAGGTGTACTAAAAAGACAAGAGGAAAGGGAAACATAACAATAAAACAACAACAACAACAGCAACAGGAAAGGAAAACATAGCGATACAACAACAACAACAGCAGCAACAACAACAACAACAAATAAACCCGCTTGTCATTCAGTCTTCTAACAATCCTTGGTGTAATGCAATGTATCTCAACTGTCTACATGGGTAGCAGTAAAAAAAATAAAAAATAAAAAAAAAGTAAATCCCTTGTCATTCAGTCTTCTAACTATCATGTACCATACAATGCATCTCGAATGTCTATATGGGTAGCAAGATAAAAAATAAATAAATACATACATAAATAAATTCATAAATAAATACACAAATACAAAAATAACAAATAAATAAATGAATAAACCCGCCTGTCGATAAGTCTTCTAACAATCCATATTACCATGTATCTTATATCTACATTAGTAGCAGTAAGAAAAAACAACCAACAACAACAAAAAACAAAAGAAACAAAAACGCTTCTTATTCATCTAACAAGCTATGGTACCATACATTCCTGTATGTCTACATGCGTAGCAGTTCAAAATAATTAGATAAATAAATAAATAATAATAGATAAACAAATAAATAAATAGATACATACATAAATAAATAAATAAATAAATAATAAATAAATAAATAAATAAATATATCCCGCCTACAGTTTTCTAACAATCCATGGTACCATGCAATATATCTCGATTATCTGCATGGGTAGTAATACAAACAACAACAGAACAACACAAAAGAAAAAAAGAAAACAACCTCCTTGTTATTCAGTCTTGTAATAATACATGGTACCATGCAATGTATCTCGAATGTCTACTTGGGTAGCAATACAAAAACAAAAACAAACAAACAAAAAACAAACAAAACAACAAACAAACCAAAAAAACCTACTAAACATGCTTGTCATTCAGTCTTCAATCCATCGCACGTGCAATATATATCCGATTGTCCACCTGGTCATCTACACCAGACGAGGACGACGCTTGTCCATTGAGGTCCCTGGGTGAAGCAGCGTCAACATGGTCCACCCTTAGCTAACAGCAAGTTTAACCCTTTGACTCCCACATCCTATCCACCAAAACGCAAAATTTAACCCTTTATCCACCTTCAACTAATAGTAAATTTACCCCTTTGACTCCCTACACCCTATCCGCCAATTGCAAAAACTTAACCCTTTGACTCTCCCGCACCCTATCCGCCAACTGCAAAAACTTAACCCTTTGACTCTCCCGCAACCTGTCCGCCAACTGCAAAAACTTAATCCGTTGACTCCCGCACCAACCAACCAACCAACCAATCAACCCACCAACAACCAACCAACCAACCAACCAACCAACCAACCAACCAATCAACCAACCAACAACCAACCAACCAACTAACTACCTAATTAACTAACCAATGTCGTTCGAGACTTACTGCACGTTTTGCTGACTAAATGTAATAGAAGGGAGATAAAGAGTCAATGTTGTAGTTCCAGCTACAAACCAAAAAGTCGTTGCCTCCCTTCAGCTACTCCACCGACCTGGCCGGCCATTGTTCTTAGTAGTCTCTCTCGGAGCAGCGAAATGAATGATAATAATAACAATAATAACAATAATAAATGATAATAATAATAATAACAATAATGATGATGATGATATGATGAGACGACGATGATGATGATGATGATGATGATGATGATGAGATGATGATGATGATGATGAAAGAAGAAGAAGAAGGAGAAGAAATTTTATAATCATAATAATAATAATGAAAGTGTTGTCGCACTGCGAAGGAAACAGCCCGCATTTAAAACAGCAAATCCATTGTGACAGAAATAGTCTGGTTACCATGAAAAATTATATGATTGACTGATTAAATAAATAATAAATAAATAAACAAATGTAAAGAACACACACACATACCCACACAGGCGTACACATACACACGCACACTGCACGCACGGACACATACGCATATCCATATGGGCTGCAGCTCTCTCTCGCACGCACGCATAAATGTTTTCGCCACGCACGCGCGCATCCACACACACACACACACACACACACACACACACACACACACACAACACACACACACACACAAAACCGGGTCAATGTTCAAATTTCCACGACTAACCCATATCACCGGATTTCGACAAAGTTCTATTAACCCGTTGACTCACGCACCCTGTCCACCAGCTTCCCGCAATATCAACCACTCTAACAAAGCAAAAACTTAACCTTTTGACTCCCTCACCCTATCCTGCAGGAAGCTGGTGGATAGAGTGGGGGGTTATCAAAGGGTTAAGTTTTTGCAGAGGGTGAATGGGTTGCTGGAGTCAAAAGGGTTAAAACAGAACACTTCGGCCATGCAGGAAATACAGCAGTGCGTATGACAGCAGTTCGTTTTATGCCCGTGTGAAAATTACATACAGATCACCACGTCCATTCTCCCTTGTCGCCCAGACACCCTACCGCTTGTTTGATTGGACGCTGCGAGCCACATGATCGCACGTGACAGGGCCGCACGCGCTGTCAAAGAGACATGCGCCGAAAGATGTCATTCGACAACACTGGTGCGCGTTCCTTGTTTCTGTCTGTCTAGGTGGGGTCTGTGTGTGTGTGTGGAAGGTGTGTGTGTGTGTGTGTGTGTGTGTGGTATGGTGTGAAGTGGTGCGTGCGTGCGTGTGCGTGCGTGCGTGTGTGTGTGTGTGTGTGTGTGTGTGTGTGTGTGTGTTGTTGATTTAAATTTTTCGTTTGTTTTGCGTTGGGTGGGGATTCATCATCATCATCACGTGTCCTGCCGCTTGGCGTTGGCGATCATGGCCCACCATACGCATCTACCCCTTATCGCCGCAAGCACATCCTTCATCCTCTCTGTCCTCAGCCACCCTGCAAGTCCGTCCAATATTTTCTCCCTGGGTCTACCTAGTGTTCTCTTTCCCTCCAGCTTTCCTGTTGTGACCAGGTGCTCTAATTCCCCTTTCCTCATAAAATGGCCTATAAATGTTGCCTGCCTTTTCCTAATCTTCCTTATCAATGATCTTCTTGTGTCTGCCCCCTTTAAGGCTGTCTCGTTTGTTTTCTTTGCTATCGATGGAATTCTCAATATTCTTCTTAGAAACCACATCTCGGCTGCTTCAACCTTGTTCTGGCTTTGCTTGTTGAATGTCCACGCCTCACAACTTTATAACGCTGTTGGTTCTATATGACATTCAAGAACTGTTTTCCTTATGTTAACTGATAGGCATTTGTTGGTAAGAATACTATTTATCTTCTTGAATGCTGTTTTGGCTTGGCCGATTCTGCTGACTATTTTCTGATGTGCACCTGCCGTCTGGTGAGATGACCGTTCCCAGATATTTTTTAAAGCTATCGACCTGTCTCAAAGTTGTGCCGTTTGCTGTTATTTTCCATGAGGGAATTTCATGTTTTTTACTGATTGCCATGACTTCCGTCTTCTTGCTATTTAGTTCCATCCATTTACTTTTGCTTTCTATTTCTATTATATTCACAAGGTTTTGTATGTCCCTTTCATCTTCTGCGATTAGCACGGTGTCATCTGCGTAACGAATTTTTTTCAATACCGAATTCCTCCAGGGCTTCAATCATTAGGGTCTTAGGGGACAGTTTATTTCGATTTTGTTTCATATGGGTTATTTGCTGTCGACCTCGTCGGTCAGAGATTCCATCCAGGTTAATACAATACAATACAATACAATATTTTATTTATATAGCGCAAAATCTTGATAAAATCAAATCTAAGCGCTGAAACAGACACACACGCACGCACGCACACACACGCACGCCACGCACGCGCACACACACACACAGACACACACACGCACGCACGCACACGGCTATAAATGGGGAGAAAGAATAAAAGCAATGGAAAATTATAGAGAGCATATTATATACAATTATATATTACAATGTGATTCCCCTCCGAGTGGAGACAGGCTGCAGAGGGGATTGAGTGAGGTCAGGATTTTATGCAGGGGAAGAAAAGGTGAGTTTTGAGAGCGGACTTGAAGGAGACAAAAGTAGGTTGCTGACGGACTGAGAGAGGAAGTTTGTTCCAGGAGGTTAACTGAAACGTACGTGTGTGCGAGTGTGTCTGTGAGTGTGTTCGTTCTTTGATTTAACGTCTGTTCACTATGAGTGATATTAGACGGGGAAGAAAATGGAGGATGGGAGGTGGGCGAGTTGAATTGGGGGGCAGAGGGGAGACAGAGTATGAGACATGAGTAAGCGGGTAAATATAAAAATGGAACAAGATCTTAACACTAACAATTAACATTAACAATGCGAAGAAATGTGTGAGTGTGTGTGTGTGTGTGTGTGTGTGTGTGTGTGTGTGTGTGTGTGTGTGTGTGTGTGTGTGTGTGTGTGTGTGTGTGTGTGTGCGTTTGTGTTTGTGTGTGTGTGTGCACTCTGTGCGTGTGTGTGTGTGTGTGTGTGTGTGTGTGTGTGTGTGTGTGTTATGTGGAGGGGATATATGTGTGGGTGTGTATGTGCTGTGTATATGTAGTGCGTGTACTGAGTGTGTTTCTCTGTGTGAGTGTTTGTGTGTAGGCACGTGTATGCACGTGTCTGTGTATGTGTGTGTGTGTGTGTGTGTGTGTGTGTGTGTGTGTGCGTGTGTGTATGTGTGTGTGAGTGTGTGGTGTTTGTGTGTGCGCGCGTGTGTGCGTGTATGTGTATGTGTGAGTGTGCGAGCGTGCGTTCGTGCGTGCGTGGGAGTGTGGGCGTATGTATTTTGTGTGTGTGTGTGTTTTGTGTGTATGTGTGTGTGTGTGTGTTTGAGTGAGTGTGTGTGTGTGTATGTGTTTGTGTGTGCGTGTGTGTACGTCTGTGTGTCTGTGGGTGAAAAAACAAAATGAGTCAGCTATTCGTTCTGTGTGTTGGTATAGATGAGTTGCAAAAATAATTAAATAATGAGTCAGAGATGATGTAGTCATTTGAAGAGCGTCATACGCTCACCGACCCGCCTTCTCACTCACACACACACACACACACACACACACACGCACGCACGCACGCATGCACGCACACACACATACGCACACACCTGCACACGCACACACCTGCACACGCACTCACACACACGCACACATGCACACACACAAACACATACACGCGCACATAGACATACGCAAACACACATACACACACGCGCGCGCGCGCGTACACAAACACCCGCATACGCATACACATACACAAACACAAAGCATACAAACACATACATACACACGCACACACGCACGCACTAAAGACACTTACACACACGCTTACACACACACACACACACACACACACACACACACACACACACACACACACGGACACGCCCGCGCACACATTCACACACGCGCACTCACATGCACACACACGCACACACTCACGCACACACACACACGCACGCACGTACACAAACACACATACACGTACACAACACACAAAACATACAAATACAAACATACATACACACACACACGCACTCACAAAAGCCATACACACACGCGCGCACACATACGGACACACATGCGCTGACATTCACACACGCGCACTCACAAGCACACACACGCACACAGACACAATCACGAATACACACACAAACACGCACACGCACGCATACACATACGCACGCACGCACGCACGATGAAAAGACAAAAATAGACGACGTGTTTTCCTTTTGAAAATGTCAAGTTAAAATTATGTTTGGGAATTATCGGTTACAGTATATTAGTCAGTCAATCAATCAATCAATCAGTCAATTAATCAATCAATCACTCTATCTATCTCTCTGTCTTTCTGTCTGTCTGTCTGTCTTTCTGTCTGTCTGTCTGTCTGTCTGCCTTTCTGTCTGTCTGTTTGTCTGTCTGTCTGTCTATCTATCTATCTATTCATCTAGATAGATATGAATGAATGAATGAAAATTTATATCGCGCAACAAAAATCTCCATGCTATAAAAGCATGCTCGCGGCGCACGGTGGGGGGGAGGGGGGGGGCACAAAACAATTCCACACAGCCTTTGCACCAACATTCATAAAGGCATTCAAGGTATTCACATTCAAATAAACAATCCCATACAACATTAGAAAAAGTGTGTCTTGAGACTAGATTTAAAGGATGAATGAGTCTTTTTATCCCTGATGCTCATGGGAAGCATGTTCCATGATAGATAGATAGATAGATAGATAAAAACAGACAGAATACAGACAGATAAATAAATAGGTAGATAGATAGATAGATAGACAGATAGATAGAAAGATGATAAATAAATAGATAGATATATACATACATACATACATACATACATGTACATACATACATACATATATACATTTATACATAGCATACATACATAATACATAATACATCATAATACATGCATAACATACATACATACATACATACATACATACATACATACATACATACATACATAGATGGATGGATGGATGGATGAATGGATGGATGGATGGATAGACAGATAGATAGATAGATAGATACGATACATAGATACATAGATACATAGACAGATAGATATAGACACATAGAGAGAGATGGAGATTTATTGACGAGGAAAATAGAAGAGGATTTGCACACTGCTTTACATCTAGATCTGGGCAAAATTGGGACTAACTACACGTTGTAGAAATCAACACAAAAACATCTTTACATCCTAAAAGGTTAATTGCTAAATCTAAAATGTTAACCCTATGACTCCTGTGCCATATCCACCGGCTGGAAAAAAAACAAAACAAAAACAAAAAACTACTTTCGCCTCCCTCGCGCCGGCAAGCTCAAACTACGTAATTTTCTGGGAATATTTTTTAAACAAACAATTAATGTCCTTAGATTTTGGAGCTGCTGTGACAGTGTTAAATTGCCCATGACAAACAGTGGTAATTTGAGCAGACAATAACTTGAAGAGCTCACAGCTCACAGTCCATTAATAACTGCTCTTGTTCCTATCTCTATAATTAATTTTTAATTTTTACGTCATGCCTGCCTCTGGGTTTTGTTGTTGTTGTTGATTAAGTATATACGGATAGATAGAATTACTATGGTGCTTTGTACCCATTCGTCAATTTGTTCTTCGTCTATCTATCTGTGTATGCCAGAGCAAGCTTGTATGTATGCGTGTGTGTCTGTGCAAGTGCGTGTGTATGTGCAAATATATTTTATGTTTTTGTGTGTATAGTATTAGTAATATGTGATGTGTGTGTGTGTGTTGTGTGTGTGTGTGTGTGTGTTGTGTGTGTGTGTGTGTGTGTGTGTGTTTGTGTGTATGTGTTGTGTGTATGTATATGTTCATTTGTGTGTTGTGTGTGTGTGTGTTGTGTGTGTGTGTGTGTGTGTGTGTGTGTGTGTGTGTGTGTGTGTGTTGTGTTGATGTGTCTTCGTGTGTATGTGCTGTCCGGGTTGTGTTTACTTGTGTGTGTGTGTTTCGTGTTGTGTTGTGTGTGTGTGTGTGTGTGTGTGTGATGTGTGTGTGTGTATGTGTGTGTAGCGCGCGCTGTGTGTGTGTGTGTGTGTGTGTGTGTGTGTGTGTGTGTGTGTGGTGTGTGTGTTGTGTGTGTGTGTGTGTGTGTGTGTGTGTGTGTGTGTGTGTGTGTGTGTGTGTGTCGTGCGCGCAGGGCTTTCATTTTTGCCGTTCTCTCGCGATCTGATCAGAGAAAAATCTGTTTTCATTCCAATTACACTCTAATTATTGTAGATTTAATATTTTTTCTCATAGCATCTGCCGGTTCCGGGAAATGATTGTAATCTGGACAAAACCGTCTTCAAAAGAGGGCTTTGTGCCAACAGCAGTGATATCTGAAACATCACAGAGTCGTACTGGGTGGAGCTAATTTAAAGCTGACACGCAACAGTGAATTAAAGATTACTCTGCGCTCTAATTCGTGCTGCCTCTGTCTCTTGTCTCTCTTTTCTCTTTCTCTCTGTCTCCTCTTCCTCTCTCTCTCTCTCTCTCTGTCTGTCTTTTTCTCTCTTTTTTTTCTCTGTCTATCTGTCTCTTCTCTCTGTTTTCTCTGTGTCCCTGTCTCTTCTTTCTCTCTCTGTGTCCCCTCTTCCCTCCCTCCCCTCTCTCTATATCTTTTTCTCTGTCTCTGTCTCTTGTTTGTCTGTCTGTCTCTCTCTCTCTATCTTTTCCTCCACCTCTCTCTCTTGTCTCTTTCTCTCTCTTCTCTGTCTCTGTCTCTCTTCTGTCTCTTCTGTCTCTCTCTTCTTTCTCTCTCTCTCTCCTCTTGCTCTCTCTCTCTCTCTCTTCTCTCTCTCTTCTGTTCTCTCCTTCTTTGTTCTTCACTGTCCTATCTTCTGTCCTCCATTCTTCTCTCTCTCTGTCCTCTCTCTCTCTCTCTCTCTCGCTATGCCTCTCTGTCAATGTCTCTGTCTCTGTTTAGTCTGTCTGTCTCTGTCTCAGTCTGTCTGTCTGTCTTGCCTTCTGTCGTCTGCCTGTCTCTTCTGTCTGTCTTTCTGTCTTTCTGGTTGGCTGTCTGTCTCTCTCTCTTCGTCTCTCTCTTTCTCTTTCTCCTCCCTCCCCCCCCCCTCTCTCTCTCTCTCTCTCTCTCTCTCTCTCTCTCTCTCTGTCCCTTTCGTCTTACGTTGCATACTGTGATTTTGGTAAAGTGGCTTCTCCTGTCAATAGTCGAGAGAGAAAGCGAGTGATCTAAGAAGAAAGAGAGAGAGAGAGGAAGAGAGAGAGGGGGCGGAAGACAGACAAACAGGCAGACAGAGACAGACAGAGAGACTGGGAGTTAGAGAGACAGAGAGAGACACAGTGAGAGAGAAGAGAGAGGGACAGACAGACAGACAGACAGAGACAGAGAGAAAGAGAGAAAGAGAGAGAAGAGAGAAGAGAGAAAAGAGAGACAGCAAAAAGAGAAAGAGAGAGAGGGGAAAGAGACAGACAAAGAGACAAAGTGACAGAGAGACAGACAGAGAAGAGAGATAGAGCAGGAGAGGAGAGAGAGAGAGTGAAGAAAAGAGAGAAAGAGGGGGAGGGAGAGAAAGATGAGAAAAAGAGAGGGAGAGAAATAGAGAGAAGAGAAAAAAAGAAAAAGAGAGAGAGGGGGGGAGAGAGCGAGAGAGAGAGAGACAGAAACAAAAAGAGAGAGACAGACAGACAGACAAACAGACAGAAAGAGAAAAAAGAGAGACAGACAGACAGAAACTGAAAGAGAGAGAGAGAGAGAGAAGAGAGAGACAGACAGACAGACAGACAGACAGACAGAGAGGTTTTACCAATTCTAAAAGATGCTCTTTATGAATTTTTACCCCTTAGAATAAAAAAAAAAAAAGAAGCAAGATATGTTTTAGTGTTACAGTTTAAAATAATACATCAATAAACTAAACCAAAAAATCGAACATATTTGACGATCCCTACAGCTACTATGCCAGCCAGCTTCAGAATGAGCGTTTAACTAGTCTTTTCAAGCCCCAGTCCACTGCTTCACGAGGGAGCTCTCTCCCTTAATGAAAGAAAGACAAGGGAACAGAATAGAATTTTCAAAAAAAAAAAAAAAAGGCTGGCACTTGTGTCCCCATGCGGCAGCCAGTCGGGGGGGCGGACAGGCCTCACAGATGGGTGCTTAGTCTCTGGTACTATCTGCCCTGTCTGGGCCACTCCCCAGCTACAAAAGACGCTCGTTTGTAACTCATTGGGTCCTCATGGGGTAACAATGGGTTCCCCGAGACAGAGCCCATTTGGGGAGGGCCTCCCCCTTTTCTAAATGGCCAGCCAAGCCAAGCCAAGCCAAGCTGCGGCCACTCACTCACTCTACCTTCTCTCTGTCTGCTCCGAGTTCGCCCGAGAGAAGGGTCGGTTGAGACAATGGCTTGGGCTCTTAGTTTTGATCGGTTCGTTGCCATCTGAATATCTTTGGGTGATGTATGTGGGATCTGCATATTTTTGATGGGTCTTGGGTTTTTTTTGTGTGAGTGTCTGTGTTTCGGGGTGGTTTTTTTTTGTTTTGTTTTGTTTTTCTTTTTTCTTTTTGTTTTTGTGTTGTTTTTTTTCGTTGTTTTGTTTTTGCTTGTTTTTGTTTGTTGTTGTTGTTGTTGTTGTTGTTGTTGTTGTTGTTGTGTGTGTGTGTGTTGTGTGTGTGTGTGTGTGTGTGTGTGTTTGGGGGGCAGGTGTTAAAGATCGCAGCTTTGGTTTCATTCCCTTTTTCGTGCTTTTTTTTTTCTTTGTTGGTTGCTGTGCAGGCCTAGTGTTGTGTATGTGTGTGTGTGTGGGGGGGGGGGTGGGGGGTGTGGTGGGGGATGTTTGTGTATGTGTGTGTGTGGTGTGTGTGTGTGTGGTGGGGGGGTGGGTGGGTGGGTGTATGTGTGTGTGTGTGGGGGGGGGTATTTGTGTGTGTGTGTGGGTGTGGGTGTGGGGTGGGGGGTGTGTGTTTGTGTTTGTATGTGTATTGTGTCTGTGTGTATGTGTGCGTCGTGTGTGTGTTTGTGTGTATTTGGGCGAGTGTGTGTATGTGTGTGTATGTGTGTCTGTGTGCGTGTGCGTTTATTTGCGTGTGTTTATGTGCGCGTGCGCGTGTACATGTCTTTGTGTGTGCGTGTGCGTGTGCGTGTGCGCGCGCGTGCATGCGTTCGTTCGTTGTGTGTGCGTGCGTGTGTGTGTGTGTGTGTGTGTATGTGTATGTGTGTATTTCAGTTTCAGGTCAAATGGTTAATTAAAATAAAGAAGAAAGACGCGTATTTCATTATTTCTCTACACTCTGATTTTCTTTCCACTGGTAGGACCTCAAGAACTTTCTAGTGCACATGACTTATGCACGGTGATGGCTTGTGTCATTATTTTTTTTTATCTTCTCCACCACATGGCATCAATGTCTGTGTGTCAGTGCATTTGGAACTTATACAGAGCTCTGAGAAGCCAACTTGAGAAGCTGAAACTGCACTGAAACTATACCCTGTAAGCAATGTTTCATTGCTTGATAAAATCGTAGTCTGTGTCAGAAATTCGATGTCAGTGATGGTGATCCAGTGAGTACGATTTTTTGTTTGAATGGCAAGTTCTGCGTGTAGAGGTCCCTGCTTGTCTATTTGTCTCTCTCTGTCTCTTAGTTCCAGCTTTTTTTTTTTTCTCTTACCTTCTCTCCACCAGAAAGAGACAGACAGAGAGACAGACACACAGAGAGATAGACAGAGAGATAGAGAGAGAGAAAGAGACGGTGAGACAGAGAAATACAGAGAGAGAGACAGACAGACAGACAGACGGAGACTGAGACAGAGACAGAGACAGTGGAGAGACACACAGACAGACAGACAGATAGATAGACAGACAGAGACAGACAGATAGACAGACTGAGACAGATAGAGACAGACAGAGGAGAGAGACAGAAACAGACAGAAAGCCTGAGAGAGGGAGAGACAGACAGACAGACACAGAGACAGAGACATAAAGTTAGAGACATAGAGAGACAGTGATTCAAAGGCAAAGACACAGAAAGAGAGAGATGGGCATCGAACCGAATCGCTAACAAATTTCGTTGGTTATTAATTATTGTGAGATAAGACCTGTCAACATTCGAATTTGGCTATAGCACAACAAAGTCACGATTATCAAGATGAACAGCCAACTGGCAGCAATGCAACTTGTCGTGTATGTATGTGTGTGGTGTGTGTGTGTGTGTGTGTGTGCGTGTGTGTGTGTGTGTGTGGTATGTGTGTGTGTGTGTGTGTGTGTGTGGTGTGTGTGTGTATGTGTGTGTGTGTGTGTGTGTGTGTGTGTGTGTGTTTGTATGTGTGTGTGTGTGTTTTGTTTGCAGTTTAACGTCCGTCCGCACCCACATAAGCGATACGGCAGACGGGTTTGTTTTGAACCACTTAGAAATTGCACATAAAATGCTATATTTTATGTTATAAACATGTGTGTGTGTGTGTGTGTGTGTGTGTGTGTGTGTGTTTTAGACTCAAATCTTTTTAACATTGAAAAATAATGAGTAAACTAAGATTTAGATTGTTTTGTGAAATATTTCTCAACTAGCCTATATCACAACTGAACAGAAAATGATCGAGCCTTTCCACACACTAGAAAAAAAAGGGGTGAAACAATAAATTCTAGTAATCTCCGTCTTTATAAAACAGTAACAATAATAAGAACTGTGAAAATCTAGATTTTGTATTTCTCGAGAACATTGGGACCTTAAAATAGCATCAAATGAAATAAAACTTACACTAAAATAAAGACAATGGTAGACTGCCACAGCAGTGAAAATAGTATATTGAAAACTTCCTGAGAAAATTATGTTTGCACACTTTCTCAAAAATTGCTAATTTTAGCTCTGTCTCTGTCTCTG
>CM060315.1:25416736-25456736 GCA_030674185.1 Monoplex corrugatus | reverse complement strand
AGAGAGAGAGAGAGAGACTGGGCACCAGTTTCTCTAGTTACCGCTCGTGACAGCTGCCCCCACGTTTGTCACCGGTTCGCTAAGCCGGGTATCATTCACCCCTGTCATGTCTTCCATGTCCGACAAGTTGGTCCCGCATCCTGGAGGCGGATAGAGTTACCCGTTTGCCGTGTATGGGATGTCCTGACGACAGTTCGCGCCCATCCCTCTCAATAAGGCGTCATTGTGGCCTCCTATGCGTTCTTGATTACTGTCCATTGTGAGGGGGTGGTTCATTTTCATGGTTGTTCAAAGGAAACCATCAGCGGTAAACTGGGTTGAGTTTTCAAACTAGACTTCTGTTTGGATGTCAGCAAGGGCTACAGATAATAATATTAAAAAAAATGAAGAAAAAATTATGGTGGTGGGAGGGGGGGAACTTTCTTGTGTGTGTTGGGGGTGGGGTGGGGAGGGCGGGGGTTTTGTGTGTGTGTGTGTGTGTATGTGTGTGTGGGTGTGTGTGTGTGTGTGTGTGGGCGTGTGTGTGTTTGTTTGCGCGAGCGCGTCTCTCTGTCTTTCTGTCTCTCTGTCTCTGTCTATCTCTCTCTCTCTCTCACTCTCTCGCTCTCTCTCTTTCTCTCTCACTCTCTCGCTCTCTACCAATCTCTCTCTCTCTCCCTCTTTCTGTGTGTGTGTGTGTGTGTGTGTGTGTGCACGTGCGCGCGCGCGAGCTTATGTATATGTTTCTCTCTCTCTCTCTCTCTCTCTCTCTCTCTCTCTCTCTCTCTCTCTCTCCATCTCTCTCTCTCTATGTGTGTGTGTGTGTGTGTGGTGTGTGTTTTGTATGTGTTTCTCCGAGGGACTTTCATGGAATTAATCTCACGAAAAAGTAATGAAAAAAGGTAGTATGACGCTGTGTGTGTGTGTGTGTGTGTGTGTGTGTGTGTGTGTGTGTGTGTGTGTGTGTGTGTGTGTGTGTGTGTGTGTGTGTGTGTGTTTTATGTGTGAGTGTGTTTATGTGTATGTGAACGTGCCTGTGTAGTAAGTAGGGGACAATTCGACATGCACGGTAGTAGAAAGGGGACGTGTGTGTAATTTGGGGACGTCCCCAAAGTACACAAAATTAAAATTGCCTTTAAATCGCAAAATAAGCTTAAAATAGTATAATATTGCGTATAAAAGATAAATTACGTCATTTAAAAAAAATGTCCCCTAATTACTGCATATTTTGCTTGTAGTAATTGGGGGGCGTCCCTTAATTACTACAGCCCACTGACTCTGTTTTCACACAGATGGAATTACACAGCTTTTCAGTTTTAGTCAGTTTAAAAGCGTATGTCTTTAGCTTCATTTCTGTCTGAGATTGATCTATTGATTATGGTTTTCTGTCTATTGTTATTGCTGTGTAAATGCTGATGGTGCTGTCATTGTTGTTATTCTACCATCTTCCTTGTAAAGAAAATAACAGATTTTGTTGTCTAACACTGGCATTAACAGATTTATTGACTGAATAATTTACATTGGCCTCGATTGATTTTAAGGTGTTTTGTTTTAGTAATTTAATACATTTTTTTAAAAACTGAAATACTGCCTGTGTGGCTTGATTTAAATTGTAAATTATTTATTTATTTATTTATTTATTTATTTATTTATTTATTTATTTACTTATTTATATATTATTTATTATTTATTTATTTACTTATTTATTTATTCATAATTTATTCATTTATTCATTATTATTATTTATATATTTATGTGTTTATTTATTTGTTTATTTATCAATCCACCAGAATCACTCCATAAGTGTTTCACCACAGACCTACCTAACATCACACAGACATGTAAATAGCCTTGTCAGACTGTTAAGGGCACTTCAGATATACTGCTCCAAGTTTGGAGTTTGATCGTGAGGGATTCGTTGCACTCTGACGATCCCTTATGCGCTCCACCAAATCTGCCATCTGCCGTCTGACAGACTATCTAATTCTAAACTGTGTGCGCTGACAGTCTTGAAATGAAGGGGGAAAGGACAGCATCTTTGAGACACTCGACTGACACTGCCAGAAAGATTAAAACATAAAGAGGGACAGTGAGCTAGCCAGTTTTTTTTTTCTATGTTGTGGGCTGAAACTGGACTCGAGTCATCAGACTTTGAGATCAAGGGTTCAGATCCAACAGCCAGCAGACCTGCTCAAAAATGAGCGATAGAAATAGCACCCTAAACTACATGTGTACAAACACACGCACACACACACATGCACGCACAGACGCACACACACACATGCACGCACAGACGCACACACCACGTATACACACACGCACACACACGCCCACGCGCACCACGCGCGCACGCACGCACATACGCACGCACACATGCACACACACATGCACACGTACGCACACACGCACTTGATACCAGATCCTTCACGTAGGCAAACCCTGTGTGGTATCAAGATCTTCACAATACCGAAGTAAAAGAAACAAAACAAGAGAGAAAAAGCCAACCTACACGACCTTAAAGGCTTATTGGTTACCTTCGCGTCCGTTTTCATAGACAACACATATCTACGTTGGAGGCCAACCCATGAAGATTAGAGTTTTACGTCTCTGAGATGGAGGTAGACTGCTACAGTGAAATAGATGCTTACGCCTCTTTACGCTCCTCTGTTTGGTTTGCCCACCCTGGGGAAATGGCAGAGACATGTGAGGGACGATTCCAATCACGGGTTTCATTCCACTGATTCCCACCAAAGTTCCCTCCAATTGGTTCCTCTCAAATTACCCCTTCCCCCTTTGTTTCCCACACCCTGAGTCCATTCCTTTGGTTCTCTCCCAAATCCCCACCCCACTGCCATTACCCCTGAAGTTCTTTTCCATTTGTACCCCTCCCAGCATTTCCATCTTCCTCTGAGCGTCGCCCCGTTGAATCTCCTCTCCCTTCACCCACTCCCCAAGATCTAACCCAGAGTTCCCTGTCGTAAGTAACCCCCCTCCCTCGACTCCCCTTCATCGGTTACCTTCTCCTGAAGTTCTCTTTCCTATGTTCCCTTGTCCATAAATTCCTCCAATGTTCCCTCCCCTTGTTCTTCTTACCTCAAGTTTCCTTTCCTTGTTTCCTTTTGAACTTCCCATCCACTTGTTAACTCCTCCCAACCCACAGTTTCTTCCATTTGTCTCTCCCATATTGTCTCCACCCACCCCCACAATTCTTTCTCCCTAGTTTCCGTTCTACTTGTACACCTCCCTTCCACTTGACCCAAAGTTCTCTCCAACTTGTCTCCGTCTCTCTCTCTCTGCCTTCCTTTAGGTTCCTTTAGGTTCCCTTCCACTACTTCCTCCCCCCTTCCAAAAGTTCCACCGAAGTTCCCTTCTCTTGTCTCTTTGTCCTGAAGCATATTTCCCTGCTCAACTTGCCCTGAAGTTCCCTCCTACTTGTTTCCCCATTCCACCTCATTGTTCCCTTACATTTTGTCCATCTGCCAACCCCACATCTGTAGTTCCCTCCCTCCGTTTCACCCACCCCCACCCAGAGTGCCCTTTCTCCGTTTATTCCCTCCCTCATTTCTTCCCTCTGTTTCCCCTCCCCCTGCATCTGGGTTCCCTCTCTCATTTCTCTCCTCTCCAGAGTTCCCTCTCTTTGTTCTCCTCCTCCAGAGCTCCCTCTGTTCTCCCTCCTCCAGAGTTCTCTCCCTATGTTCTCCCTCTCTGTCTGGTGTTTCCTGCCTCTATCCCCCCCCCTCCGGAGTTCCCTCCCTCATTTATTCCCCCTCCAGAGTTCCCTCCCTCCCTTTCTCCACCCAGAGTTCCCTCCCTTTGTTCTAACCCCCTACGTCCAGAGTTCCCACCCTCTAATCTCCCCCCCCCCCCACACGACCCCGTCTGAAGTTCCCTCCCTCTGTTCTCCCCCCCCCCTCCTGTCCAGAGTTCCCTCCCTCATTTCTCGCCTCTCCAAAGTTCGCTCCCTTCGTTTCTCCACCCAGAGTTCCCTCCGTCTGTTCTCGCCCCATCCGGAGTTCCCTCACTCTGTTCTCCGCCCACCCACCCCCATCTGGAATTCCCTCCTCCCTCCTATCCCCTTCCCCTGTTTCCCCCATCTGGAGTTCCTTCCCTCCCCTCTGGAGTCCCTCACTCTGTTTTCCCCTCTTCATGAGTTCCCTCCCTCTGTTCCTCCCTCCGGACATTCCTCCCCCTGTTCCGCCTACCATTTGGACTTCACTCCCTGTTTTCTCAAACTAAAATTGCGATTCTACAACTCCAACCTTCTATCAACTGCACAATTGTGAAACGTGGTACTAGAAAACAAGTCAAAATAAAAAGCCCGAATCCTTTGACCTTGAGTACCTACGCAAGATATTGGGCATCAAATGGAAAGTCTGTGACAACGATTAAGTAAGGTCAAGAAGCAAACAGATCCCACTTACCATCATCATCTGCAAGCGTCGACTGAATTGGCTGGGCCATGCTACTATACTGCCATCTTCCAGACATGCCAACGAAGTCTTGAACTAGAACCCAGAGTACAATGAAGGAGGGGAAGACCAAAAATGAACTGGCGCGAGATGGTCGACAAAGACCTGTAACTGGTGGATAGACGCTGAGTGATGATCCGAGACTGAGGACTGAGATTCACTGTTTTTTGTTTTGCTTTGTTTTGTTTTGTTTTTGTGGTTAATGTTCTGATCTGTCTTCTTGTTCTTCTGCTTTACTTTATTATATTCAATTCATTTATTTTGTTCTTGTTCTTCTTGTTGTTCTTCTTCTCGTTTTTCTTGTTCTTGTTCTTGTTGTTCTTGTTATTGTCGTTGTTCTTGTTGTTGTTGCTGGTTTTTTGTTTTGCTGGTATTTTTTGTTCTTGTTTTCTTCTTCGTTTTCTTGTTCTTGTTCTTGTTGTTCTTGTTATTGTCGATGTTCTTTGTTTGTTGTTCTTGTTGTTGTTGCTGATATTTTTGTTGTTCTTGTGTTGTTGTGTTGTTCTTGTTCTTGTTGCTCTTGTTTTTTCCTGTTCTTGTTGTTCTTGCTCTTCATGTTCTTGTTCTTCTTGTTCTTGCTGTTGTTGCCCTTGTTCTTCTTGCTGTTCTAGTTGTTGTTCTAGTTGTTGTTGTTCTTGTTGTTCTTATTCTTGTTCTTGTTGCTCTTGTTCTTGTTCCTTTTTTGTTCTGTTGTTGGTTTAAACAAAACTTTATTCAAGAAAAGAAGAGTCATAAATACAGCAAAGCGTGGGCAGGGTATCAAGCAATGGCTTATGTTAGCCCTCCCCAAAAACAATTGACACACTATTGGCTCAAATGCGGGCAATTTGTGAAATTTAAACCAACAAGAAACAAGAAAGAAATGAAGAAAAAAGCTAAAAGCACTACGATCATATCCTTAGCACACTAGGTGAAAGAAAACAATAAAAACAAAAATGAACCAAAGCAAACTAAGGGAAAAACTCAGAAAACCCAACAAAGCATGCAAAAACACCCACAATTGATATCACATGTTACTACAAACATAAATAATAGATGAAAAGAGTAAGACCTAGTTCCAAGATGCTGGAGGAATGGAGATAGATAACAGTTGCTTACTGGAGGTCCGGCACACAATTCTGTTGTTGTTGTTATTGTTGTTTTTATTCTTTTTTTTCTTTCTTTTTCTTGTTCTTGTTCATTTTTTTCTTGTTCTCTTTTCTTCTTCATCTTCTTTTGTTTCTGTTCTTGTTGTTCTTCTTCTTTTTTTTCTTGTAGTTCTTGTTATTCTTTTTCTTGTTTTTATTGTTCTTCTTTTTCTTGTTCTTGTTGTTGTTGTTGTTGTTCTTCTTCTTCTTGTGGTTGTTCTTGTTGAACTTTTTGTTGTTGTTCTTGGTCTTGTTGTTGTTACTCTTGTTGTTCTTGTTGTTGTTTTTCTTTTTATTCTTGTTCTGTACTTGTTCTTGTTTTTGCTCCTTTTCTTGTTCCTGCTCCTGTTCTTGTTCTTGTTTTTTCTTTTGTTCTTGTTGCTCTTGTTCCTGTTTTTATTCTTCTTGGTCTTGTTCTTGTTCTTGTTGTTCTTATTCTCGTTTTCTTGTTGTTTTGTTATTGTTCTTGTTCTTGTTGTTCTCGTTGTTGTTGTTCTTGTTCTTCTTTTTTCTTTGCTCTTGTTATTCTTGTTTTTCGTGTTGTTCTTGTGCTTGTAGTTTTTGTTCTTGTTTATGGTGTTGTTGTTTCTCATGTTCTTGTCTTCTATTGTTGTTGTTCTTGTTGTTCTTCTTCTTGTTTTTTCTTTTGTTCTTGTTGCTCTTGTTCCTGATTTTATTCTTCTTGGTCTTGTTCTTGTTCTTTTGTTCCTGTTGTTCTTTTTCTTGTTCTTGTTATTAACCTATTTACTCTTGTTTGTTCTTGTTCTTGTTATTGTTCTTGTTGTTCTTGTTATTGTTCTTGATCCTGTTTTTGTTCCTGTTCTTGTTCTTATTCTTGTACTTGGTCTTATTCTTATCCTGTTGTTGTTGTTGTTGTTGTTGTTCGTTTTCTTGTTGTTGTTCTTTGTTTCTGTTATTTTTTCTTCTTGTTGTTCTTGTTCTTGTTGTTCTGTTCGTGTTGTTGTTGATGTTGTTCTTGATGTTATTGCTTTTTGTGTTGATCTTGTTTTTCTTGTTGTTCGTGTTCTTCAGGTTCTTGTTATTCTTGTTGTTCTTGTTGTCCTTGTTGTTCATGTTCTTCATGTTCTTCATGTTCTTGTTCTTGTTGTTGTTCTTCTGGTTTTTCTTGGTCCTGTTTTTGTTGTTCTTGTTCTTGTTATTCTTGTTCTTGTTTTTTCTTGTCGTTGTTGTTCTTGTTGGTTTTGTGGTTTTCGTTATGTTGTTCTTGTTCTTGTCGTTTTTGTTCTTGTTCTATTTCTTTTTCTTGTTTTTGTTGTTGTTCTTCTTGTTTTTTCTTTTGTTCTTGACGTTCTTGTTCCTGTTTGTATTCTTGTTGTTCGTGTTCTTGTTCTTGTTGTTGTTCTAGTTGTTGTTTTTCTGTTTTTTCTTGTTATTGTTCTTATTTTTCTTGTTCGTTGTTATTCTTATTCTTGTTCTTCTTATTTTTGTTATTGTTCTTGTTCTTATTTTTATTCTTGTTCTAGTTCTTATTCTTTTTCTTGTTGATTTTGTTGTTCCTGTTCTCGATCTTGATGTTCTTGTTGTTTTTTATTGTTGTTGTTGCTCTTATTTTTCTTATTCTTGTTCTTCATTGTTTGTTGTTCTTGTTTCTTGTTGTTCTTGTTGTTCTTGTTGCTGCTGTTCTTGTTTTTGTTCATGTTGTTCCAGTTCTTGTTCTGTACTTGTTGTTCTTGTCGTTGTTGTTCTTCATGTTCTTGTTGTTGTTGTTCTTGTTCTTGTTGTTCTTGTTTTCCTTGTTGTTCTTGCTTCGTGTTCTTGTTCCTCTTTTTGTACTTTTCTTGTTTTTGTTTTTTTTCTTGTTGTTCTCGTTCTTCTTGTTTTTCTTGTTCCTGTTCTTGCTTTTCTTGTTCTTGTTTTCTTATTATTGTTCTTCTCGGTCTCATTCTTGTTCTTTTCGTTCTTGTTCTTCTTGTATTTCTTGTTCTTCTTTGTCTAATTCTTGTTCTTTTTATTCTTGTTCTTGTTGTTCTTGTTCTTGGTGGTCTTGTCCTTGGTGTTCTTGTCTTTTGTTCTTGTTCTTGTTCTTATTGTTCTTGTTTTTGTTCTTCTTATTCTATTCTTTTCTTCTTGTTCTTGTTTTTCTTGCTCTTGTTTTTGTTCTTCTTGTTCTTCTCCTTCTTGCTCTTGTTTTTGTTGTTCTTGTTCTTGTTGTTCTTATTGTTCTTGTTGTTCTCGCTCTTGTTTTTGTTGTTCTTGTTGTTGTTCTTGTTGTTGTTCTTGTTTTCTCGTTCTTCTTGTTCTCTTTCGTTCTTTTTCTTTTTTTGTTCTTGTTCTTTTTGTTTTTTTGTTCCTCTTTTGTTTTTTTTCCTCTCTTCTTCTTCTTCTTTTTCTTGTCTTGTCTTCTTCTTTTCTTGCTCTTCGTTCTTTTTCTTCTTCTTCTTCTTCTTCTTGTTTTTGTTGCTGTTGTTACTCTTGTTGTTGTTCTTGTTGTTGTTCTTGTTTTTTTTCCTGTTGTTGTTTCTTGTTGCTGTTGTTGTAGTTGTTGTTGTTCATGTTGTTGTTTTTGTTGTTGTTTTGTTGTTGTTCTTGTTGTTGTTGTTGTTTGTGTGTGTGTGTGAGAGAGACGATCGGTTCATTGTGGATGGGACAACGTCGGCGCTTGCGTGATGGTTGCGCTTGCGGTTTTCGTCACACCCGAATCCGCGACCCCGAGGAGCGTTGTCCTCGCCAGGGTCACCGCCTTCTTTGGGTAACGTGTGAGGCGGTCCAGTCTCCCGCTGTCCTCCCCGAACAGTTGCCACAGCCTGTGCTCGGTGGCCAAGCATCTCTGGAGCCAGTGTGCCAGGTCTTGGTCCTCCTCTTTGCACATGGGACACACTGGATCCGTTGTTTGGTCAATTCTATTTTTATAGGCCCACAGCGAAGGGTGATGTCCCGACCTAAGCTTGGCAAGAAGGGTCTGGTCGCTGCTGGATCCCATTTCCGCCTTTCTATGCATGGAGTATGCCCCGTACACCTCTTTTGTTCTCTCATGCTTGATCGGGGGTTCCTTTTATTTGGGCGCAAGTGCTGCTATACGAGATGGGTCGCCCTGGGCCCGGGGTGGTCGTTGCCTGTTTTGTGGCTTCATCAGCCAGATCATTCCCGGGGATGTTGCTGTGACCTGGGATCCACTGTACGTCAAACGGAAAACGGAGATTTCTGAGACGAAGGCATATACTGTCGAGGGAGGGGGAGGTGCCAAGGAGGGCCAGGCAGAGCGACTGACTATCAGTGAACACCGCGACCGAGTCGGTCTTGCCGCATTCTTCTACAGCCCAGTCAGTCACGATTTCGAGGGCCCTCGCCTCTTCTTCGTAGGAGCATGTGTACTTGGCTCCTCTCTCCTTGAGCGTGTGTACAACTATCGGAGAGGATGGGTCTCCTGTAGTGATGACGACCCCAGCGCCGCCATCTGTTGTTCCCGCGCTCGCCGAGCTGTCTGTGTATATATTATAGCGTGCGCCCAATTCTCGCGCGATCCATTGCCGCGCTCAGTTTTCCTTCGCAAGTGTCATTTCTTCCACTTATTCCAGCGAGCTGTGGGAAGATCATGCTCGAATCCACTCCTTTTCGCACGGTCTGGTGTCGAAGTAAGTGAGAGGCCTGCTCTCGTGGGCGAACAACTGGGGGCTGCTGTTCGTGAGTTCGTCGGCTCTCTTTCTCCAACCCCAGCGCTTTAGGCGCTGTACTGCGTGGTCTGTTGCCGCAAGGTATCTAGGATGGTCATGGGGAAGGCGTGGTCTGTTGCCGCAAGGTATCTAGGATGGTCATGGGGAAGGCGTGGTCTGTTGCCGCAAGGTATCTAGGATGGTCATGGGGAAGGCGTGGTCTGTTGCCGCAAGGTATCTAGGATGGTCATGGGTAAGGCGTGGTCTGTTGCCGCCAGGTATCTAGATGGTTATGGGGAAGGCGTAGTCCTTTTTCCTTAGATCGGAGGCAGTTGGCATTGATGGTAGACCTAATGCTAAGAATTCCCATTTTGGCACTCAGCGCTTCTAGTGGTGATGACTTGGCTTTGCCGGTGATCATTCTCAAGCATTTATTCTGGACAACCTCCAGATGACGTTTCGGAGAGCCAGGGTTGCCAACTGCTACTAGCGAAATCGAGGACGCTGTGTATGTGGGCGATGTAGACCTTCCTGAGGTCCTCTTTTTCCAGCCCCAGTCAGAGTGTGCGACTGCGCCGAGCATCCTCATTTTTCCCGTCGCCTTGGTAGTCACGATCTCGACCTGTTTGCTGAACGTGAGCTGTCTGTCAAGGGTGACTTCCAGGAGCCTGGCGTGGGGTTCGTACCTTATGGTTGCGTTATTGACGGTAATGTTCGGCGTCCATCTCGCGTCAAGTGGTGACCTTGTGAAGAACGTAGCTTCACTTTTCGAACCATCAAGGTTAAGCTTCCACCGCCTGCTGCATTCCACGATTGTATCCTCCGCGCTCTGCGCGAGACGCTCCGAATCCTCAAGCTTTGGTGACGAAGCAAGGACAGATCCGTCATCGGCGTACAATGAGATTATCAAATCATCTAGTTGAAGCTTTGCCAGTTCGTCTATGTAGAAGAGGAAGAGAATGGGGGCGAGTACAGATCCTTGAGGAAGGCCTGATGAACCATCCCCACCACCGTTACCCAACGGCCCAAATCCAGCTGCAAGAAATGTGCCGGACGGATAATAGTAGACACCACCCCTGTCGTGTGCACCACGTGCAATCAACCTTTCCACAAGTCGTGCTCAGGACTAACTCTATCGTTACAAAACGCTGCTGCTGATGGCCAGTATGCCTGGAACTGTGACGGTTGCGAGATGAAGAACCAGCCTCGGGACTACACAAAAGTGGTTGGAGGAACGACAACCGAGTCGTCTGGTGAGGACTCCAAGAAGTGCACGGAGAAATCCCTGAAAATCCTGCAGTGGAATGCAAGATGGTTTGCTACCGAAAGTAAGTGAACTCGGCGTGCGGCTAAAGGAGGCGTATTACGATATCTGCCTGATCCAGGAGTCAAAAGTAAAGCCAGGAAAGAGGACCCCCCCCCCCTCCCATTTCGACGGATTCACATCAATCAGGGTGGACTGCAAGAATCAGGATGGTGGAGGTGGCCTCATCTCCTACACCAAGAATTCCCTGATTTTTTACACGTCCGCTACGATCAACTAGCGGAATTGAAATGTGGGTGTTCAAAGTAAAGATGGGTAAGAAGAAATGGGCAAGGTTCTGTAACCTATACTGCCCCCCCCCCCCCCACCCGGTCAGATCCCACACATCTCAGCAGAACACAAGCTTGGCGACCTGTGACCCTGTCTCCCCTGAATCCGCCATCCTCGGTGACTTCAACGCACACTCCCACCTGTAGGACACATATCAAACCCTGACGCGCGAGGTGAAGAACTGGTGAACTAGATACTTGATAACGACATGGTGGTCATGAACGACGGATCGCACACACGCATCAACACCAAGTCGCAGCATGACGACCCATCGACTGTCCCTGCCCCTTCTTCTCCCCCACCCACATCGGAGGGTAAAAGTGCCCCAGACATCTCTGTTTGTGGGTCGACGTGGAGTGGGAAATATACGAGGTGCTCGGTGCTCTGTGCTCTGAAGCTCTGACCACGCCCCAATATCCATTACACTCAACACCATAGTATCCCACGGCTCTGTCTTCAATGGCCAAGTGTCATGGAGGTCATCCGGAGTAGACTGGAAAGCCTTCTCCAAGGAAGTGGAAAAGGGCCATTGACGCTCGGATGAACACGACAGACACCATCCGCAACATGATGATAGAGTTCAACTCCATCCTGATATCCGCCGCCAAGATCTACGTTGGAACAGTAAAACCAGGTAGGAGAACAAAGTCCTCGGAAACCCCCACAGTCCATGGAGCCATCCGCAAGAGGAACAGACTCCGCCGCGAGATGAGAACTCGCCGAAGAGAGTGGCTTGAGGCTTGCCGGGAAGCGCAGGAGGCGATCAGCACGGCCAAAACCGACGCTTGGCGAAACCTTTTGGAAGACACCATCAATTCCCAGATGAAGCAAAAACATGGCGACTGATAAAAGAAAAACCTCAACGGAACCCCAGAGACGAATTCACAACACGAGGCGATGAACCACAACGGACGTCTGGTCACCTCTTCTTGTTGTTGTTCCTGTTGTTGTTCTTGTTCTTGTTGTTCTTATTCATGTTCTTCTTGTTGTTGCTTCTGTTGTTATTGTTTTTCGTGTTCTTATTGTTCTTGTTGTTCTTCTGGTTTTTCTTGTTCCTGTTTTTGTTGTTCTTGTTCTTGCTGTTCTTGTTCTTCTTGTTCTTGTTCTTGTCCTTGTTGTTCTTGTTCTTATTGTTGTTTTGTTCTTGTTGTTCTTGGTCTTCTTGTTCTTGTTCTAGTTCTTATTCTTGTTCTTGTTGTTGTTCTTGTTTTTATGTTTTGTTCTTGTTGTTCTTGATCCTGTTTTTATTCTTGTTGTTCTTGTTCTTTCTCTTCCTGTTCATGTTGTTTTTTCTTGTTGTTCTTGTTATTGTTCTTCTTATTCTTGTAATTCTTGTTCTTGTTCTTCTTGTTCTTATTCTTGTTCTTGTTCTTATTTTTGTTCTTGTTCTTATTCTTGTGCTTACTTTTTTCTTGTTCTTATTGTTCTTGTTCTTGTTGTTCTTGTTCTGTTGTTCGTGTTTTTGTTGTTCGTGTTGTTCATGTTCTTGTTCTTTTTGTTTTTATTGTTGTTCTGGCTGTTGCTGTTGGTCTAGTTGTTTTTGTTCTCGTTCTTTTCTTCTTCTTGTTTTTTTCTTGTTGTTCTTGTTCTTGTTGTTCTTGTTATTGTTGTTCTTGTTGTTCTTTTCTTCTTGTTCTTGTTGTTGTTGTTCTTGTTCCTGTTGTTTTTGTTTTTGTTCTTGTTCTTGTTCTGTACTCGTTGTTATTGTTGTAATTGTTCTTGTTGTTCTTGTTTTGTGTTGTTCTTGTTGTTCTTGCTCTTTTGTTCTTGTTGTTCTTGTTGTTCTTCTTATTCTTTTCTTCATGATCTTGTTCTTCTTGTTCTTGTTGTTGTTCTTGGTTTTCTTGTTGTTGGTGTTGTTTTTGTTCCTGTTCTTGTTCCTGATTTTGATCCTGTTGTTCTTGTTATTGTTCTTCTTGTTCTTGTTGTTCTTATTGTTCTTGTTGTTCTTGTTCTTGTTTTTCTTATTTTTGTTTTTCTTGATCTTGTTTTCTTGTTCTTGTTCTTCTCGGTCTTGTTCTTCTCGTTCCTGTTCTTCTTGTTCATGTTTTTCGTGCTCTTGTTCTTTTTCTTGTTCATCTTGTTACTCTTGTTCTTGTTGTCTTATTCTTGTTGCTTTTGTTCTTGGTGTTCTAGTTCTTGTTGTTCTTGTTCTTATTGTTCTTCTTCTTGTTCTTCTTCTTGTTCTTGCTGTTGTTGTTGTTGCTTTTGTTCTTGTTGTTCTTCTTGTTGTTGTTTTTTTGTTCTTGTTGTTCTTGTTGTTCTTGTTCCTGTTGTTCTTGTTTTTGTTCTTGTTGTTCTTGTTCTCGTTCTGTACTTGTTGTTCTTGTTGTTCTTGTTTTTGTTCTTGTTGTTCTTGTTCTTCGTGTTCTTGGTCTTTTTGTTTTTGTTGTTGTTCTTCTTTTTCTTGTTGTTCTTGTTCCTGTTCTTGTTCCTGTTTTCGCTCTTTGTTCTTGTTCTTGTTCTTGTTGTTTTTGTTGTTATGGTTCTTGTTATTCTTGTTCCTGTTTTTCTTCTTGTTTTTCTTGTTCTTGTTCTTCTCGGTCTTGTTCTTCTCGTTCTTGTTTTTCTTGTTCTGAATCTTTTTGTTCTTGTTCTTCTTATTCTTGCTTTTGTTGTTCATGTTGTTCTTTTTCTTGTTCTTCTTGTTCTTGGTTCCGCTTTATTCTTATTGTTCTTGTTCTTATTGTTCTTGTTCATCCAGTTCTTGTTCTTCTTATTTTTGTTCTTTTTGCTCTTGTTCTTCTTGTTGTTTTTCTTTTTGTTCTTCTGGCTCTTGTTTTTTTTGTTCTTGTTCTACTTGTTCTTGTTCTTCTTGTTCGTGTTTTTGTTCTTGTTATTGTTCTCTTTCTTGTTGTTCTGTTGTTGTTGTTGTTGTTGTTGTTCTAGTTGTTCTTGTTCTTGTTCTACTTGTTCTTTTTTGTTCTTGGGTTTTTCTTTTTGTTCTCTTTTGTTATTTTTGTTCTTGTTATTGTTCTTGTTGTTCTTGTTTTTTTCCTGTTGCTGTTCTTGTTGCTGTTGTTGTTCTTGCTCTTGTTTGTACTTTTTGTTTTGGTTCTTGTTTTTGTTGTTCTTGTTGTTGATCTTGTTGTTGTTCTTGTTGTTGTTGTTTTTGTTGTCATTCTTGTTGTTGTTGATCTGGTTTATTGGGGTTTTTTTTATTCTTCTTTTGTTCTTTTTCTTCTTCTTGTTCTTTTCTTCTTGTTCTTTTTGTTCTTTTTCTTGTTGGTTTGTTGTTATTGTTATTGTTATTGTTATTCTTGTTCTTGTTCTTGGTATTGTTCGTGTTCGTATTCTTGTTCTTGTTGTTCTGCTGTTCTTGTTCTTGTTTTTGTTGTTCATGTTCTTCATGTTCTTGTTCTTCTTGTTTTTGTTGTTGTTCTTGCTGTTGTTGTTGGTCTAGTTGTTTTTCTTCTTCTTCTTGTTGTTCTTGTTCTACTTGTTCTTGTTCTATTTCTTGTTGTTGTTGTTGTTGTGTGTTGCTCTTGTTCTTGTTGTTCATGTTGTTCTTGTTGTTCTTGTTCCTGTTCTTGTTTTGTTCTTGTTGTTCTTGTTCTTGTTTTGTACTTGTTATTGTTGTTCTTTTCCTTGTTCTTATTGTTCTAGTTTTGTGTTGTTCTTGTTCTTTTTGTTCTTGTTGTTCTTGTTCTTGTTGTTCCTGTGTTCTTGTTCTTCATGATCTTGTTCTTCTTGTTGTTCTTCTTGGTTTTCTTATTGTTTTTGTTGTTCTTGTTCCTGTTCTTTTCCTGTTCTTGTTCTTGTTGTTCTTGTTGTTCTTGTTCTTGTTGTTCTCGTTCTTGTTTTTCTTGTTCATGTTCTTCCTGCTCTTGTTCATTTTCTTGTTCTTCTTGTTCTTGTGTGTTTTATTCTTGTTGTTCTTGTTCTTGGTGTTCTTGTTATTGTTTTATGTTCTTGTTCATGTTGTTCTTGTTATTGTTCTTATTGTTCTTCTTCTTCTTCTTCTTGTTCTTTTTCTTGTTGTTGTTGTTGTTGCTCTTGTACTTGTTGTTTTTGTTGTACTTGTTCCTGTTGTTCTTGTTCTTGTTTTGTATTTTTTGTTCTTGTTGTTCTTGATTTTCGTGTTGTTTGTATTGTTCTTGTTCTTGTTCTTGTTGTTCTTGTTCTTCATGATCTTGTTCTTGTTGTTCTCGTTGTTGTTCTTTTTCTTGTTGTCTTTGCTTGTTCTTGTTTTTTTTTTCTTTCTTATTGTTGTGTTTCTTGTTCTTGCTGTTTTTGTTCTCGTTATCCTGTTTTTGTTTTTCTTGTTCTGGTTTTCTGGTTTTTGTTCTTTTCTGTCTTGTTCTTCTTGTTCTTTTCGTTCTTGATTTTTTCGTTCTTGTTCTTATTATTCTTGTTCCTGTAGTTCTTGTTTTTTCTTGTTCTTCTTGTTATTCTTGTTCTTGTTTGTTTTATTCTTATTGTTCTTGTTGTTGATGTTCTTGTTCTTGTTGTTTTTTGTCTTTTTGTTCTTGTTCTTGTTCTTGTTGTTCTTGTTCTTATGTTCTTTTTCTTCTTCTTGTTCTTCTTATTTTCGTTGTTCTTGTTCTTGTTGCTCTTGTTTTTGTTCTTGTTCTTGTTCTACTTGTTCTTGTTCTTCTTGTTTTTTGTTGTTCTTGCTCGTTTTTCTTGTTGTTTTTGTTCTTGTTGTTCTTATTCTTGTTGTTGTTCTTGTTGTTGTTGTTCTTGTTCTTATTCTTATTCTTGTTCTTGCTCTCTGTCTTGTTGTTTTGTAGGGGTTGTTTTTATTGTTGCACTTGTTCTTAATGTTCTTGTTCTTGTTGTTCCTGTTCTTCGTGTTGTTCTTGTTGCTCTTGTTCTTGTTGTTGTCGTTGTTCCTGTTGTTTGTTGTTGTTCTAGTTGTTCTTCGTCTTCTCCTTGTTCTTGTTGTTGTTGTTGTTCTTCTTCTTCTTCTTGTTCTTGTTCTTGTTCTTGTTCTTGTTGCTCTAATTGTTTTTGTTCTTGTTGGTCTTGTTGGTCTTGCTTTTGTTGTTCTTGTTTTCTCCTGTTGTTTTTTCTTCTTGTTATTCATGTTCTTGTTGTTCTTGTTTTTTCTTGTTGTTCTTGTATTTGTTCTTGTTCTTGTTGTGGCTGCTGTTCTTGTTATTGTTGTTGTGTTGTTGTTGCTCTTAATCTTTTTGTTTTTGTTGTTGTTGTTGTTCTTGCTGTTGTTGTTCTTGTTGTTGTTCTGATTGTTCTTGTTCTTGTGCTCATTGATATTCTTCTTGTTTTTCTCGTTGTTCTCGTTCTTGTTGTTCTTGTTGTTCTGTTGTTCTTATTGTTGTGCTCTTGTTTTTCTTGTTTTTGGTGTTGTTGTTCTTCTTCTTCTTGTTGTTCCTGTTCTTGTTCTTGTTCTTGTTTTCGTTCTTGTTCTTGTCGTTTTTGTTCTTGTTGTTCTTGTTCTTATTTTTGTTTTTTTGTTTTTGTTAGTGTTCTAGTTCCTGTTCTTGTTCTTGCTGCTCTTGTTCTTGTTGTTTTTGTGCTTGTTGTTCTTGTTCTTGTTCTTGTTGTTTTTGTTGTTATTGTTGTTCTTGTTCTTGTTCACGTTGTTCTTGTCCTTGTCCTTGTTGTTCTTGTTCTTGTTGTTATTGTTGTTGTTTCTCGTGTTGTTCTTGTTGTTATTCTTTTTATTCTTCTTGTTGTTATTGTTCTCCATGTTATTCTTCTTCATGTTCTTGGTCTTCGTGTTCTTGTTGTTGTTCTTGTTTTTTTGTTCCTCTTGTTGTTCTTGTTCTTGTTGTTCTTGTTCTTATTGCTGTTGTTCTTCTTGATTCTTTTTGGTCTTCTTGTTCTTGTTGTTCTTGTTCTTGTTGTTCTAATTCGTCTTGATCTTGTTCTTGTTGTTCTTGTTCTTGTCGTTTTTGTTGCTCTTGTTCTTGTTGTTATTCTTCTTTTTGTTCTTGTTGTTCATGTTCTTGTTATTTGTGTTCTTGTTGTTGTTCTTGTTTTTTGTTGTTCTTGTTGTTCTTGTTCCTGTTCTTTTCCTGTTTTTGTTTTTGTTGCTCTTGCTCTTGTTGTTCTTGTTGTGTTTTCTTCTAGTTCTTTTTGTTTTTGTTCTTCTTGTTCTTCTTCTTCCTTTTCGTCTTGATCTTGTTCTTGTTGTTCTTCTTGTTCTTATTCTTTTTCTTATTGTTCTTGTTCTCCTTGTTCTTGTTCTTGTTGCTCTTGTTCTTGTTGTTCTTGTTCTTGTTGTTCTCATTCTTGTTGTTCTTCTTGTTCTTGTTCTTTTTAATGTTCTTGTTCTTTTTCGTGTTCTTGTTCTTTTTCATGTTCTTGTTCTTCTAGTTCTTGTTCTCCTTGTTTTGTTCTTTTTGTTCTTCTTGTTCTTGTTCTTCTTGTTCTTGTTTTTTTTTTGGTTGTTCTTTTTTTTTCTTGTTCTCTTTGTTCTTCTTCTTGTTTTCTGTTCTTCTTCTTGTTCTTCTTGTTATAGTTCTTTTTGTTTTTGTTGTGATTGTTTTTTTTTTTGGTTTTTGTTCCTGTTCGTCTCGGTCTTTTTGTTGTTCTTGTTGTTCTTGTTCTTGTTTTCTTTTGTTCTTCTGATCTTTTTATTCTTCGTCTTCTTCTTGTTCTTCTTGTTCTTGTTCTTCTAGTTCTTGTTCTTGTTCTTCTTGTTCTTTTTGTTCTTCTTGTTCCTGTTCTTATTGTTCTTATTCTTGCTTTTGTTTTTCTTGGTCTTGTTCTTTTCCTTGATTTTTGGTTGTTCTTTTTCTTGTTCTTGTTCTTGTTCTTGATGTTCATGTTCTTGTTCTTGGTCTTGTTCCTGTTCTTCTTGTTTCTTTTTTTTTTTATTCTTGTTCTTCTTTTTCTTGTTCTTGTTCTTTTTGTTCTTGTTCTTGTTCTTCTTGTTCATATTCTTGTTCATATTCTTCTTGTTCTTGTTCTTCTTTTTCTTATTGTTGTCCTTGTTGTTCTTGTTCTTGTTCTTTTTTTCCCTTCTTGATCTTCTTCTTCTTCTTGCTCTTCTTGTTGTTGGTCTTGTTGTTGTTCTTGTTCTTCTTGTTCTTTTGTTCTTGTTCTTCTTGTTCTGGTTCTTCTTGTTTTTGTTCTTCTTGTTTTTGTTCTTCTTGTTCTTGTTCTTCTTGTTCATTTTCCCCCTCTCTTCTTGTTCTTTTTACTTATTTCTTTGTTTTGCTGTTCTTGGTTTTCTTTTGCATTTCTGCCAAGCGTTTCTTCTCCTTGTTCTTGCCTTCTTGTTCGTGTTCCCTTGTGTCTTTTTCATTTCCTCTTCTTCATCTTTTTGTTCCTTCTTTTAATTTTACATTTTTTCGTGTGTTTAGTTTTGTTTTTCTCGTTTTCTTGTTTGGTTTCTCCTTATTTGCGTTTTTCTTCTTGTTTCTGTAACATATTATGGAAGACTTACTTGGTTTTGATTTTTCTGTTGCTGCTGCTGCTTTTCACGATGCAGAGCGTACGCTACTATCCCAACGTGGTGTGAGGTCATTACGGGCAAACTGCAATAATGTGAACAAAAACTGCGTTAATAGGCAAATAGAAAATTTTTTAAGTCTAAATGATTTAATAGATTCAAACATAAATGGATACAGACATACAAGGTAGACGATGGATGTACGCTTAGAAATGTCGATAGACAGGGGTGGACAGACAAATGGAAGTACAAGATTCCACGACAAAAGAACTGCCCTGGTAAAGTCGTGTAGAAAACTCGCTTCCATAGGAAAACAAAAAAACATGCACACGCCGGAAAAACAAGCAAACAATCACAACAGACAATCAGTTAGTCATACGCACTTAAGATACAAACAAACATATTAGTCTCTGAACGGTTGCACAGTTGCACGAATCTGGAACAGATTCAAAAGGAAATAGCAGATACAGTGTTCTGGAAACTTTAGAAGCATTTCAGGTCACTGCACTCAAATCAGGGATTATTTCCATTTATGTTTAAAAATGAACTCCTGTTAGTTTTAAGGATGTATCATTTTGCGCTGTACATGTATAACAAACATTTCACAACAGGAAATAAAATCTCAGTTGGACAATTTTCTCGTATCTGTGATCGAGCAAACTAGGCCGAATTGGATTAGATTGCATTGGGTTCATTGTTTTTGGACGTAACGCAGTCTTTACCACGTGAAATGGGGGTTGACCTTCATGGAGAAAGCACGTCGCCATCGTAACGGCGCCACCTCCCTTTGTTATATCTGAATGCATGTAATTTTGTTTACCTTAGGGTGTTTTATTTGGCAGAACTCTGCCAAAATAAATACTGCTTATGGCATCTCCGTTTATTAGATCATTATTACTGTTTAATGCCCAGCTGCTTGCGCAGAGCTATGTCAGAGCTACAACCATAGCAAAATGTACACATCTCGATGACCCCGACAAAAAAATAGAAAGGAAATTAAGTACAGATGATGCATTCGCACGCCAATCTAAAGATATGCTAGCGGCATTGATCATTCCCTTGAATTTGTATCCATGAGGTTTTAAAAACAGAACCTGAACACAAACATGAAGATCAGTAACGACACTAAGACATATATAAATATGGCCTTAATTACCGAAAATTGCCTCTGCGTATCGTGTTTCCTTAGAGCCAAAAACGTAGTTAATACCTGTACCAACAGCCAATATCAATAGAAAGCATGTAAGACTGCACAGAACACAAAACAGATCAATAAACCATCACAGCACTCTGTTTTAAGTACAAACTTGTGGATTGTGGCTCTCGTAGCGTTTGTCGAATGAAACCAGAAGAATCAACACAGCGTTTGAAACTGTGTGGCCAAGTGCACAACAGATGACCATTTCTGTAATCCTCGGTAGTGTACTTGTCAATATCACCGCCTGTTATGCAAGAGACTGGGGTTCAAATCTCCGCATGATATTTTTTTCTTAAGTTATGTAGAAACCTCAAGATCTCGCCTATGAAAAAGGTTTAGTAATGGTAGGCCTTCGTCAGTCGACGTCGACTTTGGATGATGCGCCCTAGTGTGTCGATTCGAGTTGACGCCTCTGGAGCAGCATCCGCTGTGTGTGGCTGGTAAGGCCGATACAGGAAAGGCAGTCTCTGCGACATTGGATGCATATATGGATGCTGGCCATGGAACTGCCTTCACAGGAGATTGCTTTCCGCCAGACTCTCTTTTCCTCAGCCAAAGTGTGGATCTTCTTTTCTCCCCAACCCGAGTTGTTTCTGGAGCACACTGCACTATCTGTTGCGATCGGCTGCTGTGTCTTCCCAGCTATCTGCGTTGATGTCCAAAGCTTTCATATCGCGCTTGCAGACGTCTTTTGTGGGGCGGCCAACAGATCTCTTTTTCGGAGGCTAGTTCACCGTAAAGGTTTTCCTTTGGGATACGGCCATCTTCCTTCCGGCGCACATGGCCAAGCCAGAGCAGCCTGCGTTGTCTGAGCAGTGTGTGCATGGTGGGAGACCAGCGCATGCTAGGACCTGGGCGTTTGGTAATTTGTCGCTCCACACATGCATAGACAGCAACTTAACGCACGCGCGCTTATAAGAACAGGCACACGCACAGATACACACACAACACACACACACACACACACACATACACACACACACCTCTCTCTCTCTCTCTCTCTCTCTCTCCGACTCACACACACGCACACATGCACACGCACGCATGCACACAAACACGCGCGCACACGCACGCACGCACACACATACAACACACACACACACACACACACACACACACACACACACAACACACATTCTGTTCAGTTACCTTCGTCGAATACATTCGGGGCCTTTATTTGTGTGGCTGTGTGGCTTGTCAGCCACGTTGACAAAGGCAGATGTCATCAGTTTTCGTCCTTTGCCGTAAAGCAGAAGGGTTCTGGAACTCATCAGTAGTGTCCGTTCTGGGATGTCCGGAATAGTGTCCAGCTTAGACGTTGCTCATGAACTTTCTTCAGTCATCTGTCAATAAGGAGAAGATATCAAATGTATTTCTATTGTCTTTGTGTGTGGTGATGGTGGTGGTGGTGGTGGTGGTGGTTGGTGATGGTGGTGGTGGTTGGCGGTGGTGGGTGATAGTGATGACGGTGGTGGTTGGTGGATGGAGATGATGGTAGTTTCCTCGAACGTTGATTTCTTATTTACATTCATGAATACAGAAAAATTCATGTAAAAGAATGTTTCGTCCGTTATGCTTTTGTATATTATGTACAAGGTCTGTACAGACACACAGTAATGCTATTTGTTGTAAACGTATATTTGCAGAAGTGTGAAGCAGGACTCTTGCCAACGATGAAGTTGAAGGAGGACATGCAGTATCTTCAACTGGGGGAGACACGATAGATGAGCAGACAACACCATCCAGCATCGTCTCATCAAGACCATCAACATGCTCAGAATGCTGAACACCGTGTGGAGGTTCCCCCAAATCATCATGTGCCCTGCCGCATGGCGCTGGCGATCATGGCCCTCCATACGAATCTATCTATTGTCACTGCAAGTACATCTCCCACCCTCTTTCTTCATCCACTCCACAAGTACAGGAATGTCTAGTATTTTCTCCCTGGGTCTACTTGGTGCTCTTTTTTTCCTCTTCCTTTCATGTTGTGACTAGATACACTAATTTCTCCTGCCTCATAAAATGTCCTACAAATGTTGCTCGTCCTTCCCCCAAAAAGGAGAGAACAACATTTTATGAGAAAGAACGTTTAAGGATTTCCCATAATGAAAGATGAATTCAGAGCAGCATTGAAAAAGATGAAACCAGGAAAAAAGCCCCACGACCAGACAATATTACAATAGAGATGATTGAAGCCCTGGAGGAATTTGGAATTGAAAAGAAAACAATCCTTCTAAAAGAAGTTCATGGCACCGGAAAAATCCCCAAAGATATGTCAAAATCAATTTTCAGGGTATTACAGAAGAACTGAAGAAATTGTCCACAGGAAAAAGACATGCACATCAACTGGTTGCTCAAAATCGAAAGATGGTACGCTTATCATGGGAAAAGACAAAATATTAGATAGATGGGGTGAATACTTTAAAGACCTTTTTGACAAATACGGTCAGTAATGGAATCTGGGTTTCTTGTATCAAAGGTTGATCAGTTTTATTGTTCGCTCACGGCGGTGCGCACTGAAGCCAGTTCTCAACCCAGCAGTTGCGCTGAAGAAGTCGGCTGGATCGCCGATGAAAGCTACACAGTAAGTAGCCTTTTTTGTAACTGAGAGCCAGGCTTTATTGTTATTGTTATTTTATTTAATTTAAAGTCCAGCCGGCTGCGCACAGCCACCTCAGGCCTACAACCGTTTCAAAACATATACAATACTTCAACAGGAAAAAGGAGAAGAACATTTAGTACACATTTCAGTGCATTCGCGCACATAATCTAAGGAGATGCCCCTGGCTTTGACCACTCCGTCCAATTTATGGCACAATGAGTTTAAAAATCATACACGAATACAAATTCAAACAGAACTAGGGACACTAAAACATATAAGCTACGCACAAAAAGTTAAGGATCACTTGCACAAAAATTCATAACTTTCAAAATAAGAAAGCCAATGCGTTGAAGTTTGGCAAACATTTAATTCCATGCTTTAGTGATAACGATACACAATTGCCTTCAATTTCGAGCAATCGTTTGGTGTGTACATTTGATCAAAGTGGGTACGTATCGAAATTTGATTTCCCAAAGTCATTGAAATCACAAGACAGGGCATTCTGATGCTCCCAAAAGTTCAGTAATGCGTGTAACCGCCATGGCTGTTCTGGCACTCGACGCAGCGAGTCCTCATCGAGTTGACCAGGTTGGTGAAGATCCTCTGTGGAAGCGCCTGCCACTCAGCCTGCAGCATCTGGTAGAGGTGTTGGGCATCCCTGGGACGGGGGTGGTTGCTCCTCACTTTGCGATCCAGCTCATCCCAGAGGTTCTCAATCGGGTTGAGATCGGGACTGCATGTTGGCCACTCCATTCTGTTGACTCCAGACTGCTGCAGGAAGTCGTTGACCACCCTTGCCCTGTGGGGGCGAGCGTTGTCATCCTGGTAGACAGCCGTCGGTCCCATCTGCTGCAGTGTAGGCACAGCCAGATGTCGAAGGATCTCATCCCGGTATCGGAGGCCAGTCAGGTTACCCTGTACATGATACAAGGATTTCTGTGGTGAAGGCTGAAGGCCCCCCAGACCATTACAGAACCTCCACCAAAGGCCACCTTTTCTTGGACAGTGGTGTCAATAAAGTGTTGCCCTGGGCGCCTCCAGACCCTCAGTCGGCCATCGTTGTGGTTCATGGTGAAGTGTGATTCATCAGTGAACAGGACCTGGGACCATTGCTGACGTGTCCACCTCACGTGACGTCTGCAGAAGGCGCGGCGTGCTGCCCTATGGGATGGAGTTAAGCGTGGCCGTACAGCTGGGCGACGAGAACGGAGGTTAAACCCATGAAGGCGGTTCCCTATGGTCTGCTGGCTGATGTTGATATTAGTAGCCACCCTCAGCTGCCTTCGAATGATGCTGGAAGAGGCTGTTCTTGTCTGCAGGGCTTGTCGTTCAATGAGACGATCTTCACGTGGGTTTGTCTTCTTCGGTCGACCAGATCTGCGTCTTTCATGGACCCTCCCAGTGGCTGTGAAGCGTTGAATCAGTCTGACAATGACCGAGATGAACACCTGAAGTCACCTGGTCACTTCTCGCTTGGGAACACCATCTTGGAACCATGCAACAGCTCGTCCCCTCTCAAACTCGCTCAATTTTCGTCGTGGAGGCATTGTCAGATCAGGCCTACTACTGGTGGAATGTCTTCTTATAAAGCCAAGCAAGAGACAGCATCTCACACATAAACAGCAGTGCTTGCACGTGCATAATGGTTTTTCCATCTGGCTTGTGCAATGTGTTCAGGCAGAACGGTCCAAAACAAAGTCCTTTTTCGCAAGTTTCCGCTTTTCCGTTTGCGGCCAAGCTCAGTAGTAGAGAATCCCGTGCAATTTTCGCACTAACACAACATCGCCCACTTACAGCTGAACAAGAATTCATAACAATTTGGCTGGACTGAGAAATAAATAACAGTAGCGAACTGAGTTTATTACGCACCTGTTTTCTCATAGTGATCCTTAACTTTTTGTGCGTAGCTTACATACATATATGTACGGGCCCAGATTACCTCAAATTGCTTCCGCATATCTCAGTTCCCGAGAGCCCAAAATGCAGTTAATACATGCACCCAATTACCAGTCCTAAAAGAGAGTACGTAAGAGTTTATCGAACACATTCAGGCGAATGTACCAGCAATGCAGGAAATGATAGGAAGAAACGACAGAAAGCAAAGGAACAAGGCAGAAACAAAGTGACAGAAAAGAGGACATCACTAGCACAGAATTTCCAGAAGGTGGGGATGTTATTTATACTGAAACAATCCCCAGCATCACCACGGGTGGTAATCAGCGTAGTAAAGTTTGGAGTTTCAAGATGAATTCATTACACTCAGACAATTCCATATACGCTCCACCAGAATCTGACAGCAAGTAACTGATCCTATTCCTTAAACCTGTGCAAGACCCCTACGCGATGGTTAGTTCTTTAAACGGGGAGGAGGGAGGTAGGACTACTTGAGACACATCAAGTTAGCACCGTAAGTGTTTTTGAAACATTAAGATGAGCAGCGAACAGGCCAGTTCTTAAGCTGTCCACCGGAATTGAACTCGAGACACAAGATATCGAGTCCACGGATCTATCAACGGAGCCAACAGCCTGTGTAAAAATCAGACACCAGGGTTACAACGTACTACGAAAGAAGATAACTTATTTCAGGTTCAGGTTCATATTGCTTATAGCCCAACTGACTACTTGAGCCATATCAGGGCTAACACCACGTTAAAAACGACACCCAGGTAAACTAAAAAGACGACAGGTAAAAATCATGCTCACCATTATCCTTGCAAGTCTAAAATACATTTAAAGAAAGATACTGTAAATTACTTACTCTGTCCAACGTTCACAGAGCTGATGAATCAGTTGATTTGATTTCCACTTTGGGCCCTTTTAACCGCCCACAGACACTGCTAAATGGTCCAGTGAACAAATACAAATGTATGAATAAATAAGTAAGTAAGTAACAGCACTGGTTTCTTTTCATTGCTGGCACTAGTCATGGCAGAGCTCAAAATAATATTATTAAGTTTTAAAGTCTAACAGCTGAGAAATTCAAACTCATGGGTGATATGAATTCACGTGACGGGCAAGCCATTCCGCGTGCATATTTGTGTGTGTGTGTGTGTGTGTGTGTGTGTGTGTGTGTGTGTGTGTGTGTGTGAATGTGTATCAGTGTATGTGTGAATGTGTGTGTGAATGTGTGTGTGTGTGTGTGTGTGTGTGTTGTGTGTGTGTTATGTGTATGTGTGTGCGTATGTGTGTGAGTGTGAGTGTATGAGAATGCGTGTGGGGTATGCGTGTGTGTGTGTGTGTGTGTGTGTGTGTGTGTGTGTGTGTGTGTGTGTGTGTGTGTGTGTGTGTGTGTGTGTGTATGTGTGTGTGTGTGCGTTCGTATTTTTGTATGCGTGTGCCTTTGTAGGTGCGTGTACAGTCTAATTCTACAGCCGTTCAAATTAAGGAGGCAGACCTACCGAGATTTGGGTACCAAGATTGTGATGTTCAGTGTTTCAGTTCTAATTAACCGATCAACCATGATATTTGGCAAGAAGATACCTCAGACAGTATTCCTTGGATTGAATATATTTGTTGGGGTCTGTGAGTTATGAAAAGTTGACAAAAATTAATTAATCAAAAAATGTTCTCGCGAAAATGAAAAAATATAATACATACTTTGACATTTATAACTACACATATATTCATGTTAGGAATTTGACATTTAGTGATCAAACACATCTGTATAGTATGTATGGCATGTAGTAAAATCTTAGCTCTACTATCATTATTTTCTGTACACTCATCACACCAATTTTTAGAATAATTTTAATAAAAAATATTTTTTAATAAAACTTTTGATAAAAATGTTTTTTTCAAACAGAACTGCAAGATTGTACTACCAGGTATAGGTTCCTGTCCCTGCTATATGTGTGCCAAATATCAAGGAAATCGGATGAAAACTTTTGAACATATTATGTCTTATGTATACATCAGGATAGGTCTGGGTAGGTCTGCCCCCTTAACCCTGAGATTAAAAACGTGTATTGAAGTGAACTGCATGGCCTAGTAGTGCAAGGTCATGCCTAGGAAGCGGAAAACCAGATTCGAATCCAGGATTGTACAGAGATGCATGCTACACGAAGGACCTTGGTTTATCTTCTCATCTGGAAATACTAACAACCAAAGTCGCCATTCACAATCTCAGCTTGGGGTGGGGGGGGGGGGAGAGAGAGAGAGAGAAGAACTGTCCAGCCACGAACTGAACGCGAGTTTTTCGCATCATCGGCAAGTACGGTATTCATTGGGCCAGTTCTCCATTTAAGTTCTGATGGAAGGGGGAGGGGTTGAGAGAAAAAACCCTGTCCAACCAAGAATTGAACCCAAGTTTCTCGCATTGATGATATATAGTTTTTCCACTTGGCCACATTCTCCACTAGTCGCTTTTTTCTTTATTTATTTACTTGCTATTGCCATTGTTTAGTCTGACTCCATGATCTATATTTACTCCATGATCTGTAAGTTCCAGTGTAACTCTTGTCTCTTCGTTTATTCATCTTTTTATAAGGGCCTTTTCTGTCATTTCCGGAATACAATATATTCAACTGATAGACACATGAGACATAAGAGACTAAGTATTCCATGAAGACCATCTGGACCAACATATATTTAGATAGACATTTTCCCGTTTTTTTTCCCAAGTAATGATGACCACTAAAAATGCAATAACAACAGCAAAAACTTAACAACAAACAACAACAACAACAGCAACAACAACAACAACAGCAACAACAACAACAACAGCACAACAACAACACAGCAACAACAACAGCATTAACAACTGCAAAACTCGTTCTCTCCTTCATAATGTCTCGCATTGACTATTGCAATTTCACTCCTGTCTGGTCTTCCTGCCTCCACCATTCACATCCTACAGCGCATTCAAAACAATGCTGTACGCCTTGTACTCAAAAAGAAAAAAGCTGACCACATATCTCCTCTCCTGGCACAACTTCACTGGCTCCCTGATATCAAAGCGCATACAGTACAAACTAGACACCATGTGCTACAAAAGCCTCAATAACGCAGCCCCCGATTACCTGTCAAGCCTACTTGAGATCTATGTTCCCTCACGTACCCTCCGCTCTGCCTCCGATCCTCTGACTTTTCGCTTTCCACGCACTAAGCTCAATACCTATGGTCCACGAGCCTTCTCTGTTTCTGGTCCACTCTCCTGGAACAAACTTCCTCTCTCTGTCCGTCAGCAACCTACTTTTGTCTCCTTCAAGTCCGCTCTCAAAACTCACCTTTTCTCCTCCGCATAAAATCCTAACCTCACTCAACCCCCCCCCCCCCCCCCCCGCCCTCTGCAGCCTGTCTCCGCTCGGAGGGGAATCACATGGTTATAATATATAATTGTATATGCTATGCTCTCTATAATTTTCCATTGCTTTTATTCTTGCTTTTATTGCTTTTATTCTTTCTCCCCATTTATAGCCATGCGTGGTGTGTGTGTGTGTGTGTGTGTGTGTGTGTGTGTGTGTGTGTGTGTGTGTGTGTGTGTGTGTGGTGCGTGTGTGTATGCGTGCGTGTGTGTCTGCTTCAGCGCTTAGATTTGATTTTGTCAAGATTTTGCGCTATATAAATATTGTAATTATTATTAATTATAACAACAACAGCAAACAACAACAGCGAGAAATAGACCCCCAGGAGGCGGTCCTTCCAATGCTTGGCCTATTCATTTTGCACATTAAAACGGGTAAAGCCAATCGTGTGTGAGAACAGCAGAGACCATATTCACCCACAGACTTGTCTCTCTGGTGTCCAAACTGGCCAACATAAAATTGATTTAGGACTTCACTGGCTCGTCCAGAGCGAGAAGTTGGCAGCTTCGGCTCTGGGAAATTATGTGTTTGTCTGCTGTAAACTGTATCCTTAGCTGCCGTTGTTGAAAATTGGGTGCATGTGGTGTGTGTGTGTGAGGGGGGGGGGTGCGCGTGTGTGTGTGTGTGTGTGTGTGTGTGTGTGTTTGTGTGTGTATGTGCGTGTGTGTGCGTGTGTGTGTGCATGTGTGTGTGTGGGGGGGGGGATGTCAGAGAGTTGGGGCAGAGAGAGTGGTAGGGTAATTAATGCATGGTATGTTTGTATGGCGGGAAAGTACAATGGTGTGCAGAGGTTCACAAACGGTGTACATTGTGTTTTCATGAATAGAGTTTCGCGTTTACAAGTCCTTGTGAACTGCAATATTTCCACCCGCTGATGTGTTTCATAGCTCCGGTTTCTCCCCCCACCCTCATCCCACTATCGCCCTCTTCATTTCAAGATCTTGCCAGCGTATAGGATTTCGCACAGGTTCAAAGAACCGGCCAGATATTCGCTGACAGATTTGAATTGAGCGCATGCGGAATTGTGTCGGTGTCTTGAAGAAACTGGACTCCAGGCAATAGTCGTACATTAATTCATCTTGGTCGTTCATGTTTAACCCCAGCATCCCCATCAACTCTGTATTTCATTCTGCACTCACCCCCCCCCCCCCCCTAACGACATATGATAGCATTATCAAACCATTTTGATAATCGTCTATTTAACGCGACTATCCAGGTTATCATTAAACATTGCCCTCTTCTTACGTTTGTCGTCTGCAAGGTCAGGCCATATTAGGCGATGAACGTGGCCGTTTTTGTTCCAGTGGAAAAGGCCATCTCCATCTTGTTAGTGGGGCAGCAATCATTCTCAACCCAGCAGGTTGCAGGTGGTGGATGATAGATAGCGTTCAGATAAGGAGGTTTACCGCGAAATTAGTCAGGCTTGCATGGACGAGTACTAAGCAGTCGTGGATAGACAGGCAATAGTTTCCATCAGGATGGAACAGGATGGCATTTGGCAAGGCCCAACCTAGAAAATATCATTATGTTGCAGGATGGAGCTATCAGACAGATAAGGGCTGCCTTGAGTCCTAACCCATTGCGCCCACAAGGAGGGTTTGTTTTTATTTTGTGACCATAAGCTTTAGACAGGGTGTACAAAAACATAGAGGGCTGAAGACAGAAGAAGCAAGCCTACAGGCGCCTTCTGACAAACCATGGCATCATGCAGTATGACGCAAATATCTTAACATAAAAGGATGAAGACAGAAGAACCAGGCCTACAAAATCCAGAACAATACCAAATGCAAGTCTGGAGACTGACCAACGGCTAGTCATAATGTTGACTTTAGAAAAGGACAAAGCAATGTCTGGAAAGAAGATCAGACAACTTGAACAGATCAACATAAGAAAGCAGCAACAAAGACAACAACAACAACAACAACAAAGCAACAAAACAAAACAAAACAAAAAAACAGAACATAACACCCCCGAGAAAACAGGCGTCCAGAAAAAGATCCATAGGGCCATCACAGAGAACTTGAAACATGAAGAGAACAGCAAAACAACAGTAGAAAAAACATGGCAGATATTCGCTTTCTGTTTCTGTTTCAGTTTTAGTTTCCACGCTCAAAACAAATTCCACATGCATTGATGCCACAGATGCCACGCGATGGAGAAGATCCTAACTGATCGTGGCAACTTGAGAACCACCTATCGCATGTTTTTGTTTTGGTTTGTTTTGTTTTTTTCATATCTCATATTTGTATCAATCTGTCATTAAAACAGTCTCAACTGCATTGTACTGACGTATTTGTAATGTTAAAAAAGAAACAAACAATCAACCCCCAAAAACAACAACAACAACCAAAAAATAACACAAACAAAACAAACAAACAAAAACATACAAAACAGGAAATGGATGAAAACACAACCATCTACTCAGTACATAAACGTATATTCATATTCACATTCATATTCGTTTTTCGTCACATTGGATTTACAATGTGAAACTCAGGCTGCTCTCCCCTTTGACAGCGTGTCTCCGCAGTGCAGCATCACCCTTTTTTCTTTCTTTCCTCTTCACAATTTTCAACTGCCATGGGATCTTAAGTGTGTGCAGGCCAGAAGGTACACAGGTCTGACTCATTTTTCATCCCCTTCTGAAAGACTAGACATTCAGTTCGATTTTCCGATAAAAACTGAGGAGACAAGTCAAGACCTGAACGGGAAATGAATCCTGCAACCCTGAGGTTAGTTATTGGCAGGCAAACGTCTAAATCATTCTGCCACCCTTCTCCTTAACCTATCTCACCAACATCTTACATAACTATAGTAGAAATCACCCACCCACCCGTAAATCAAAACAACATAGGCCTATAGCTTCCTCTGCCCACTATTATGATTAAAATAACGTCTTCATCAGCCTCCTCAACACACTCCAGGAAACGTGTGGGACCAGGAAATCTGGAAGAGGTCCAAGAACAGCAACAGCATGGTGCATCATGGAATGACGCTGCGAAGGAGGCCATCAATGAAAAGACAGGGGCTGGATCAAATATTGCCTGGACATCTTGCAATAACACAATATATGTCATAATGCCAATCTGAATCGTTCTCCGCCTTTTCCTCTCACAAATCGCTGGACCAAGCGGCAAGGCGAAAAGTTGAGCTGTCAAGACAACAGGCCAGACTTCATACCATCAGTGTACGTAACACGCGTGATGAACGCACGCGCGCGCGCGCGCGCGCACACACACACACACACACACACACACACACACACACCACACACACACACACACGGTGGTAAAGAAGCGGGATGGGTGGGGGTAGGGGAAAGGTGTGGGTACAAACCGAGTCCAGAATTCTATAAAGAAAAGGGATAATGATTCAAATCAATCCATGGGATTTTCAGTGTGGCTGTGAGTGCATGTCTGTGCGTGCATGTGCACACGTGCATGCGTGTGTGTGTGTGTGTGTGTGTGTGTGTGTGTGTGTGTGTGTGTTTGTGTGTGTGTGTGTGTGTGTGGTGAGGAGAGAGAGAGAGAGAGAGAGAGGAGTGAGACTGTTAAGTAAAATGTCCTGACTTAAATAAAATGACCTGACTGTTAAATGAAATGTCAAATGTCCTGTTAAGTAAAATGTCAAATGTCTTGACTACTAATTAAAATGGCGTTGGCAATCATGACCTCCGTATGAATCTATTTTTTTGTCGCTGCAAGTATATCTCTTACCCTTTCTGTCCTCATCCACTCTGCAAAAACTACTAGTTTCTTTCAAGGTCTGTCTGGTGCTCTTTTTCTCTCAGATATCCTGTACATTTTCTCGACTCATAAATGAAACAATTTTAGGATGTCTTGATCATGGCTTTCCGCACTTGTAACACGTGAACAACTCACCTATACAACGCCAGCTGGCGGCGGTCATCTTTCGTCGACTCTAGCGCAATGGCCGAAGATCTACGAGCAGTTTTCACAGTAATCCTTGCAATTGGTCCAAGTGCTTGCAATGTGTTCAGTTTAAGGTACATAGATTTGAGTGCATTGCATTGTTGTATAATTAAACGGTAGCGTGTACTATGTCCATTCTGTCAACTTACCGTTCCTTTCGAAATGCCCAACGCTCGTGTCGACAAAATTTTACAAATGGAGAATTACTTGCACAGTCGAATACGACGTATCGCAAGTTGATGATGCATTGTTCCCAGCAGCCTGTAAAGGTTTTGAAACGATTATTATAGCCCTGATATGGCTCTACGCAGTCGGCTGGGCTTTAAACAAAAATAACAGTAACAATAACAATAACCTGTATAGTATAGTCATTAATGGTGTGCAGCAAGTTTGACACATGAATGATGAAAACAGCTCGTCTATACGATAGTCACCGTAGTGTAGATCTACTCTATCTACTAACATCGTCTCAAAATGTAAATCAGATAGGCCTACCTACGTAGAATAATTAGATAGTTCCAAAAAAGACATTTATGTACTCTTTTCCTGTATTTTTAATTTTGTTTTGATTGTGCCTTTCTGATTGCATCGAAGGTCAAGGTCAAGGTCGTACGCCCAGGGCGATTGAAAATAGTCTCGACATTTTTCGAAAGTTATAGATCTAAAAGGAAACATTGAGTTTGTTTTCCTGACTAAAAAAATTTTCATGAAGGTATTTAAACAAAATCGATAAGAAAATTTTTATTTTACAAATAGATCTAGAATTGCACATGTGTGGAATAAATTAGCAAACGAAATTAAAAGAGCACAAAACACAAACTGGTTTAAAAACCAGCTTGACCATTGGAAACATTACATTGAACTTAAATACGAATATGATGAATGAATCATCAAAAAACTGGGCGTACAACAGACCTTGACTACGAGTGTAAGAAAATAAAAATAAAAATGATGGGACTTGAAATGTCCCTATTACTAAACTAAACTAAACTAATCGACAACAGGTTTTGTTTCTTCATCAGTAATACAACAAGGTTCTTGTTTTGTCGTGTTGGCGTGCTGTTTCTTGTGCCTGACATTGACAGCGTGCACATTTACTTCTGATTCGCCATGAACAGTGCAAAGTTGTTTTGTTTCTGTGGTAGCTCAAACTAGTCAAAGTCAAACTGCTGACCAATTTCTATGGCTTGTGCAAGAGTGAGAGCTTCTTTCTCAAGAAGCTTCCCCTGCAGTTTCATGTCATACGTGTCACTGATCTGCTGACCAATTTCTATGGCTTGTGCAAGAGAGAGAGCTTCTTTCTCAAGAAGCTTCCCTTGCAGTTTCATGTCATACGCGCCACTGATGATGCAGTCTACCAACCATAATGTCATCATTGTCTGTGTAGTCACAATCCATCATGATCATTCTCAGATTTACAGAGTTGTCGATGGACTCTCCCTGATCCTGTTTTCTGTGTTTCAGTTTGTGTCTTGCCACACGTTTGTTCTTTCTGGACAGACGTAGGTTTCACTTAGGTAGATCTGCATCAGGTTTCTTTTTCACCATCAGTCCACTGTAGAGTTCCAAAGAATTGGCTACCTTGAGCACCGATCCAAGCTCCTGTCCATCCAGCTTTTTGTTTGTCTGTTAGTGTTGCAAGAGGTCTGTCAGACATAAATCCAACATGGTCTTTGAAACAAGTGAATTTTTGGAATAGATCTATTGCATCCCAATCAATAGAGGGATGTTCAAAGTTCATGTTTGCCATAATTCAGTCCTTCATTTTTTATCCAGCAAGTGAGCGAGGTAAAGACTTGTGACACCATGTAACATGTGGATTGTGTGTCGGTCGGTAGACTGATCCCTTGTCTGTTCTCGTGTTGCCAGGCCATCTGACTTGTCTGTCTTTAAGGCAGAAGAGTTACTTCCTGCTGGGCGCTTCCTGCCTACACGTGCGTGTGTACATGGCAGAGTATGTTACAGAGATGTATTCCTTGAAGTAAGTTGCCCATCAGTGTACAACTTTAACTGTAAAATTTTATAGAATAGGCAATGGTTGGTTTTCCGTTTTCAGAGAGACATATTTCTTGAGCAAGTTGTGCATTAGTGTACAAATTTAACTTTAAAGTGTTATTATATAGGCAGTGGTTGCTTTTCAGAGACATATTCCTCGAGGTAATTTGCGCATTTGTACACAAATTTAACTTTAAAGTGTTACAAAATGGCGGTGACTGGTTTTTCGGTTTTCAGACAGACACATTCCTTGAATTAAGTGTGCATTAGTCAATTTAACTTTAAAGTGTTATGAAATAGGCAGTGATTGGTTTTCCGTTTTCAGAGAGATGTATTTCTTGAAGTCACTTGCGCATCAGTTTACAAATGTAACTTCAAAGTGTTATGAAATAGACAATGATTGGTTTTCTGTGTTCAGAGAGATGTATTTCTTGAGTGATTGAAGTCACGTGTGCATTAGTGTTCAAATTTAACTTTAAAGTGTTATGACATAGGCAGTGATTGGTTTTCAGAGGTATGCACTTATTGAATTAACTTTTTTCTTAACCATTTGTGATTGGAGACCATTTGTTTTAGATCTGACAATTATATTTTTTCCTGTTTCAGACAGACGATTTGACCCAAAGAGTGATGGTGGACTGGCTTCATTGATGGATCCTACCCAGATGGGTAACAAAAATATAGAAATGATGAAAAACGTTGTTGTATAAAAACAAAACAAAACAAAAAGTACTGTGTGTTTTGTCTTGTTGTTTGTTTGTTATATGCAGTGTGTTATGTATTTGTTCATTCTTTATTGAATTAAAGCTTTTTTGTATTTAGTTTTAAAACATTTAATGATATTTCAGCTGATAGAGTGAGATTAAATTTAGGAAGTAATTACTGGATTACTTGCTGGACAATTTGCCCTTATTATCCAAGTTCAGGTTTTGAAGGAAGATCCTTGGAATTTCTGTGATGATATTTTTTTCTGGCCCATTTTCTACGCTACCTTGATGGCGCAGAAGCTGGGGAGTTTTGTTTTAATAATGCAATGATGGTGATGTTTATGAGGATGATAATCATGATGCTGTGGAGTTCCATCTGGGATTGAGATTTGTGTGACAGGGCTGTACTCTGCGCTTACTATCATAATACACCCTGACGTCAACCAGGCCTGAGAGATGCAGACGCCTGCAGTGCTGGTCAGAAGATTTGAGCAACACCCACAATAGTCAGTGACACATCTGTGAAGTGGATGAGACACCACTGTGTGGTACCAGTCTTCCCAATGAGCCCACAGCACGCCCAACTCTGGGTAGGAACTGGTTAGACTTAGAGCTGAAAAATCCCACAGCGATTTTTGAAGGGACTGATGGGGATTCGAACCCACACCCTTCCAGTTGGTAGTCTGTTGCATTAACCCTACACCATGGTGACTGGTTCTATGATGATATACAGACTTAGGGGATGAGTACTCACATTTTCTGTAATATTAATAATACTTGTATTTCTGCTTTAGTGGATACCTACTTGTATTTTCAGTGATGATACTCAGAATTCAGCATTTAGGAGATGAGTGTATGCTTTTTTTGTTGTTGTTGATAATAATTGGATTTCTGCACTATGTGGATAAGTACATGTATTTTTTTGCATATGAAAATACTCACATTTCTGCATTTAGGGATAAAAAAACAACTTGTCTTTTCTATGATGATACTCATAATTCTGCTTATAGAGGGTTTGTACATGTATACATGTACTTTCTGTGGTCATATTCAGATTTCTGCATTTAGGGAATAACTGCATATACCTTCTCTTTGTGATGCGGGGGGCTCTTTCAGTATAAATAGTATCCCCATCTTCTGGAAATTTTGTGCTAGAAATTTCCTGTTGAAGTTGTTTATATTTTGAAGTGGTTCTTGTCCTGAAATAGCTCTACACAGCTGGATTTTAAACAAAAATAACAGTAAAAAAGGAGATAAGTACGTATACTTCCTGTGGTCGCATTCAATTTTCTCATTTACTGATTTAGGGGATAATTATATATACTTTCTGTGGTTATATTCAGATTTCTGCATTTTAGGGGATAATTACATGTACTGTCTGTGATCATATTCAGATTTCTGCATTTAGAGGATAACTACATGAACTTTCTGTGGTCATATTTAGGTTTCTGCATTTAGGGGATAACTACATGAACTTTCTGTGGTCATATTGTGATTTCTGCATTTAGGGGATAACTAAATGTATTTTTTGTGGTCATATTGACTAATTGAGATTTCTGTATTTAGGGGATAACTACATGAACTTTCTGTAGCCATATTCTGATTTCTGCATTTAGGGGATAACTACATGTAGTTTTTTCATATTCAGGTTTCTGCATTGAGGGGATAATTACAGTATGTACTGTGCATGGTCATATTCAGATTTCCACATGCAGAGGATAACTACATGTACTTTGGTCATATTCAGGTTTCTGCATTGAGGGGGATAACTACATGTACTGTGCATGGTCATATTCAAATTCCCTCATGTAGAGGATAACTGCATGATGTGATGAACTTTCTGTAATAACATTCTGATTTCTGCATTTAGAGGATAATAAATGTATTTTTTGTGGTCATATTTAGATTTGTGCATTAAGGGGATACCCCCATGGGGATGCCAGGAGATCTTAAAGATAAACAGTATCACCACTGTCTGGAAATTCTGTGCTAGAAATTTTGTCTTTTCTGTCATTCTCTGTGTTTCTGCCTTGTTTGCTTGCTTCCTTTATAATTTTTATCCTATCACTTTCTGCCTGTCTAGGAGTAGGAGATATCTACCTGTTTTTTTCTTTTGAATGATACTGAGATTTCTTTGCTGTTCATGGACCGCTTTAACATTCTTCTTAGAAACCACATTTCAGCTGTCTCAGTCTTATTCTTAGTTAGTGTGCTGACTGCCCAAGCTTTCGCATCCATAGAACAGTATCCGTTCTATCTAATACTGAAGAACTCCCTTCCTGTTGTTAATTGGTAGGCATTTGTTGATTCGAACGCTTTTCAACTTCTTGAATGCTGTTGAAGCTTGGCCAATTATGCTGGCTATTTCTAATGTGCATCTGCTATCTGGTGAAATGACTCACACGACTTTTCCCAGATATGTAAATTTAGCCTGTCTCAGTGTTCTGACATGTGCTCTTTTTTGTTTTTGCATGAGTTTTTTTTCCTTTTTTTCTTTTGATTATCATGACTTAAGAAGTTAAGTCTTCTTGGTATTTAGCTCCAGCCCTTTATTTCTGCTTTCTATTTCTTTACAGTCACGAGGTTTTATAGGTCTTTTTCATTTTCTGCAATAAGGATATTGCCATCTGCATAATGAAGATTGTTAAACATTTTTCCTCCAACCTTTATCCCAGGATTGCTTTTTGATGATGGTTTCGCTGTAAAGTGAAAAAAATTTGGTGACAACAGATCCCTGCCTTACCCTCTTTTGATATTTTGGAAAGAGCTTATATCATTAACTGCCATTGCTACTTTTTGTTCCCAATACATAGTCCTGATCATTCTTCTATCTTTTCCATCAGCATTGAGCCTTTCTAGTTAGTTGATCAGTTCTTCATGTCTTATCTGACCAAAAGCATTAATATTTATAATCAACAAAACATAAAATAATTCAGTTGATTTTGTGAATGTGAGAGTTCTTAAGATGTCAATGACATTTATAATTCATTTACCTGCAACATTGTTCTTCTGCTATTTTTGTTTTGATTTTGTTTCTTGTTCTCATCATAATTTTTCTTAATAGAACCTTTGTCACATGGCTTATTAAGCTGATTGTATGATGGAGTTCACATTCTATATGGCCTACTTTCTTTGGAAGTGCAATGAAACTTGATTTCGACCTATCTTTAGGGATTTTTCCTATGTCATAAATTTCATTCTTAGGATGTAGCATAAATAGTTCCTTTCCCTTCAGTGAATCCATATTGCTCTTTTGCTCTTTCTATTTTGATTCTGTTCCTTGTTCTCATCATGAATATTCTTAATAGGATCTTTGTCACATATCAAATTTCAGATTGCTTGCATAAAATTTGGAAATAAGTGGAAACGTGTGTTATACATGGAGACCTCTTAACCATATTGTATAAACTTATTAAAAATGTATTCATTCTTAAACGTAAAGAGTTGGACGCATTAAAACCATGTAAATATATAAAAGTAGGGAACTGTCTGATGAAGAAGCCTGACATTCGATATTCAATCATAGAACATGTAAGTTGCTGTTAAACTGTAGCTATTGATTAAAGTTGTGATGACCAAGATTTTTCCCTTTGAAGTCATGAAACTAAATTAGAGATAGTGAATTGAAATAGAAGTGGTTAGTAAAGCATTGTTTTGGGTGTCAGCATTTAAAACAATGAAATAGTAAAACATGATGATTTCATGTTATTTATTACATTAAAAACAAACTACAGAAGGATAAATGCACCAAGAGAAACTGTTGACTAAATTGACCAGACTTTGTAATGATGTCACTTGCTGATTGTAGAATATGCGGAGGCTGATGATAAAATGGAGGTCTTTCAGAATTGATCCTTGTCATGTCAAAGACTCATAGGAAAGCAATTAATCAGAAAGGGAGATAATTGTGCCATTCTCCCACCCCCACCCCCTTTTTTTTTTAATACAAAAGATGGAGAGGAATTTTGTTGGAGGATGTATTTGGAGATGGTGACAAAATTGATTCTAAGAGGAAAACAGGCAAAATTGTGCATGTGTGTGTGTGTGTGTGTGTGTGTTTCAGTATTGGTATTCTGTATAATTTTGTTTTTTTCTTTTGTTTTGTTTTGATAATATTGTAGTGTTTACAGAAAGAGAGAGAGAGTGGGTGTGGGTGATTGGGTAAGCGTTCTCTTTTGTTTTCTTTTTGTATTGTTTGTTTTGGTGTATACATGTATCTTATGAATGTATGACTTTTTATTTTCTTGGTAAAGAGATTAGTCTGTGTGGGGTTTTTTGTTTGTTTGTTTTTTGTTGTTGTTTTGTTGTTGTTGAGAGGGTGGGGTAATTGGTGATATTGACAAATGGATACTTAGCTGAAAGTGGGCAAAGTGAGTGTGTGTGTGTGTGCGTGCGCGTGCGCGTGTGTGAGATGTGGTTGTGTGTGTGTGTGTGTGTGTGCGTGTGTGTGTGTTCTAATTTTTTTTAGGGCAGGTATATTGGTATTTGTGTGTTTTGTTATTTAAGTGAGTGTGTGTGTGTGTGTGTATGTGTGTGTGTGTGTGTGTGTGTGTGTGTGTGTGTGTGTGTGTGTGTGTGTTCTAATTTTTTTTAGGGCAGGTATATTTTTGGTATTTGTGTGTTTTGTTATTTAAGTGATGTGTGTGTGTGTGTGTGTGTGTGTGTGTGTGTGTGTGTGTGTGTGTGTGTGTGTGTGTGTGTGTGTGTGTGTGTTTCAGTATTGGTATTCTGTGTAATTTTGTTTTTTTCTTTTGTTTTGTTTTGATAATATTGTAGTGTTTACAGAGAGAGAGAGAGAGAGAGAGAATGTGTGTGGGTGTGTGTGATTGTGTAAGCATTCTCTTTTGTTTTCTTTTTGTATTTAGTAATTTACTTGTTTGTTTTAATGTATGTATCTTATGAATGTATGGCTTTTTATTGTTTTCTTTGTAAAGAGATTACTCTGTGTGTGTCAGTTTTTGTTTGTTTTTTTGTTTGTTATTGAGAGGGTGGGGTAATTGGTGATAATGACAAATTGATACTGAGATGAAAGTGGGCAAAGTGAGTGTGTGTGCACGCGCACGTGTGTGTGAGATGTGGTTTTGTGTGTGTGTGTGTGTGTGTGTGTGTGTGTGTGTGTGTGTGTGTTTAAATTTTCTTTAGGGTGGGTATATTTTTGGTATTTGTGTGTTCTGTTATTGAAGAGAGAGAGAGAGAGTGTGTGTGTGTGTGTGTGTGTGTGTGTGTGTGTGTGTGTGTGTGTGTGTGTGTGTTTTGTATGTTTATGACAGCCCTTCAAAAGCTGTGAGGGATATATAATATATGTTGATTTTCGTATCAGGGTGATTCTGATGGACTTTGTGTTAAGCTGATTGTGGGGGAGAGATTCTATATATCATTATTATTGATATCATCATTATCATCTGTATATCATTATTGATATCATCATTATCATCAGTGTGTTATTCTCATTGTTATGATGATGATGATGATATTGATGATGATGATAATCGTTATTATATCATATGTATCATTTTCCCCCATGTTTCCCTCAGAGAGTTGAAACAGAGTGTTTGTGGGGAACAGGATAGAGGTTAATTATTAATACCAAAATTGAGATGAGATGTGCAAGTGTGAGATTGATCAGTGGAAACGGTGTGTGTCAAAACATGTCTGTTTTCTCGGCTATTTATGGATGCATCTTTTACATTGTATGTTCAGGGACAGCTGACAGAAAGCTGTAGACTGTATAGAGTTAGATCACACACCTGTCTTTGGCCAGTTTAACCCTTTGACTCCCACAGCATGTCCAGCAACATCTTGCTCTGTCAACCATGCTATCAAAGCAAAAACTTGGCCTTTTGACTGTCTCACCCTATCCACCAGCTTTCTGCAGGTGTGAGGGAGTCGGAGGGCAAGTTTTTACAGTTGGTGGATAGGGTGCGGGACTCTGGTTGAAGACAGCAGTTGAATGTAAAATGATAGGTCTTAAGTTATGCCTGTCAATGGCCAGTTTGAAGACAACTGTTGAATGCATCTTATAAAGTCTTAGTTTTAGACCACAACCAGTTTTCTGTTGTTAGGGTTCAGTTTCAAAATACTTCATTACCTTCACCAGAGAAATTAAAATGGATATTTACT
>CM060315.1:25364236-25411736 GCA_030674185.1 Monoplex corrugatus | reverse complement strand
CAGTGTCTGAGGGGCATAGCCCCCCAGAACCCCCATACGGGGCGCTGCCAGCCCCTGGACCCCTTTCACTTTTTTCACTTTTTTTTACTTTTTCTAAGTTGCACCCTTGGATATTAAAATGTGTGTGTGTGTGTGTGTGTGTGTGTGTGTGTGTGTGTGTGTGTGTGTGTGTGTGTGTGTGTGTGTGTGTGTGTGTGTGCGCATGTGTGAAGATTGATTACTTGACCATCTCTTTAGTGTGCGTGTGTGAGTGAGTGTTGTGTGTGTGTTTATGTATACATGTATGTGTGCGGGTGTGTGTTTGACCATCTTTCATGTGTGTGTGTGTATGTGATGTGTTTATGATTATGTGTGTGTGTGTGTGTGTGTTGTGTGTTTTTGAGGGCAGGTAATTTTTTTTTTTTCTTCTGCGAGTGTCTTGTTATTGACAATAAAATATGTGTGTGTGTGTGCGCGCACATTGGATGCGCATGTGTCCTGTCTGAACGCTATGTTTATGTAAGTTGTTAACACAGGTTGTACCCCCGTGGGGATGCCGGGATCTCTTTCAGTATAAATAGTATCCCCACCTGGAAATTCTATGCTAGAAATTTCCTCTTTTCTGTCACTCTCTTTGTTTCTTTCTTCGTTCTTTGCTTTCTATCCTTTCTTCCTTTCATTTTCTGCTTTGCTGGTCCATTCATCTGTATGTGTTCGATAAAGTCTTACATACTTTCTCTTAGGATTGATAATTGGGTACTTGTACTAAGTGCATTTTTGGCTCTAGGGAAGTGAAATATGCAGATGGAATTTTAGGTGTATGTTGTAGTGTCCTTAGTTATGTTTAAATGTGTATTCAGGTGTGTTTTTTAAATCCCTTGTGCAATAAATTGGACGGAGTGGTCAGTGCCAAGGGCATCTCTTTAGATTGTGTGCGTGAATGCATTGATACGTATACTTTTTTCCTTTGCTGTTGAAAAATTGTGTTTTGAAACTGTCATAGCCCCGATATGGCTCTACGCAGTCGGCTGGGCTTTAAACAAAATAACAATAACACAGGTTGTACTCATACCATAGGTAGTGGTGTTGATTTTTTTTTTTAAACTGTGGACCTGGAACTGCATAGTGCCATGAAATTTGTGTTGAGGTAGACAGAAAAATGTCAGATTAGGAACTTTTCCCAATAGATTGTGGATTGTGATTACAGAACTACAAACTTTTGTTATTGTGGTTTGTGATTACAGAACTACAAACTTTTGTTACACATTATTGTAATGTTTTCCATACACTTCAGTAAACTTGTGATGACAACTAGTATCTGGGCAGGGCAATAGCTTTTCAGTCCAACATCATTGAAACTTGCCCCATAGTAAAGTAACTCTTTCAAAATGTTAACAAGATGAAAATAAAGCAGTGGCGCCCTAATGACCAGAAGTTTTCATTCCCGTTGTCAAAGTGTTCACAAAATTCACGAATAGTGATTTCACAGTAAACACTGCCCATTTCCTGGCCCAGCCAGCTCTTCGTGACAATGACGTGACATGATGTACAAAAAGCTGGCACACTATATGCGGCAGCACGCTTGGAGGGAGTGTGACTACCTTCAGACTAGTTGCATAATGGGAAGATGTGATGTCCACCAAGAGCCCAAGGTACTGTAGGTGGCATCACAGTCAGAAGGGAGTGTTCCCATCTTCAGGCTGGTTTTGTGATGGGAACAATGAAGTATTGACTTCGATCTGACATGACGTGCAACCATCAAGAGCCCAGCACACTGTAGGTGGCACCACACTCAAGATGGGAATGCCGCTGCCTTCAGGCTGGGTTTGTGATGGCAGCAGTCTAGTGCTGATGTCCACCAAGAGTCCAGCGCTCGGTAGGTGGCAGCACACATAGAGGAGAGTGACCTCAACCTCAGGCTGGTCAAGTGAGCCATGTATCAGGACTGTAATGACATTTTGAGTGTGCAGCACTTTGTTGTTGGGTGAGGACATGGCTGTGGTGGGCCATTTGGAAATAGTAGCTCGTGGATATGGAGAAAAGCCCGTTGTTGCTTTTATAGTGTATGTATTTATAGGTTTGTGCTTGATCAGGTTGAAAGAGAGGGAGAGGAAAGGAAAAAATAGGAAAAAGAAAAAGGGGAGGGAAAAAAGGGAAATGTTCTGTCCATTAGCAAGAGAAGAATGTAGTCCATACAAGAACAAAGCCAGAAAGCAGAACAGCAACAACCACAAATACATGCCTATGACAGTTCCTGGACCACTTTTGTGTGTATGTGTGGAATGGGTGTGACCGTGCTGATTAAAAAAAAAAAGCTGAGAAAAAAAAAAAAAAAAAAGAACAAAGAAAAAATGTCGGGAAAAAAACAAGCAAACCCCCCCTCCCCCCAAAACCAATGTAGATTGCAAACCTGTTTCTAGAAGGATCTTCAGTGGTTCATGACTGGCTGCTGGCGGCGTGGGACACCTGCAGTATGATAATGAGACAGTGTGTCATTGTGAACTTCACCCTGTGACACTGTGTGCTGTTAACAGTGTCAGAAACATGCAGTCACATGCAGTCGTCATCATGATCACTATTTCATAAGGAATTATTCACAATGCTCGTTGGAAAAGGGCGCTCAGCATAAGCAGTTTCAGTCTTCAGTGGATGGTTGACAAGCACGAGAGACCTGAAGCAGAAGCATTGTGATCTTCACTTCTTCATGGTGGATCATGTGAAACATGTGAAGTGACAACTTGATTATTGTGATCTTCAGTGCATCATAAGTGGTGTGATATGCAGGTAGTGTTGTAAGGCTGAACTGGTGTGCTCCATGAACAGTTTTGGTGGTTGGAAAAAGACAGCACAGAGATGATGATGGAAAAGACTCATCATGGAAGAAAGGCAAAGAAAACTCCATGTATTTGCAGTGATTTTTGAAGTGGACCTGTGGTGTCATGGGGCACTACTTTTCCTTGAGTGACAGACCAGGGGACCACTGTTCCTGTGGTGGAGGTTCTTATGATTAATGTGTGGTGTGAAGAACTCAAGTTCCTGGGAACGACCTTGTGTTTTATGGCGGTGTGTGAAGAATTCAGAGTTGCTAGGAACGAACGACCCTGTGTTTTCTGACGGTATGTGAAGGACTTAAGTTCCTGAGGATGGATAAACCATGTTTCATGATGATGCATGTTGTGAGTTGAGGGATGTGGAGTATGTAGAATTTGGCTGAAAGTGTGTATGCTGTGTGTGTATGTATTCAGCTTGCATTTATGTGAGATGGATTTTTCTCTTGTCTTTCTTCCCGTGTTATTTTCTGTTGTTGTTTTTTTTTCAGTGTGTATCAGTATGTGGTTTGTGTACGTGCAGTTTGAATGGGCTTGTAATATTTGTGTATGCATATGTTGTGTGTTCTGTGAGTTGCATGTGTGAGTGCTTTTAGTTTTACATTGTTCTTTTTGACATGATTTGCGTGTTATTTTTTTTTTTCAAATCCTCTGGTGTCTATCATGATCTCTCACTTTGCTTGGAGGGGGGTGGGGGGCTTTGTGTGGACTTGGGCATGAGTATTTTGTTCGTTCTTTGATTTAACGTCTTTTCACTATAAGTGGTATTAGATGGTAAATATTTAGGGCATGAGTATGTGAGTATATGTGTGTGTGTATAATGTGGTGTACATGTGCACACATACACTGATTCTTCTCATGAGTCTGCATTTTGAAAAAGTACAAGAATTTTCCTTAGATTATAAGATATGTGAAACAAAAATCAGAAAGAGAGAAAAGGAAAAATAAACATTCCATGCCACAAATAGTGAAGTAAGAACCTAAAATAGAAAACAACAACAAAGAATTATTTCTTAGGCAAGAAATCGGAAAAGAACCAAGAGAAAAGTTGCAAGGAAATGGCAATTTCATATAAAGAGAAAAAGAAAAGAAAACAAAAAGAAAACTTTACAGTCTTTAAACCTATAAGAATGACTGCTCAGAAGTGTTTAGTCTGTTAAGATATCTGAATGAACATGCAAAAACAAAAAGTACAAGAAATTCTTAATACAAGAAAAGAAAAAGTGACATAAAAACGTGAAGCAGAGAGGTGGTCTAGCTTCAAGCACAGCTAAAACTGAAGGAAAGTGGCTCACAATTTATGTAGGAATAATTTGATATGCCAGCCTCTTCATCTTAAACAAAAAACAATGAAGAAACAGTCTCCCCCACCCTCTCAGAAAAGTGATAACAGCAGCAACGATGAAAAAAAAAAAGGAAGTAGGTGTTGACATTGTTAGCAAAAATTTTCACTTGACAAAGTTACTGTTGAGATTACTAGTGTTCTCCGAGTTAGTTGTGTTTCAAGTTAAGGTCGTTCTCCAAGCTACTGTTGTTCTCCAAATTGCAATTCTCCAAGTTACTGTTGTTCTCCAAATTACAGTTCTCCCAAGTTAAGGATGTTCTCCAAGTTATTGTTCTTCAAGTTGCTGGTGTTCCCTAGTTGTTCTGTAAGTTAAGTTACTGTTGTTCTTCAAGTGTCTGTTCTCCAAACTTCTGTTCTTCTCCAAGATTGCATTGTTCTCCTCTACTTTGCCATTGTACAGCATGTGTACCTAGAAGATGGTTGATCTTATTTCACATGTATACAGAGAGTATGACAGTCTGGTTTCACTGTGGTAGAGCTCACAGAACAACGTTTTGGCGTTCTGCTTTGTGTTTTGTTGAATCGATTAATGTGAGCCACCACTGACTCATAAACTGATAAAGCTTCTTGTCTTCCTGAGTGAATTAGTTGAAGCCATGATTGAAATGCAAATTGTATTGAGAATGAGATTGCACACATCCTGTAGAGGAAGCATGATAGAGGTCAGTATTGTTAGGCTGTTAACCATTTTAAGCCTTTGATTTTTTTTTTTTTTTTCATGCTGTCTTAAAGTTGAACATATTTTAACTTGGAATATTTCTAGCAGTACTATGTATGAGTGTTCTGTGCACTTTGTGACAAAACTAAACCAAAAATGCTGAAACTGTCATAGTGTTTTGTCATGTTAATTTTGTATGATGTATTTGTGTGTAAGTCTGTAACATATGAGTCTGTATTCTTGTACTGTTCTTGTGTGTTTGTTCATAATTCATTTATATGATAAGTCCTGAGATGACTTAATCAAGTTAATGGTTGACTGTGCTATAAACAACACCATGCAGTGCAAAACATTTAGTAAACAATGTTGCATCATAGAAACCAGTGATCTTGTCAACTATATAACTAAACTTAGCAAAATAAAATGAAACAGAAATAGAAATAAAAAGAGTCTGAAGTAAATATGGCTGATATTTTCCATTAGAGTTGAATACTGTAAATTTGAATACTGTTTATTGCTTTAACAACTTTTTTCTTTAGGTGTGTTGGATGTCCTTTTCTGGAACATAATTTACAAAGTACATTGGTAATATTGTGGAATACATATTACAGTTGCTCTGAGAATCTAGTATTGTCATGGTAGTATTGTGGAACACATTCTTTTACTCTATCTTATTATTATTATGATAATGGTGTGCATTACATATTCAGTTGCTCCAAATATTGCAACATTACTAGTAATATTACAATGATAATGTGAAACAGAAATTTCAGCATGTTGCTTAAAGTATATACTTAGCATTATGATGACAAAAGTATCAGCATGATTATGATGACATAGCATGATTATGATTATGATGACAGAAGTATCTTAGCATGATTATGATGACAGCATGATTATGATGACAGAAGTATCTTAGCATGATTATGATGACAGCATGATTATGATGACAGAAGTATCTTAGCATGATTATGATGACATAACATGATTATAATGACAGAAATATCTTAGCATGATTATGATGACAGCATGATTTTGATGACAGAAGTATCTTAGCATGATTCTGACAGCATGATTATGATGACAGAAGTATCTTTTCATGATTATGATGACATTATGATTATGGAGCTTCTGGTCCAGCTGCTCAGTCTGTGAGTATTGTAATATTAGAACATACAGGATTGTCCAAAATGTTAGTACTTTCTGATTGATGATTGATGTAGACCTGTAGTGTTTGAATGAGGCCTGCTTGATGCAGAGGTCCAGGCTCTTGCCTTCCGTTCTGACTGCACAGGTTCAAGTCTCGGTAAAAAACTTTGCACACACATTCTTCGATTCACCCAACCGTGAATGGGGTTGCCCGGCCCTGTACAGGGTTGAGGAAGGTTAAGCAGAGAGATACAAGAGATGGGCACGAGCCTCATAAGGTTGGTTCCTTGAAAAGTGTAGATTACTTTGTCATTCCTGTACAACTGGCCATTATAGGACAGGTTGTATTGATTGTATGTTTGATTTAACTGATGTGTTGATTCTCAGTTACAGTGAAGCTTCAGTGGCTGTGAACAGATGAGTGGAGTCTTGCAAACTTAAGCTGGAGACAGAGGTGACACTTTGGTATCGCTTGACCTTGATGTTATCACGTAATCTTCAGTGTTATCTCTCAACCTTGATGTTATCGTTTAACTTTGATATTATCACTTGACCTTGATGTTATCACTTGACCTTTGTGTTGGATGATCATTTCCCTGCTGTGTCCTTGTACTGTAGGAATGTAGTTTCTTGGACAAAATGATTGATGGCAGGTTTTGCTTATATGCAGACCTGCCGGTGCCTGAACCACTTTTTGTGTATGTTTGCACATGCAGAATATCAAATAAATGCATGTTAAAGATGTTGTAGTGATAGTGTTTGTTGGGTGGCTTATGGTAGCATGAAAGTGTCGAGCATGCACACAGATCAAAAACATACCACCTGCACAGTGTGGGTGAATAATCTGCACACATGCATCTGAGAAATATCAGCGCGTTATAAAAGACAATCACAAAAGAGGTGTTGATCGAAGATGTGTGAAACTGATTGATATTCCAGAAGCTGATGTTGTTTGAAATAGGTTAATTGAATTTTTGGGGTGGTGGGGGCGGGTGGTGGTGGAGAAGAAGGAATGGGGTTATTGGACTGGGGAAATGGAGAGGAAAACAAATGGACAGGAGGGAGGAAGGGAAAGGATTGGGGAGGGATGGAGGGAGGGAGAGAAGGGGTTGGGGGAGGGAGGGAAGGGATTGAGGAGGAAGGGAAGGGGTTGGGGGAAGGGTTGGGGAGGAGGGAAGGGGTTGGGGAGGGAGGGAGGAAAGGGGCTGGGGAGGGAGGGAAGGAAGGGGTTGGGGAAGGAGGGAAGGGGTTGGGAAGGGAGGGGTGGGCTGGGGAGGGACGGGGTTGGGGTGTGTGTGTGAATGAGTGTGTGTTTCAGATACTACATCTTGGTTTCTTTGTTTCAGATGGGTAACGCCCCCTTCCAGACCCATGGAGATGGTGGTGGAGCCGTTTCCAACAACGATGGTGATCTTCTGAACTAAGATAAGTTGTGTGTATGTGTGTTTGATATGTTTAAACATTTTCTTTCTTGATGGGCGTGCATGGTGGGTATTTTCATGTTTCCATTAGCCAGACACTGACATGGCTTACAGATTTTTAACATGCGTATTACATGCTTATTTGACATTTTGACATTATGTGCCTTGTGTGTAAATGCGTGTGTGTTTCAGATATTACATCATGGTTTCTTTCTGTTTCAGGTGACATGCCCACTTCCAGACCCCTGGGGATGGTGGTGGAGCCGTTTCCAACAACGATGGCGATCCTTCTGAACTAAGATAAGTTGTGTGTATGACTGATATGTTTAACCATTTTCTTTTTTGATGGGCGTGCATGGTGGGTGTTTTCATGTTTTCATAAGCCAGACACCAACATGGCTTACAGATTTTTAACATGCGTATTACATGCGTATTTGACATTTTGTGTGCGTATACACATGAAAGGATGGGTCTAGGCAGTGGCAGGACTTCCCATATGCTGACCTTGGACACAGTTGGAGATTGGAAAAATGTCCATCCTTTTCTTACCAGGCAGAAGTTTTAGGCGGATTGAACCCAGGACCTTTCTGTTGTAAGTCAGATGTTTACCAACTAGACTACTATGCCCATAGTTTGAGTTTGAAGCTGTTGCAGTTAAAATTGTCATAGAGTTGAGTTATGCTTTGTAGGTTATGTCATTGATAGTTGTACAATGTATGAGTGGTAGCACTTAATTGGTTATTGAGTCTTTTTCAAATCAGTTTATGTAGGGCATTTGGATTGAATTCAGTTCTGTTGATATACCATGCTTTGAAGATTGTAAGTTGTTTCAGTCGTAATATGTATGAATAATAAACGGACACTTGTTCTCTGTATAAATAATATATTTGTTCAGTGTGTTTAGGTCTTGTTATTTGTGTTTAATGTTAGGTCTAAAATTCATTTTGTACAAATTGTGGGAACTGAAAAGTATGGGAGTGGGGGTGGACAGTATTATTTGTGGTTTGGTATTTTTAGGTATTACATCGTTTTGTGTGTGGGGGGGGGGGGGGGGTTTCCTCGTCTTATGTTTGCAGATATGATTCCTGAAGGACAAGGATGATGGTGGTCTTCTAAACCAAGACGCCGGCCCCAAATCTTGATTGAAGAATCAAATCAAGGCACGCACTCCCATCTGGAAAGTACTGTTTTCTTGATCATATGCTGTGTCCATTTCTTTTGATTGAAGTTGATAGAGAATGATTTATGAGAAATGGATTCTGAACTTCTTTGTTCTAGAATGTTAACAAGTTTTATGTACAGAAGAGGTGAGATGTCCTATCAAAATTAGTGCCTTAAAATTTTGGTGAAGTTTTAAAGTGTTCTTTTTACAAGAGTGATGTCACATCACAGTCAGTGACTAAACAATATGATGATGTTTTAAAATGTTCTTTCTATAGGTGTGATGTCCTGTCAGGGTCAGTGGCTGAACACTGTGGTGATGTTCTGAAATGTTCTTTTAGCTGGTTGGTTGTCTTATCAAAGGCTGAACATTGTGATGATGCAAAATATCCCATCAGAGTGTGTGACTGAGCACTGTTTTGATGTTTTTATAATGCTCTTTCCACAGGTCAGATGTATCGTCAACGACAATAACTGAGGATTATGGCAATGCTTTTAAATGTTTTTTTCCTGTGATGTCTCATCAGATTCAGTGACTGAACACTGTGGTGATGTTCTAAAACTTTATTTCTACAGGTGAGACATGTTTTGAACTTTATTTGTACAGGAGTGACATACTGCAACGCCATGTTTTATGCCTTCATTTCCACAGGTGAAATGTGATGTTTGAAACCTGTATTTCTACAGGTGGGGCATCATGTTTTAGACTTTATTTCCACATGCGAGACATCATGTTTTAAACTTTTTTAACTTTCCTTTCCACAGGTGAGATGTCATGTTTTAAACCTTTATTTAGAACTACTGATTTTTAACATCCATGTTTTGCACCATTTTTACAGGTGTGATGTCATGTTTTAAACTTTTATTTCTACAGGTGTGACATGTTTTAACCTTAATTTCTACAGGTGAAATGCATGCTTTAGACCTTTATTTCTACAGGAGTGACATCATGTTTTAACCAATGTTTATACAGATGAGACGTCATGTTTTACACTGTGTTTACAGTTTTTACATAGTTTCACCCATCTTTTATACATAGTTTTTAGATATATTTTTCCTGTGTTTTATGCAGAGTTGTTAATAATTTTTACCCATGTTTTATAGATATTTTTTTCATTATTTTTCATGTTTTCTACATAGTTTTTATATAATGTTACCATGTTTTACACCATTTTTACAGGTGTGACGTCATGTTTTAAACCTTGATTTCTACATGTGAGACGTCGTGCTTTAGACCTTAAAACTATAAAACACAGGTAAAATTCTGTAAACAGTTGGAATTAAACACGGGTAAAATTATCTAAAAACTGTGTATAAAAGATGGGGAAAATTTTGTTAAGCCTCTATATAAAAAGATGGCTGAAATTATATAAAAATATTATAAAATACGGATAAAAGTATATGAAAAATATTCATAAATCACAAGTAACATTGTATTAAAACTGTATAAAACATGAATAAAATATTTTAAAACTGAAACAAATCACAGATAAAAATTGTGTAAAAACTGCATAAAACTGGGGTAGAACTATGTAAAAACTATGCACGAAACTCTTATAAATAGTATAAATAGGTGAAAATAGGTAAATACTGCGTATAAAATACGGGTAAAATTATATAAAAACTATGCATAAAACACGGGTAAAATTATGTAAAAACTATCAAACACAGGAAAGGTTATATAAAAACTATGTATCAAACATGAGCAGAATTATTTAAAAACTTTGTATAAAACGCAGTTCAAATTATGTAAAAACTATGTATAAAACAGAGGTACCCTTACGCAGACCTGTTTACCCTCCCGATTTTGGCGGGAGACTCCCGATTTTCGTAGTGATTTCCCGATCTCCCGCCGACTGTGCTGAATCTCCCGATTTTTAGCTTTCGCGAGAATCATTTTTAAAAATCGGCGATTTGGGGACCGATTCCGGTATTAAAGAGGCTCTGCTGAAAGCTTTTTGCTACACCTCATCCGATTGGCTTACAGAAAAGAACCAACCAATGAGAATGAAGTTTAGCTAGGCGGCCATTGTTGGCGATCGGTCGATGTTTGGCACTGGAAAGCGTGTGGCGTTGAATTCAAAAAGGTTCGTGAAGCTTTACAGTGCTGATTGAACAAAAATGGCATCGAAGAGGCCAAACGACCATGAAACAGATGATGAAGGGTCGTCAACAAAGGATATTCCACTTGTGAAAAAGAAAAAATATGATTCACACTGGAAGTCAGATTTCAGCGTTGCGTTTCCTGAGTTGAAACCGTCTCGTCGTGGAACGACGTTTGCGCACTGCACAGTATGCAATACGGACTTTCAAATCAAAGCTGGGGGCTTGAATGATTGCAAAAAGCACACCTCCAGTAATAGCCATAAAACAAAAAAGACAATGCAAAAGGGATCTGCAACCTTGACTTCAATGCTGGAGACAGGACGTCTTTCGTCGGCAAACGATCTGCAGACGCAGATCACAAAAGCAGAAGCAATACTGTGTGGCGTGATCGCAGACCTGAACTTGTCACTTGCATCAGCTGACAAATTGAATCTGGAAACATCATCTTGAAAGCTGCGGTCAAAGATTGCTGCAGGTAAGTTATGTAAATGTCATGGCATACTTTTTAATTGTATGGCTCTTCACCACCACCCTCCCTAAAAGAAAGAGAGAGAGAGAGTGTGTGTGTGTGTGTTTTCTTGTCTGTCTGTCTGTCTGTCTCTCTCTCTCTCTCTCTCTCTCTCTCTCTCTCTCTCTCTGTCAAACACACACACACACACACACACCCACACACACACACACACACACACACACACACACACACAGTGTGTGTGTGAGTGAGAGACACACAGTGTTGTTTACCTACTCACAATGTGTGTGTGTACATTTGTTGGATGGAATTGAAGTTTTGGGTATTCACACTTTTTGTGTGTACAGTGTCCTTTGTGTGTGTGTGTGTGTGTGTGTGTGTGTGTGTGTGTGTGTGTGTGTGTGTGTGTGTGTGTGTGTGTTTGCTTACATGTGTGTTTGTATAGATGTTTGCATGTGTGGTGTATGATTGTGTGTGGTATATGAATGTTTGAGTGTGTGTGTGTGTGTGTTAGTGTGTGCAATGTAAATGTTTGAGTGTGTGTGTGTGTGTGTGTGTGTGTTAGTGTGTGCAATGTAACAGTGTATTTGTGAGTGTGTGCATGTATGTAGTGTGTGTATGTGTGTGGTTAGTGTGTGTGTGTTTGCGAGTGTGCATGTGACTCACATATAATGTGTGTGTTGTGTGTGTGTGTGTGTGTGTGTGTGTGTGTGTGTGTGTGTGTGTGTGTGTGTGTGTGTGCATGTGTTAAGGTTTGTTTAAAGTGTGTTATTGTTAACTGCGTGTGTCTGTTTAGGTTAACTGGTGCATATTTTATGTGTATTATACAGACTTCTCTTAATTTTTTTCTGTTTGAAAAGGTATGAAGTGCTGCAGAAATAAAGCAACTGCCATGGTAAAAGAAATGTCTGCCCTCAATATGCAAGACCTTGCCAAACGAATGCAGAGACAGCCTTTTGGCATTGCCACAGATGGTAGTAACGAGAAGGATAAGAAACAATTTCCTTTGGTTGTTACCATTGAAGGACCAAATGGACTGGTATCCCCAGAACTGCTGGCTCTCCCTACTCTCCATGAAGCGTCAACTGGAGAAAACATTTTTCAGCTAATGCAACGTGAACTACTGGCCCAGGGTATTCCATGGAGAAATCTGGTTGCATTTGGTTGTGACAATGCAAACGTGATGACTGGTGCTCACAAAGGTGTGTACCATTTTGTCAGAGAAGAACAGAGAGAGGTTCACCTGGCCAGGTGTTGCCTGGTTCACATTGGGGCACAGAAAGGGGCAAGCTGCCTCCCTCCTGTGGCTGAAATCCTGGTGGACATTTATCTTTACTTTCAAAAGAGCGTCAACAGGCAGGAAGAGCTGAAGAATCTCCAAGGATTTGTACAAACACAGAACAACACAAGATGCCTCAAGCATGTGAGCACAAGATGGCTGGCATTGGGCGATGCATTCTCAGACTGCTGCAGACGGGGAGAAACTGCACCATTTCTTCAGAGAGGAAAAAAGAAAACTCGAAAGGCAAAGAAAAGAAAGAACAAGGAAAGCAGAGAAAAGCAGAAGCCCCACAAGAGGCCAGTGTACAGCTACTGAAGTGTCTGAGGAGCCGAAAGCTTATTCTCTCAAGAAGGTGGAGCTGATCCACAGTTTCTGCGCTCCCCAAACCCAACAGGTTGTCCCTGTCCTTTCTGTCATACACTGTCAAGGTGTATGAACAAGGTTTCTGCTTCACCTGCGACAGATGCCCCCATGATCCATAAACTGCAACAGAATTTGGAGGAGCTGATCAAAGATCTCTTCTGTAGATTTCTGCAGCTGCAGCAGTTCTGAACAAGCCAGTAAAAGAGGTCCAGTTCAGACTGCGGGAAAACCAGAAGGAGGATGCTGATCTTCTCATTGGATCAGTGCCAGAGACATGCTCCAAACAAGCTGAACAACACAACTTGAGGGATTCAAGGTTTGCAGATTTCTTTTCTTCAGTTCGTAGGTACTTCGAAACACAGTTTCCTACTTGCTGGAAAACTCCCCTTGGATGATAAGGTTCTGCTTGCTGAAACAAGCTGTAGACCTAGAAGGGTTGATAGCAAAGGCCAGTGATGTGGACTTTCTGTTAAAGAAATTCCCCTTTTTTGCTTCCAGAGGACTGCACATCAGATGACATCCAGGAGGAGTTTTCTAAGTACCATTTATGAGCACCAACAAACATCCATGAAATCCTGGAGGCAGCCAAAAAAGACCACCAGACAGACAGAGTAGACTGGATCTGGCACCAGCTAGGACAGAAGCATCCTTCAATCAGGAAACGTCCTGTGTCATGAAGGGGGTCCTTACCATTCCTCACTCTTCTGCTGCATGTGAGAGGATATTCTCCATGGTCAGGAAGACATGCACAGAGCACGATCATCCTTGCTGGCTGAGACAACAGAAGCTTTACTTGTCCTGAAAGCAAAGCCAGGAAATGCAGTGATGTTGAGTACAGTCAAAAGGACCTCCAAACCCTCAAGAGTGCCTACTAAAAATTCCCTCAAGCAATAGGAAACTTTTTAAATGGGGGGGGGGGGGGGGGGGGGGGGGGGGGGGGGGAGTAGTTATTAATGAAATTTTTTTATCCAGGAATCGAGGAGCTGATTCTTTTTGGAAAATAGCTGTGGAAGACAATATTTTGTGAAATCAGTGATGCTGACAAGCGCCCAATTGTACTGGATGTTGTGGTTTTTGACTCTTTCGTCTCTTTGCTTAAAGTTTTTACATGGATGGTATTCAGTGACTTCAAATAATTGAAGTGTTCTGTTTACATTTCTGTGAAAGAAGTTGTAGTTTTTTCTTTGGGACCCAGGAAAGACTGACTGTGTTGGAAATAACCATGGAATGGATGGACAATTTTTGTTTTTATCATCTATGCTGACAAGTGTCCAACTGTGACAGATGTGTTTTCATCTATGCTGACAAGTGTGTGTTGTGTGTTGTGTGTGTGTGTGGTGCGCGCGCTTGCATGTCAGTGAGTCCAGAGTATTTTAATTTTTAAAAAGGTTTTATTAATGTGATCATCAATCATACGAAACATTTCAACTTGAAATATGAATTTTTTATGCAATATTGTATTATTATGGGCCTCAACCAGTACGCTCAACGTTACAACTGCGCTCCATATCCTTAAAGATTGGGATCCCCCCTAGTTGGAGCACAAATCCTCCCTATTTTTGGACCCCAATCTCCCTCCTGGCTTGAACTGGGGGTAAAATGTCTGCTTACGTAAAATCTGTGTATAAAAAAGCAAGTAAACTTATGTAAATGCTGTGTGTAAAAAAGGGGTAATTTATGTAAAAACGATAAAACGCGGGATATGTTTGTAAAAGCTGTTTATAAAACATGAGGAGAATTATGTAAAAGCTGTGTCTAAAACACGGTTAAAATTATGTAAAAAAAAAATGCATAAAACACAAGAAAAAATGTCTAAAAAGTATGTATAAAAACATGGGTAAAATTGTGTAAGAATTGTATAGAACACGGGTAAAGTTACGTAAAAGTATGTAAAAAACACGGGTAAAATTATGTAAAAAACCATATATAGAAGACGGGGAAAATTGTGTAAAATTGTATGTATAGAAAACAGGGAAGATTGTGTAAAAAAAATATGTTTTAAAACAGTGGTAAACTTTACGTAAAATCTATGTATAAAATGCAAGTATAATTATGTAAATGCTGTGTATGAAACATGGGTAAAAAATTATTTAAAAAAATGTATAAAAAATCGGGCAAAATTCTTAAAAACTTTGAATAAAAACACGGGAAATTATCTACAAACAATGTATAAAAAATGGATAAAATGTAGCCTCTGCAGAAAAGATGGGTAAAATTTTGTAAAAAAATATGAAGTACATGTAAAATTAAAGTTTAAAAAAAGTTCATGAATCACGGATAACAGTATGTAAAAACTGTATAAAACACGGTTCAAATTATGTAAAAACTGCATAAAACACAAGAAAAAAAAATGTCTTAAAGTATTATAAAACACAGGTAAATTATGTAAAAATTGTGGTTAGAACACAGAAAATTATGTAAAAAATATGTAAAAGGCACGGCTGTAAAAATTATATAAAAATCATGTATAAAAGACGGGTGTAAATTGTGTAAAATGTATGTATAGAAATTGGGTAAGATTGTTGTATTAAAAGCTATGTATAAAACAGGGGTTAAAATTTATGTAAAATCTGTGTATAAAACGAAAGTATAATTATGTATATGCTGTGTATAAAACTTGAGGTGAAATTATCTAAAAACTGTATAAAACACAGGTAAATTTCCGTAAAAAGAGAGAGGTTCACCTGGCCAGGTGTTGCCTGGTTCACATTGGGGCACAGAAAGGGGCAAGCTGCCTCCCTCCTGTGGCTGAAATCCTGGTGGACATTTATCATTACTTTCAAAAGAGCGTCAACAGGCAGGAAGAGCTGAAGAATCTCCAAGGATTGTACAACACAGAACAACACAAGATGCTCAAGCATGTGAGCACAAGATGGCTGAGCATTGGGCGATGCATTCTCAGACTGCTGCAGAACTGGGAGCCACTGCACCATTTCTTCAGAGAGGAAAAAAGAAAACTCGAAAAGGCAAAGGAAAAGAAAGAACAAGGAAAGCAGAGAAAAGCAGAAGCCCCACAAGAGGCCAGTGCTACAGCTACTGAAGTGTCTGAGGAGCCAGCAGCTTATTCTCTCAAGAAGGTGGAGCTGATCCACACGTTTCTGCGCTCACCAACCAACAGGTTGTCCCTGTCCTTTCTGTCATACACTGTCAAGGTGTATGACAAGGTTCTGCTTCACCTGCAGACAGATGCCCCCATGATCCATAAACTGCAACAGAATTTGGAGGAGCTGATCAAAGATCTCTTCTGTAGATTTCTGCAGCCTGCAGCAGTTCTGAACAAGCCAGTAAAAGAGGTCCAGTTCAGACTGCGGGAAAACCAGAAGGAGGATGCTGATCTTCTCATTGGATCTAGTGCCAGAGACATGCTCCAACAAGCTGAACAACACAACTTGAGGGATTCAAGGATTGCAGATTTCTTTTCTTCAGTTCGTAGGTACTTCGAAACTACAGTTTCCTACTTGCTGGAAAACTCCCCTTGGATGATAAGGTTCTGCTTGCTGCACAAGCTGTAGACCCTGAGAAGAGGTTGATAGCAAAGGCCAGTGATGTGGACTTTCTGTTCAAGAAATTCCCCTGTTTGCTTCCAGAGGACTGCACATCAGATGACATCCAGGAGGAGTTTTCTAAGTACCAATTTATGAGCACCAACGACATCCATGAAATCCTGGAGGCAGCCAAAAAAGACCACCAGACAGACAGAGTAGACTGGATCTGGCACCAGCTAGGACAGAAGCATCCTTCAATCAGGAAACTGTCCTGTGTCATGAAGGGGGTCCTTACCATTCCTCACTCTTCTGCTGCATGTGAGAGGATATTCTCCATGGTCAGGAAGACATGCACAGAGCACAGATCATCCTTGCTGGCTGAGACAACAGAAGCTTTACTTGTCCTGAAAGCAAAGCCAGGAAATGCAGCTGATGTTGAGTACAGTCAAAAGGACCTCCAAACCCTCAAGAGTGCCTACTACAATTCCCTCAAGCAATAGGAAACTTTTTGAAGGGGGGGGGGGGGGGGGGGGGGGGGAGGTGAGTTATTAATGTAATTTTATCCAGGAATCGAGGAGCTGATTCTTTTTGGAATAGCTGTGGAAGACAATATTTTGTGTAATCAGTGATGCTGACAAGCGCCCAATTGTACTGGATGTTGTGGTTTTTGACTCTTTCGTCTCTTTGCTTAAAGTTGGTACATGGATGGTATTCAGTGACTTCAAATAATTGAAGTGTTCTGTTACATTTCTGTGAAGAAGTTGTAGTTTTTTCTTTGGGACCCAGGAAAGACTGACTGTGTTGGAAATAACCATGGAATGGATGGACAATTTTTGTTTGATCATCTATGCTGACAAGTGTCCAACTGTGACAGATGTGTTTTCATCTATGCTGACAAGTGTGTGTGTGTGTGTGTGTGTGTGTGTGTGCGCGCGCTTGCATGTCAGTGAGTCCAGAGTATTTTAATTTTTAAAAGGTTTTATTAATGTGATCATCAATCATACGAAACATTCAAACTTGAAATATGAATTTTTTTATGCAATATTGTATTATTATGGGCTCAACCAGTACGCTCAACGTTACACTGCGCTCAATATCCTTAAAGATTGGGATCTCCCTAGTTGGAGCACAAATCTCCCTATTTTTGGACCCCAATCTCCCTCCTGGCTTGAACTGGGGGTAAACATGTCTGCTTACGTAAAATCTGTGTATAAAACGCAAGTAAACTTATGTAAATGCTGTGTGTAAAACAGGGGTAAAATTTATGTAAAAACGATAAAACGCGGGATATGTTTGTAAAAGCTGTTTATAAAACATGAGGAGAATTATGTAAAAGCTGTGTCTAAAACACGGTTAAAATTATGTAAAAAAAAAAATGCATAAAACACAAGAAAAAATGTCTAAAAAGTATGTATAAAACATGGGTAAAATTGTGTAAGAATTGTATAGAACACGGGTAAAGTTACGTAAAAAGTATGTAAAAAACACGGGTAAAATTATGTAAAAACCATATATAGAAGACGGGTAAAATTGTGTAAAATGTATGTATAGAAAACAGGTAAGATTGTGTAAAAACTATGTATAAAACAGTGGTAAACTTACGTAAAATCTATGTATAAAATGCAAGTATAATTATGTAAATGCTGTGTATGAAACATGGGTACAATTATTTAAAAAACTGTATAAAACTCGGGCAAAATTCTTAAAAACTTTGAATAAAAACACGGGTAAAATTATCTACAAACAATGTATAAAAAATGGATAAAATGTAGCCTCTGCAGAAAAGATGGGTAAAATTTTGTAAAAAAATATGAAGTACATGTAAAATTATGTAAAAAATGTTCATGAATCACGAGTAACAGTATATAAAAACTGTATAAAACACGGATAAAGTATATAAAAACTATGAACAAATCATGGATAAAGTTATTTAAAAACTATTCATAAAAACAGGGTAAAATTGGATAAAAACTACGTACAAAACTTGTGAAAACTATGAATAAAACACGGGTAAAAATATCTAAAAGCTATGAATGTTAAAAGACGGATAAAATTTTGTAAAGCCTCTGTATAAAAGATGGGTCAAATCATGTAAAAATATGATAGAATACAGGTAAAATTATCTGAAAAATATTCATAAATTACGGTTACATTATTTAAAAATTATGTACAAAATATGAATAAAATATGTAAAAGGTATGAACAAATCATGGATAAAATTATGAAAAAAACCTATGCATAAAACTGGGGTAAAACTATGTAAAAACTGTGTACAAAATTCTATAAAAGTAATGGGTGAAAATGGGCAAATACAATGTATACAATACGGGTAAAATTATATAGGCTAAAACTATTAATAAAACACAGGTAAAATAATCTAAAAACTGTGTATAAAAGACGGGTAAAATTTTGTAAAGCCTCTATAAGAAAGATGGATAAAATTATGTAAAAAATGTTATAAAACACGGGTAAAAGTATGTGAAAAATATTCATAAATCACGAGTAGCTTTATATAAAAACTGTGTAAAACACGGATAAAGTATGTTAAAACATGGGTAAAATTATGTAAAAAATATACAGGTAAAATTATCTAAACGGTATTCATAAGCAGTATTATGTAAAAACTGTATAAAACACGGTTCAAATTATGTAAAAACTGCATAAAACACAAGAAAAAATGTCTTAAAGTATTATAAAACACAGGTAAATTATGTAAAAATTGTGTAGAACACAGAAAATTATGTAAAAACTATGTAAAAGGCACGGGTAAAATTATATAAAAATCATGTATAAAAGACGGGTAAAATTGTGTAAAATGTATGTATAGAAATTGGGTAAGATTGTGTAAAAGCTATGTATAAAACAGGGGTAAATTTATGTAAAATCTGTGTATAAAACGAAAGTATAATTATGTATATGCTGTGTATAAAACACGGGTGAAATTATCTAAAAACTGTATAAAACACAGGTAAATTTCCGTAAAAACTTCGAATAAAACATGGGTAAAATTATCTAAAAGCTATGTATAAAAGAGGGATAAAACATTGTAACCTCTGTATAAAACATGGGGAAAATTTTGTAAAAACTATTATACAATATGGGTAAAATTACATAAAAAATATTCATGAATCACCAGTAACATTATATACCAAATGTATAAAACATGGATGAAATGTATAAAAACTATGAACAAATCACAGATAAAATTATGTAAAAATTGTGCATAAAACCGGGGTAAAATTATGTAAAAACTTTGTACGAAACTCCATTAAAAAAAATGGGTAAAAATAGTTATAAATACTATGTGTAAAATACGGGTAAATTATATAAAAACTATGAACAAAGACGCGTAAAATGACCTAAAAACTATGTATAAAAGATGGTTAAATTTTGTAAAGCGTAGTATAAAACTTGGGTGAAATTATGTAAAAAATATGAAATACGGGTAAAATTATATAAGCAATATTCATAAACCCGGGTAACATAAAAACTCTGTATTAAACACTGATTAAACATGTAAAAACTATGAACAAATATGGATGAAATTATGTCAAATCTGTGCATGAAACTGGGGTGAAATTATGTGAAATTTAGGTATGAAACTCTATAAATAAGAAGGGGGTGAAAATAGGTAAATATTATGGATAAAATATGTGTAAAATTATATAAAACCTATAAATAAGACACAGGTAAAATTATCTAAACTCTATGTATAAAAGACGGGTAAAATTTTGTAAGCCTCTGTATAAAAGATGGGTAAATTACATAAAAAAAAAGTATCATGAAATACAGGTGAAATTATTTTAAAAATATAAATTACGGGTAACATTATATATAAACAATGTATAAAACATGGATAAAATATGTTAAAACTGAAACAAATCACCGATAAAATAATGTAAAAACTATGCATAAAACTGGGGGGAAATTATGTAAAACCGCGAACAAATATGGATAAAATTATGTAAAAACTATGCATAAAACTGGGGGTAAAATTATGTAAAATCTAGGTATGAAACTCTACAAAAAAAAGAGGGGTGGAAATAAGTAAATACTAAGGATGAAATATGTGTAAAATTATGTAAAAAACTATAAATAAATCACGGGTAAAATTACCTAAAATCTATGTATATAAGACGGGTAAAATTTTGTAAAGCCTCTGTATAAAAAATGGGTAAATTACATAAAAAAAGTATTATAAAATACGGTTGAAATTATCTAAAATATAGTCATAAATCATGGGTAACATTATATATAAAAAACTGTATAAACATGGATAGAAAATGTTAAAACTAAAACAAATCACAGATAAAATTCTATAAAAAGTATACATAAAACTGGGGTGAAATTATAAAAAAAAAAACGTACGAAACTGTATAAAAATAGTTGAAAATAGGTTAATTACTGTGTATGAAATACGGGTAAAGTTATGTGAAAACTGTGCGTAAAACACGGGTAAAAATATGTCGTCATCAAAAGATGTCCACAAGGCAGTGGAGCTATTTACCCCATAGCTTGGGGATCTGGTTCGTGGGCACCAGGGCATATCGACACGCTGGTGGGTCTGCATGCCGCACGTCTGGGGGCCAGACCTCCTCCAAGTCCCTCGAGATTTATCCTGAGTCCGTGAGGTGCTCAGTTACGACATGTCGCCAATGAGTAGGCATAACGTAGGGCTTGCTGATGGAGAGGCTATGCACTGACAGGAAGAGACTTATACATTCTGCTCTTCTTTTCGCATAGCTGCAAGCAGCAGTGCTAGCCAGCGGTGCAGGCTGAAAGTGAGAGGTGATAAGCACGCAGTCACTAGCCAACACAATAGACGCATCACATCCGCCGTTGACATGCATTATGTAAAAACTATAAAACACAGGAAAAGTTACATAAAAACTATGTCTAAAATATGTGCAGAATTATGTAAAAACTGTATAAAACATGGTTAAAGTTGTGTAAAAACTGCATAAAACAGAAGAAAAAATGTCTAAAAAAAAGTATGTATAAAACGCAGGTAAAATTATGTAAAAACTGTATAGTACACGGGGAAAGTTACGTAAAAAGCACAGGTAAAATTTTGTAGAAACCATGTATAAAAGACGGGAAAAATTGTATAAAATGTATGTGTAGAAAATGGGTAAGATTATGTAAATTCATGTATAAAACAGGGGTACACTTAAGTAAAATCTTTATATAAAGTGCAAATGAAATCATATAAATGATGTGTGTAAAACACGGATAAAATTATGTAATAACTATAAAACGCAGGAAAAGTTATGTAAAAACTTCGAATAAAACACGGGTAAAATTACCTTAAAACTGTATGAAAAAAGGGAGAAATTTTGTAAAGCCTCTATATAAAAGATGAATAAAATAATGTAAAAAAATATTACAAAATACGGGTAAAGTTATGTGAAAAATATTCATAAATCACGAGTAACTTTATATAAAAACTGTACAAAACACGGATAAAATGTTAAAATTAAAACAAATCACAGATAAAATTATGTAAAAACTGCGCATTTAACTGGGTGAAATTATATAAAAACTATGTACGAAACTCTATTTAAAAAAAAAGAAAAGGTGAAAATAGGTATATACTGTGTATAAAATAGGAGTAAAGTTAGGTTAAACTGTGAATGGAACACGGGTTAAATTAGATAAAAACTGTAAAACACAGGAAAAGTTATGTAAAAACTATGTATGAAACATGAACAGTATTATGTTGTGTGTTAGTGGTGTGTGTGTCATATGATTGGCTTGCCCACTTTAATGGCGCAAAATGGATAGAGCCGGAAAGGGGGAGGGACTGCTCTGTGTGTGTGTCTATGTGTGTATGTGTGTGTGTACAGATGATTGGCTTGTCCACTTTAATGGCACAAAATGGATATGGGCGGAAAGGGAAAGGGTCTGCCTATCTGTGTGTGTGTCCTTCCTTGTGTGTGTGTGTGTATGATTGGGTTGCCCACTTTAATGGCGCAAAATGGATGTAGAAAAGGGGAGGGACTGTCTCTGTCGGTGTGTGTCCCTGACTTTTGTGTGTGCGTGTGTGTGGGGGGGGGGGGATGCGTGCATGTGTGAGAGTGTGTGTGTATATCTATGTGTGTGTGTCCAGGCCCTCTCTCTCTCTCTCTCTCTCTCTCTCTCTCTCTCTCTCTCTCTCTCTCTCTCTCTCTCTCTTCTCTCTCTCTCTACTGTGTGTGTGTATGTTTGTGAGTGTGCCTTTCTCTTTTCTCAGTGTCTGTGTTTGTGTGTGTCCCTTCCTTTTGTGTGTGTTTGTGTGTGTGTGTGTGTCGCTTCGTTTTTTGTGCGTATGTGTGGGTCTCTCTCTCTCTCTCTCTCTTTTTCCTCTCCCTCCTCTCTCTCTCTCTGTCTGTGTGTGTGTGTCGTTTCGTCTTTTGTACGTATATATTAGTGGGTGTGTGTGAGAGAGAGAGTGTGTGTGTGTGTGTGTCTGCCTGTCTGTCTGGATTTAAGTTGGATTTTTTTTTTCAGTTTTGCTAAACAACGAGACCACGGGGTATTCAAACCGGCAGGATGCTCTATTTGTGCGTTCGCGTGTACTGGAAAATGTAGTATGGGGGTAGTGGTCGTTTGAAGGATGACTGACTCTGTGTGTGTGTGTGTGTGTGAGTCATCTGTGTGTGTCTTTTGTTATGTGTGTTTGTGTGTGTGTAGGGAGGGGATGTATAGATGTGTGTGTTGTGTTTAGTGTAGTGTAGTGTAGTGCAGTGCAGTGCAGTGTAGCGTAGTGTAGTATAGTTTAGTGTAGTGTAGTGTATATGTGCCCTGTGTGCACTTCAATTTATCAATTATTCGTAAGTGGAGACAATCACAATAACAATGATATTGAATCTTTAGTTTTCAATTGAAGATTTTATAACACTAGGTTTTGGTAGCCATTCCTTTCTGTTTATCATTTTATTCATTTATTTATTCATTCATTTATTTATTTAGTAGTTTATTTTATTTGTTTCGTAGTTTATTTGCTTTATATTATTTATTTATTTATTCATTGGTTTGTTGTTTGTTTCTTACTTTCTTTGAATAAGCTTATGAATAAAGTCTTTTTTTTTTTATTTGCCATTGCTTATCTGCAAAATCGGCTAGGACTACAAATACAGAATATAAAATACATTGATAAATATATTGATGGTATTAGAAAGAATATATATCAAGAAGAAGAAAGAAATATAGAAAATAATAATAATAGTAATAAAGATAATAATAATAATAATGATGATAATGATAATAGTAAACAAAGTCAGAGAGAGAGGAAAGAGACAGTAAGATCATCATCATCATCAGGTGCCTTGCCGCATGGCATTGGCGATTATGGACTTCCATCTGTCTCTATCACTTGTTGCCTCAAGCATCTCTTCCACCCTCCTTGTCCCCAGCCACTCTGCAAGTCTGTCCAGTATCTTCTCCCTAGGTCTACCCGGTGCTCTTTCCCTCCAGCTTTCCCGTTGTGACCAAGTGCTTCAATTCCCCCCACCTCATAAAATGGCTTATAAATGTTGCCTGTCTTTTCCTAATCTTCCTTATCAATGATCTTCTTGTGTCTGCCTCCAACAAACGACTTAGAAACCACATCTCGGCTGCCTCAATCTTGTTCTGGCTTTGCTTGTTGACTGTCCATACCTCGCAACTTTACAACAGTATTGGTTCTATATAACATTCAAGAACCCTCTTCCTGGTGTTAAATGATGGGCATTTGTTGATAAGAATATATAACATTCAAGAACCCTCTTCCTGGTGTTAAATGATGGGCATTTGTTGGTAAGAATGTTTTTCATCTTCTTGAATGCTGTTTTGGCTTGGCCGATTCTGCTGGCTATTTCTGATGTGCATCTGCCGTCTGGTGAAATGATTGTTCCCAGGTATTTGAACTTAACAACCTGTCTCAAGGTTGTGCCGGTTGCTGCTATTTTGCGTGAGGGTATTTCATGTTTTTTATTGATCACCATGACTTCAGTCTTCCTGCTGTTTAGTTCCAACCCCTTACCTTTGCTTTCTATTTCTAGTATAGGCACAAGGTTTTGTGGGTCCCTTTCATTTTCTGCAATTTGCACGGTGTCGTCTGCATATCGAATGTTGTTTATCATTTTTCCTCCAACCTTTAATCCAGGGTCTTCCTCTAGGTTTCTCATGATGTTTTGTTGTAAAGTGAAAACATCTGGTGACAAAAACACAACCCTGTCTCACTCCTCTGACAGTAAGATAGAAAGATGAAAAACAGAAAGTTCTTTATATACAAGGGACAAAAAAGCCTGGTAAGAGTTTTGTTCAGTCAAGAGAAACATAACTGTAGCTGTTGAAACCCTCTACCTCATTACTTCCTACCCCAACATATACATGATATGAATATCACCCTTTTCGATATGTGATTTCATAATCATTCTTTGAAGAAAATGTGTTCATAAAAGCAAATTCGAAAACAAATCTATCAAACCTCTTTTCTGTAACAAGAATTCTTACCACAACATGGTAAATAATAGAATATAATGCTCATTCACCCTCACCTCCTGGTTTCAGACAGTTTCCATGCCTCCTTGTTTGTTCGTGACATGTACGGTTTTTTTGTTTTTGTTTTTTCTTTTGTTTGGTTTGTTGTTGTTTTTTGGGTTTTTGTTTTGTTTTTTTGGTGGCCTACCCATGCCTATTTATACATCTATTTTCTATATCGCTGGCAAGGACGGTACTTCATACACGTAGATTCTGTGTCGAGGATGTGGATGTCTCGCATATTATTTGAATTTCAAATGTTTGATACAATAATTTTATGATTCTGCTTTGTTGGTTTGTCATTTTGTCTTGTTTAAAAGTATTCCAGACAAGTTTGAGAAAAAATACAGAAAAAAAGCAAGCAAATATAAAAAAAAACATTCAAACACAAAAATAGGATCAAAAAGGCGTGTCTGATATAGCAAAACAAGACGGGCGCAAATTTTCGGCCAACTGGCCTTTGTCAAATGTATGCAAAGCACAACAAAGAACGAATACACAAAAAATGTTCTAAGAAAATCGGCAAGACTCTCCTGGTCTTTCGTTTCTCCTGCTTGAAAAAGCACCAGGGAAGTTTTGCAGTTTTCCCCCGAAATTTTCGTGTATCTGTTCTTTGTTGTTTTTTTGTATACGTCTGACAAAGACCGGTTTGGTCGAAAATGTGCACCTGTTTTATTTTCTTATGACAGATGCGGGTTTTGTTTCCAGTTGTGTGTTTGTATGGATCGCGTAAGGTTTTGTGCAGGTTTGGGAAGTCTGTCAGATAATCGTTGACAGATTTGGGTGGAGCGCATATGGAGATTTCCAAGTGCAGTGAATCCCTCTTAATTAAACCAACTCCAAAGTCCAGACTCCATATCTTTGATCCAAGTGTGTTTGGATCTTGTTTGCATGAAAGCGGACAGTCACTTTTGTTTGTATTTGATAAACGAAACAAAACAAAACAAAACGAAAGGAAAAGAACTATGAGCGCTGTACCCTTCATGCACACACACACACTCATACGCGCGCTCGCTCGCACGCATGCACACACACGCACATGCACACACAGACATTTGTATACAAAAATGTCCGGAACAGACTAAATGAGCCCTTCTGGAAAATTACGCTTGCAAATTCTAGCCCTGGGTGAACTAGTGATGGCGTAAATCATTTTTACGTGGTCCAGTCAGACACCAGACAAACATTTCAGTTAATAAAGTTAACAAGAAACACCCGAGGATTCTGGATGGGACCCAGATCACCAATGCCTCTGCACCACTCTCCGGAAAGTTACCTCCCATGCTCCTGACGCGCGCTACTCGATTGCCATTTCGTCAAGCAATATATAGACATTATGACATAAAATTCACTTTCCCATTTCAATGGCACTAAATGAATATCTGCAGATAGAGCTGCCCTTGTTTGGTTTTTACGGGATTCCACCAGGCTGGCTGGCTTTTGTAATAGAACTGCAGACTCCAGTTCTGGTTCTCGAGTTCAATTCAGCCTGTAATATATATATGTGTGTGTGTGTGTGTATAAACATATATGCATATACATTTATATACATATGTGACAGTGCATATGAAAATCATGGATAATGGTCAAATTTCAAAAAATGAGCTAAATATGCTATCTGAAAGAAGAAATAATTCTAAATAAGACACAAAAAACAGATTTCATTTATCTTTATTAGATTCCAAGTTACATGCATTTAAAGTTCCCAGATGACCGTGACCTACTTTTGAGAAAATCATGTTTTAAAATTACAAATTTTCATTTAGCTCTAATTTTGTTATATGAATTTTTCTAAGTAAGTGGGTGATACCAAAATAACAAGAATAACTCAGAGAACCTTGGTAACTCATTCAATTTCACCAGATAATTGCTATTTAATATAAAAATCATCCCAGTACCTTGCTCATTGGGCTTAAAATGTTGAAAACGCAGAAGCGTTTCAAACTTTTACATAAAAATTTGTGGAAAAATAACTATAATTCAGAATCACTCCAAATTTTCAGGAAACATAGATGTGTAAATGTATTTTAATCTGTATGTGTTAGTTTGTATGTATATTTGTTTGTAACCTCTGATGACACATTTGCTTATTAAAATTATGGTATTATGTTAGTAATATCAATTGAAGAAAGACAGGTATTGATACAACACAGAAACTCAACATAGCAGTATTATGAGTCACCAACTTGAAATTATGATCAGGTATCCTTATTCCTACAAAAACAGCACCAGAAAGAAGATCCAGAAATGGTCTCAGGGTATGTTCACTTTTCACTGATTTCAGTCTCACATCCCTACTTATCCACAAGGAAAAAACCCAACAATATCAGCACAAAAAAACAAATCACACGACTGTTTTCTTCTTAGGTCCTCTCTTGTTTTTCTTTGGCCTGCCTGGAGTCCTGGAAGAGGATGGTGGGGTGGCCTGGCTGGTGGATGGTTTGGACAGATGGGGGGAAGGAGGCAGGGACTGCGATGTGGTGGCCTTGGCAGAGAATTTGAGGCTGATAGGCTCAGGGCAGACCAGGTCTCTCTTCTCTGGGTGTACAAACTCCCTGATCTCAGAGAACAAGTATTCCTGTCTTTGTTCACTGAGACCACTCGGACGAATGATAGGCGGGAGATCATCAGGCAGGGCAGTGGGCTGTTTCAGTGGTTCGAAAACCTGCACTGGTCCGTCTGCAGACTCCTTGCAGCAGACTTGAGGCTTCCCATCCTCATTGGTTTCAAACTTAAAGTGATGGTACTTTTTCAGCCCCACCAACTTTCTAAACCACTGATTCAGGTATTCAGTCCAGTCACGGGTAGGAACCAGAGAGTTCCCGTCTTGGTCACCGCACAGCTGTGGTATTAGAATACCAGATGGCGATGCAGATGACACCACTTCTGAGATGTCATTCAGACAGTCCACTCTTGTCCGGCGAAATTTTCTTTTGAAGAGCCCGAAACAGGCATCAGGGCCAAATTTGGTGTGACCTGCCAAGAGAAATGATAGTGTGATGACCTTGTGACGGCCAGTCATGACACGCCACATCAAATATTGCAACATGGCATTGTTCTTATTTTGCCCGGCACAGTTATCTGCATGGAGATGGCACGATGCTTCTTTTAACCCATAGTTTTCCAGGAAAAAATCCACAAAAGAAATCACTGTGTTTGCTCCCTTCCCTGTTTCCATTGCTTCATCAAGGAGAAACACAACCATCTGTGGGAGGGCCTCTGTCATCATGCCAAAGACACCACATTTTCTAGGTGTTTTAAAGTACACCGGACCGGGCTGCAGGGGGTCTGAAGGATAATGGACTTGTTGTGCAAAGTCAAAACTGTAGTGGGCCATGATGTCCCTTGAGCAGGCTGCTGTGTTGTTTCCTGGTGTCTCCAGTCGGTCCAGTCCTGCAGTCTTCAGCTCCTCCTGCAACAGTGCAACTGCAAGCTGTGGTTTTGTTTTTCCTTCATCAAGTTCATGTCTTGTTTTCACCTGGTTGTGTGTGTGTGTGTGTGTGTGTGTGTGTGTGTGTGTGTGTGTGTGTGTGTGTGTGTGTGTGTGTGTAAATTTACATTAAAATTTTTTGTGCATGCATGATGACCTGTATTGTTTTTGTGTGTGTGTGTGTGTGTGTGTGTGTGTGTGTGTGTGTGTGTGTGTGTGTGTGTATGTGTGTGTGTGTATGTGTGTGTGTGTGTGTGTGTGTGTGTGTGTGTATCTCTGTGTGTGTGTGTGTGTGTGTGTGTGTGTGTGTGTGTGTGTTAATTTAGATTAACATGTATGGTGAACTGGTATGATAATGTGTATGAGAATCAATACTCCAACCATAGATAATGTGAATCAGAATGCTACATTTTATTGCTATAATTCTGTGCTTAATACATGTATCATTTCAAAACACTCACACATACATACATGTACAAACACAGAGTACAACCTGACAGACACACACACTGTAATGATAAAGGGACACCCTGGAATCCCTAACTGTGATAATGCTATTGAATTTATAAGTAAAACAGCAACTTACCTTTGCTCTGGCAACAACAAGCTTGTACTCCTCTCTCTCTCTGTTTGCTGCAGCAAGGTGTTGAACTGCAGCTGTTGCCAGTTCCATCTTCTGAGTGTCAGTCATGGTTAATGACTTCATTTGCTGCAGTGCATAGTTGTTTCTCTGACATTGCCAGCAAAGGTCTGTCCTAGGCTTCATAGGCAGGATGTCAGGAAGGTGTTTCTTCCACAGGTATAAGAACGTACGTTTTGAAACGCAGCGTCCACCATCGGCATCACAGGCAACAGAATACTCTTTGTGCACAGCAGTTTTAGTGGATGAACAGGGAAGCAGCTTCAAGTCATCTCTATGGTAGCCTGGGATTCGACCCGGAAGAAGGATTCCATGCACTTCTGCGTAATTCGAAATGAAGTCTACTACCTTCTTTTGTTCCTCAAATGTTAAGGCCTTATAAGGCTTTCTGTTGGTGTTGCCATGTTGCCTTGGGGTCAACCCATTTTCTTTATAATGTTTAATCAAGTGGTCCAGTTTCTGACTCCCAATGCAATGGACATACTGAAACAATTCACGGCATATTTTGAATCCATTCAACATGTACTGACTGCGGCACTTCTTTCTTGGAGTATTCTGCCGACGCTTTGTATTCACCGTCATTGGACCAGTTTGAAGAAACGCCTTCAGTTGGCTGAAGATGGCATTGTCCAGTTCTTCTTTTGTCATTGTCAGGTGATGCATACGTAATTCGCACAGCTCTTCTGACTTAAACTGCAGATAGCAAGGCTGTTTTCATTCAGCTTACATGCACACTGGAAGGGAGCAGACAGCTTTGGGTCAGGCTTTCCAGCGTTCTCACTGAAGCAGGCTGTTCCATCGTCAAATTCACTATTAGTGTTACAAGTGTCCGCCTTGAAAATGACTGGTGGACGTATCATGTCACCCTCAGCCTCGTCTGGGTCATCAGCTGAAAACAAACAGTATGCACACCTTGTACAAATCTACAATATGAAACTGATAATATTAAATATAAATTATCAACACACATTCACACACATGTATACACAATTTTAATCATGTATGCTCACCAACACACAAAAATACACACATGCACTCATGTATAAACTGTAATCATGTATGCACATCAACACACACACACACACATGTATGTTTATGTGCATGCAACACACACACACACACACACACACACACACACACACACACACACAACACACACACATGTTTATGTGCATGCACACACACACACACACACACACACACACAACACACAACACACACACATGTTTATGTGCATGCACACACACACACAGATTATGTACAGCACTGCCCACCCCCCACTGACAATGAAAATCAAACAAAGAAACTTTTTTTTTTTAATTTAATAAATGTTAATAGGCCTTTAGCATGACAATGTCAAATATACTTAATCAAGTGTGAAAGCATGCCATAATTATTGATAATCTGTGATGGTGCAGCACTTGGTAGCCTAGTGAAAACAAGAGGGTTTTCCAGCTTTCGGTTTTGCCTTGTCAGTCTGCGGCTAAAAAATAGCATCAGCATTACCAAATTAGATCACTTGTTTTTATGAATTTTGGGTCTACTTACATTATAATTTACACAAATCAAATGGATACGACTTATTCCTTTCATGATAATAATTCTAGTTCGCCAGTAATTCATACAAGGTTATGAACACACCAAATAAACTTTCGAAGTGAAAGCAATCATGACATGACATCAACAGTAGGCCTACTTACCAGAACTAGATTCCATGTGCTCGTCTTCAAAACCATTCGGCATGGGCATAGAATCCTCTTCATCACTGCTGGAATCTATTTCTGACTGTCTGTCATCTCCAAAGTAGTCTGTCACTGCTTCAACTAATTCTGGAGAAGTGAAATCAGCCGTTTCCGACAACATTTTACAGAGCTGTGCGCTCGACACTTTCCGACGCGCCGCCATTGTTTTGCTTCGACTCGTGTGTTGACAACACACACAGTTGGGGGTCACTCACTTTCTGTAATTATTGCGGCTTGTAGAAAAAACGTAGAGCGAAAAAAATTCAGACTTTGACAGGAAATGTATGATAGTTTTCAAAGAAATTAAAAGAGAAGGATATAATTGTAGCAATGATTAAACGAGCTTCAGTTAAAATTGATCACGGGTATGTCGCTCTGAACACACTACCGCCTGAAAAATCGAATTAATACGCCCGAATACAACACGAAGAGAAACAATGACCGTGAAAGTAGGGCCTAGAGACTAGTTACAACTTACAAGTTGTGTCCTTTCACTTACTACGACTGGTTTTATACAATGAAAATCGTGTTCAAAGTAGGTCAAATTAGTCCGTTGCTTTTGCTTAATTTCCCATCACATCCCACAGAAAAATATTTAATTAAAATAGTTTTAGCTTGTATTTGTTGATAATACTTTGGAATTTAATAGAAAAAACACCATTGAACCCTAAAATACAAAAATTTCATCATCGATATGTTTAGGGTCAGTTACTTTCACAGCCTGTTGCGCGAAATCTCGACTGGCGACTTATCCGTGATTTTCATGTGCACCGCCACATATGTATAATATATATCTCCATATAAATACATGCATATATATGTATGTATACATATATGAATATGTATATATGTAGGCATATATATAATATATATATATGTATATAGATAGACATATAGATGGATGGATAGATAGACAGAAGATAGATAGACCTGTTTCATATAGGCTTGTTTCATGGAATTGCTTCATAGGCCTGTGTTTTAGGCCTACTTCATAAACCTGCTTCACAGGCCTGTTTCATGGGCTCGGGGATTCGAGATCTGATGGTTCGCGCTTAATCCTTATCGACAATATTACAAACTGGCCGGTCATCTGTCCCTCTTTATGTTTCCATCATTCTGATGGTGTCATCTCAGTGTTTTTCATAGGTCCCTTCTGTCCATTCACCCTATCTATTTCAAGATTCTGTTTGCCACGATGTAGATTTGTGTGAGGGCTGAAGGCAGATTTGGGTGGAATGCATATAGAATTGCCCGGGTCCAATGAATCCTCGAGCAAAACCCTAAACTCAACATGTCATTATCATCATCTGTTCTCTTCTCTTCTCCACCTCACCAATGTATTAATCTTCTTTTTTTCCCCTTTGATTCTGTCCCTATTCCCTGCTACGTACGCACGCGCGCGCGAGCACACACACACACACGCACGCACACACACACAGACATACATACATGTGTGCGCGCGGACACACACACACATCGCAGAGAGAGAGGAGAATGAGAAACAGAGAGAGATATAGGGAGAGGAGAAGAGTGGAGAGGGGGAGAGACACACACATACACACAGACAAAACGAAAACGTATATATACACATTAAATTCTCCACAACAGTGGCTAGGGACATCCCTCACAGCAGACCAAGACACTGTTCTCCTGGGTGGCGTTGCCAATATTCAAGCCACACACAAAAACCAGTGATGTCCTAAATCAACTTTATGTCTGCCAGTTTGGACACACCAGAGGGACAGGTCTGCGGGCGAATGAACTATTGTTCCGACACATGACTGGCTCGACCACTTTAACCCTTTAACTCCCGCACCCCTACCCTTGTCCACCAGCATTCTGTATTGTCAACCAATGCTAGCAAAGCAAAAGAAAGAAAAGAAAAAAATGACAATAATAATAACAAATAACCTTTGACTTCATCACCCAATCCACCAACTTCCAGCCGGGAAGCTCTTGGATAGGGTGAAGGAGTTTATGGATAGGGTGCGGGAGCTAAAGGGTTAACGGTACAAATTGAACGTCAGTGGAGGGATGGTCTCTTTTTCTGTGCGATGTTTTTAGGTCGCTATATTTTATTTCTATTTATCGTTATTATTTTTAGTTTTTATTCATCCTCTATCAAAAAGTTTTTGAGAATATTATTATTATCATCATATTATTATATTATTATTGGTGTTATTGTTAATATTATCATCACCATTATTATAAAATTATTCATTATTATTATTGTTGTTATTTGGTTGTTTTATTCATCCTCAAAAGAGTGTGTGAAAAGTTGACAACTTTTTTTCTTATAATTTATTTAATTTTTGCGTTTTGGAAAACAACAAATCGACAAAATATACCGAGCAGACAGACATATTTCACGTATAGTGTCAACAACATGTTCAAATTTAGCGCACAACTATGTACCTTACATGTAATGTGGCAAAAATATACATGTATTATCAATACTGACAGATCTTATGTGGAAAAGATCGAAAATGCAAAATTTCACAAGACTGTTTGAAATGAATTAGCATGTTTAGTAAGAAGCACTTCAACAATCTACATATCTACTAGCTTTATGTAGGAAACCCAATAATTCATAACGTTATAAGTTGGCTAAACTTGCCCTGAGGCTCTTTGTGTCTATGTCGTTGATCTAAATGTTATCAAGCATGTATTATGCAAATGATTTTTTTTCTCCCACAAATGTCTGTTCCAGTGAGTATTGTTGAACTGTGAATGAAATGGCCTGACTTTTCCATGCCACAGAACCTAATGTCTCAAATATATATGACTGGGTTAGTCTGCTGGCACCTTTCTATAGATTTTTCAAAACTAAAACTTTGCTAATGTGTTCATGCCCCAAGGAATCAAAAACATTCCAACCTTTTTATATCGTTTTTCTTTTTTGGGTTTTTGTTTTTGTTTTACAATAAAGAGACATCAATGTACAATGTAGTAACGAAAAAAAATATCACAATTCATAACATAAGAAAAACTGTTGTTGACACATGACACGTGTAACATCGAATCAACAATGTTTAATTTTAAAGGTGCACATCTCCTTTCTCTTTCACTTTTTTCTTTCAATGATTTGACTTTGTTTTACATTAAACATACACCAACAAACAACGTGGTAACAGATGATGTTATAATTTCATTTATTTATGAAAAAATAATGGTGATATATGAACAACATATAACACATAGAAACATACGTAACAATATTTTAAACGGTGGAGTAGTCCATGTGAATATTAAGATTTAAGTACCATGTTATAACGATTAATCTGTTCTCTCTTTCTTCAACTTGTGTTCATATTCATATTTATGTTCATATTCATATTCATATTCGGATTCATTTCTTTTGTCACAATGGATTTACCACATGAAATTCGAATCGCTTTTCCCTTAAGCGCGTCACCACAGTGCAGGGTCTGTCTTTGTTGTTTGTTTGTTTGTTTTAACCAAGACTTCAGAAAGACAATAAGGCTAACTGGCTTTCAAGGAGAAGAATCTGGGAAATCATTTATCTCTCCAATGTTTTATATCAATGCGGCTGGGCAAATGCTTTCATGCTATTTATCGCAGGCCAGAAGGCACGAGGGTCCGCCTCTTTTATCGTCCCCTTCCGAAGGACTAGACGTTCAGTTGGATTTGTGTGTGTTGTCGCGTGCGTGCATGTATGAAAAGATGATTATTTACCAGATGTGGCAAGACAATATCTATATGTGACCTCCCACCACGAAATAAGTCTCAACTCGCAGTCAGTCGAACAGCACTAGGAGCTGAAAAGGTGACTGAGGGTCTGTCTGGGGTGTTTTGACTTTTTCTCAAATGGATTTCTGTAGACTGAAATCTATCCCCCCCAGAAATTTTTTTCTCGGGAAAATATTATTAATCAATTCAAAACGGTAGGCTATTTTAATGCATTGATCGGAACAGAAAGAACACAATTTCCTACCAAAGTACCTATTTTTGTCTCTTATTATGAACCGTAACCTGTACAATACCCGCACAGTAATATACTGATGGAAAGCTCTTTGGTGCACCTTTCAGATAATGACAGCGAAAATTAGAAACAAACTGGGTCAAAACCACCAAATAAAATGTGTAGGAGAGCACACAAAAACTTAAGAGGCCGTTTTCTCAAAATGGCCGTCATACATCTTAATGGTTTTATTAAACATACATAACTTCTACATTTTTTTTAGTACAATCTTCATTCAAGTACCAAAATAATGACAGTATGTACGCTTTCCAGTGAAATGTATGTCTCAAAATGCTAGTTTAAGACTGATTTCGTTGTGGGAGGTCACATATGTATACATGTATAACATATATCTGTATAATACTTGCTTAATAACATTTAGATCAACGACATAGACACACAGAATCTCACGCCACTTTCAGGCAGCTTATAGCTTTAAGAATGATTGGGTTTCCTACATAAAACAAGTATACACACAAACACACACACAATATATAATATATTATATACATAATTTTGTATGATTATATATATGCATATATACAGAACAGAAGACAGACATAGAGAAAGAGAGAGAGAAGGTGGAGACAGACAGAGTGAGTCACAAAGACGGGAAGGGAGAGAATAAAAAGTGTGCAAAGGATGGCGGAGGAGGTGAAAAATGAATAAAAATATAACAGGCTGGCATGCTGTGAGAATACAGCCATAAACATAAGATTTGATGTCGTCAAGCTTTATACCAGACAGCAAGATAAAAACTGGCCCCATCATTGCTTTATCGTAATGTTCTGGATTGTCTGGTGGCGTCAGCTTGGCGTTTTCATAGATCCTGTTCTTTGCCCACGGCCCTTCCACACTTTGAAGTTTAACCCTTTGACTCCCGCACCCTGTTCACCAGCACCCTACATTGTCAACCGACGCTAGCAAAGCAAATACTTAAACCATTCGACTTTCTCACCCTATCCAGCAGCAGCTTGCTGCAGGAAGCCGGTGGATAGAGTGAAGGAGTCAAAGGGTCCATCGCATGCAGAAAGCCGGTGGATAGAGTGAGGGAGTCAAAGGGTCCATCGCATGCAGAAAGCCGGTGGATAGAGTGAGGGAGTCAAAGGGTCCATCGCATGCAGAAAGCTGGTGGATAGAGTGAGGGAGTCAAAGGGTCCATCGCATGCAGAAAGCCGGTGGATAGAGTGAGGGAGTCAAAGGGTCCATCGCATGCAGAAAGCTGGTGGATAGGGTGAGAGATTCAAAGGTTTCTCGCCTGCAGAAAGCTGATGGATAGGGTGAGGGAGTCAAAGGGTTCTTCGGCTGCAGAAAGCTGGTGGATAGGGTGAGGGAGTCAAATGGTTCTTCGCCTGCAGAAAGCTGGTGGATAGGGTGAGGGAGTCAAATGGTTCCTCGCCTGCAGAAAACTGGTGGATAGGTTGAGGGAGTGAAAGGGTTCTTCACCTGCAGAAAATTGGTGGATAGGGTGAGGGAGTCAAATGGTTCCTCGCCTGCAGAAAGCTGATGGATAGGGTGAGGGAGTGAAAGGGTTCCTCGCCTGCAGAAAGCTGGTGGATAGGGTGAGGGAGTCAAAGGGTTATGGACGCTTGCTAGTTAAGTATTGGCAGATTTAGATGGAGTACATAAGGAACTGTTTAAGTGCGACAATCCCAGTGGTGCGTGTGTCCACAGAGTTCATAAGGTCACAGGTACATACCTCACCTCTTTCGCTGGGATCGGCGGTAGACGCCACGCTCGACGTCACAAGTCTTCTCCAGGTCAGACGATTGAGACATCTGTGGGCGACTTCTTGGATCCCCAGACCACAGACATTAGCGATGTTGTTGAAACAGGAGGTGTGCGGTCGTCCCTATTTTCTCATCGCCTCAACTTTCCCCTGTAGGACCGTTGATATCAAATCTGTTTCTGGTGTTCTGATCGCATGGACTTCATATTTCAGCTTTCTTTTGTTGATCTCTGCTAGCAGTTGGCGCTCAACATTCAATTCCTTTAATATGCTATCGTTTGTTCCTTTAATATGCTATCGTTTGTTTTTTTGTCTGTCCATTTGACTCTGAGAAGGTACATACTACAGAACAAGAAGAAAGAACAAGAAGTCTTTTTTCAGGGTATTGTCAGAAGTACATTAACGCTTTCTTTTTTTTTCCCCCGGGGAAGGATACTATTACCATCTGCTCTGACTTGGTAATTACTACTAATAATAATTAATAATAATTACAATATTTATATAGCGCAAAATCTTGATAAAATCAAATCTAAGCGCTGAAACACACACACACACACGCACGCACGCGCACACACACACACACACACACACACGGCTATAAATGGGGAGAAAGAATAAAACCAATGGAAAATTATAGAGAGCATATTATATACAATTATATATTGCAATGTGATTCCCCTCCGAGTGGAGACAGGCTGAGAATATAATTATGACAGATACAGAGACAGAAAGAGAGAGAGAGACACAGGGAGACAGGAAGGGAAGGAAGTGGAGAGGGAGAGAGATACAAATAGAGAGAGATGCAGACAGACAGAGGCACCGAGACAGACTGGGGCAGAGATAGAGAGAGAGGGGGAGATAGATAGACAGACAGAAACAGACATAGAGAGGCATAGAGAAAGAGACAGAGAGAGTCAGACAGACTGAGACACAGACAGAGACATAGAGAAAGACAGACAGGCAGTCTGTTCATGGACGTAATAACGAACGACATTAATAATGTAAAACATTCCAAGCCCAAGGTCACCCCACCCCACCCATATGGCCCAAACACGGCAAAAAGACAAGCACCTCCTTGTTAAGACTGCAGCGACTGCAACAATGGCCAGGAAGAACATTTCGCCAAGGCCCTAGTTTGTTGAAAGCAGGGTGAAAAAGGACCCACACCAGATTATAATGAAAACACACCAGTTGTTCTTATTGTTGGCTATGAAGGGGAAAGGGCAAAGCTCATGTCACCTTCACGCCACACAGGCAGTTCCCTTCTCCCCTCATTTCCCGCTCTCTTTGTTGCTGATTGGTTTTGTCCTCACCGACACTGATGTGGAAGAAATGATCACACATGAGAACAATCCCTCCCGGCACTTTTTTTATGGTGGGGAGGGAGGTGTTTAGAAATATATGGGATCTGAGATAAGACTTAAGATATATGAAAATGCTCCGAAAGTCATAAAATCTACCAATTCTGCACTGTATTGATTTTTTTCACTGTAATAATGAAAGAAATATTTCAAACAAATAACGAAGAAAAACATTTTAGAAAAATTTTCCAGGGTAGAGATATAAGTACATTAATGTTTTTATACCATTTGAAATTTGAATCCCACTTAATTTTATATGTGCTGCACATCCATCTGTCATTATTTATCTAAAGAACTTAAGTTTTAAAATGTGGAGGGGGGGGGGGGAGGTAGGACAATAAAAAGAACAGAATTTATGAAACACTGAAATCACGCCGCTAGAAAATGAGAACATTACGATGTGCAATAATCGGCCGGGTTTTACGTTACAGGCTGGGATGGAACTTCAGTGTTTATGACACTATCAACAGAACCAGCTAGCCCCCAGTAATATTGTTATCCTTCTACCAACTCCACCTCTTTCGCCATTCTCTGAACAAAATGCATAACTGAAATAATTGTAGCGTGTTTTCAACCAGAACAGTGTATTTTCCTCCTTTTTACCTTTTGAGATACCCTATACACCATAGTGGCAGTAACCGTCCGTGTGCTCATGATCTCCCCGTGGGGATGCCAGGGTCCCTTTCAATATAAATAGTATCTCCACCTTCTGGAAATTCTGTGCTAGAAATTTCCTTCTTTCTGTCATTCTTTGGTTCTGCCTTGTTCCTTTGCTTTCTGTCATTTCTTCCCATCATTTTCTGCCTTGCTGGTTCATTCACTGTAATACTGTGTGTTTGATAAACTCTTACGTACTTTCTCTTAGAATTGATAATTGTGCATTTTGGGTTCCAGGGAAATGAGATATGCGGAAGCAATTTTAGGTAATTTAAGCCCGTTTTTATATATGTTTTAGTGTCCTTGGTTATGTTTTAATTTGTATTCATGTATGATTTTTTAAATTCCCTATGTGATAAACTAGACGGAGTGGTCCACACCTTCATTATATGCGCAAATGCATTGATATGTGTACTTACTTTTCTGTTCCTCGTTTTTTCCCCTGTTGAAATATTGGGTACGTTTTGAAATGGTTATAGCCCTGATATGGCTCTACGCAGTCAGCTGAGCTTTAAACAAAAATAACAATAACAATAACAGCAACAATAACAATGACAACAACAAAAAGAATAACAATGTGCTTAGCGAAGAACAAGAGCCAGTGTACAAAGATTTGTGATTTAACTCATAACTGCTCTTTTAAGCTCCGCGTGATTTGCTGTTGTTTCAGTTTTGTCCGAACGCTCTCTGATTCATAGCAAATACACATGGGTTTTGAAGACATTTTGTATACTAGTCAGGCGATAAGCATTAACTGCTTCTCAATTTCAGCAAACTGGGCACCCCTCCCCTGCCCTCATCCCCTGCTTTTCTCAATTCAGTAGCTATCCATGTGTATACATTTGTTTGATTTATTTTGTTAGACTTTTGAAGCAGCATCAAGCAAATGTACCTCCTAGGTGCCAAAAACGTCCATAATTTTAATGTACTTTTTTCTTCAATGAATATAACGAACAAGGTGGTGGGACGGGGAGTAGTGACCTTTCTCGCACATAGTGAAGATTGTTCTATACTTCTTCTTTTTATGCGTGGTGTGTCCCTTTCAGGACGTAGCCGATCATGCGCCGCCATTCACTTCTATCCTCCGTTCTTCTGACGAAGGCATTGTTACTGGTATCACTGCTTGTTGGTGCACGTAGACTCGAGACATAATTCTTTGTCTTTCTCGGTCTCTAGCGCCCTCTATTGTTCCGCCGACTGCAAGCTTTTGAAGAGCGTCATGTCTGTATATGTAACCAAAAAAGTTCGTTTGTCTTTTTCTTATCGTCTTTAAAAGGTTTCTTTCCTTCGTTCTTCCTTCCTTCCTTCCTTCCTTCCTTCCTTCCTTCCTTCCTTCCTTCCTTCCTTTCTTTCTTTCTTTCTTTCTTTCTTTCTTTTTTCATCTTTCTTAAATACATTTACACTTGACATCTTGGCCGTCCAGGGACTTTTTAAGTAGTTTTCTGTATATCCACTTGGCTAAGAAAGCACAATTCCAAGGTTACCTGCGTGGATGGCGGATCACGAAAGGAATATGAAAGCAGATACACCTCTCTGGCAGTTTAGAGTTGGGAAATGTTGTTCAAGAATGATTCATCGCACTCGGACATTTCCATATGCGCTCCACACAAATCTGCCAGCAATTATCTGACAGATTCCCAGAGCCTGCGCAAAATCCAATGTACTGGTAAAGTCTTGAAAGAGGGACAGGGACCTATTAAACGCTGAGCTGACACCACCAGAATAATGGACACATTAAGAGATGGGCAGCGAACAGGCTGATTTTTAATATTGCTGGCTGGAACTGAACTCTAGATATCAAATCTCGAGTCCTCAGCTCTCTTTCTCAAAAGTACCATAAAGGGAAGAACTGAAAAGGGGGTCACTTTTGGCATGGGTACACCTTAATATTGCTCAGCCTAAAATCCTTGCAACTCCTTATATTTCCTTTACATTAATTTCTATCCTGGTTTTCTGTCAGCGTGTCTGTTCGTGCACCACCTTGCTCCGCTGAACTAAAGGCGTCTGCGGCATTGACACTGTAACAAACGAGAGGGGAAACCGCAAAAAAGAGCAATCTGTCATTTTCATGCACTGCACTTCACGGCGACACGCGCCCGCACAAAGTCAGGCCACATGCCGCGTTCAGGTGTTGCACTAACCGCGGGTTATTATTCCGGGCGGGCTTAATTAATGGAGGATCCGATCCCAATAAGGCCTGGGGATTTTTTTTTTTTGTCTTTTCTTTTCTTCTTCTGCACAAGGAAGTGAAGGGTAGGACTTGTACAGTTATTGTTCCTGATCTCGAACTTGGTCCAGGATGTGTGGTCTGCGCTTGGCGTATGAAGGTCTCGGTTCTGAGAATATTAGATCTGGGTGTGTGTTTGGGGGGTTGAAGGGGTGTGCACTTATTGTTCATCATGAGTCTGGCCTTGTGCACATATTGTTGTCAAAAGAAGTAAAGAAATCTTTTTTTTTTTTTTTTTGGGGGGGGGGGGAGGTGTTATTAGATTTTTTTCCCTCCCCGTGGAAGCTTGGTCTGCTTGTTCTCCTGTTGAATTGTTATCTCAGCTGTCTTGCGGTTTGCTGTGAGTTAGCAGGTCAATCATGCACGTGTAAAAACGCAATACCCGACAGCTTGAGTTCCCTGTGCACTGCTAAAAAGTCTGATTATATGTATCGCACAGTCATTCCAATTCAGTTTCGGAGAATGACTCTATGCTACAACGATTTATGATAATATAATAATTTTAGCCGATTCCCCACATGTGTCCTGATTTGTCAATGCCACCCCCTCCCCCCTCCCACTCTTTGTGTGTATCATCATTATTATATGCCCTGTCGCATGGCGTTGGCGATTATAGCCCTCCATACGAATCTGTCCCTTGTCGCTGCAAGTACATTTCCCGTCCTCTGTGTCCTCAGCCACCCTGTAAGTCGTCCAATATTTTTTCCCTGGGTCTACATGGCGTTTCTCTTTCCTTCCAGCTTTCCTGTTGTGACTAGGTGCTCTAATTTTTCTTGCCTCATAAAATGTCCTATATATGTTGCTTGTCTTTTCCTAATTTTCTTCGTCTATGTTCTTCTTGTGTCCGGAAAAGATGAAGAATACAAAACGATACACAAGAAAATCAGGAACAGGTGCAGATGAAACTGGGGAAGCTTGGCTGGAAACAAAGCGCAAAGAAATAGAAGACTAATACAAAACAGATTCTTAGTTTATGTACAGAAACATTGAAGAAATTGCCCACAGGAAAAAGACGTGCACATCAACTGGTTGCCTAAAATCTGAAGATGGTACGATTATTATGGAAAAAGACCAAATTTTAGATAGATGGGGAGAGTACATTAAAGACCTTTTTGGCAGAAACGAAGAACACATTATAAAAAAAGAAGGACCACCCATAATGAAAGATGAAATTAGAGCATCATTGAAAAAGATGAAACCGGGAAAATCCCCAGAACCAGACAACATTACTACAGAAATGATTCAGGCCCCAGATGAATTTAGTATTGAAAAAACAACAGTCCTCCTAAACGAAATCTATGACACCGGAAAAATCCCTAAAGATATGTCAAAATCAATTTTTCGTTACACAATAACAATATCAATAACACAATTAGCGACACATACAGACTCCCAGTGGACATTAAATACGCACGCCTGTCTTGTCTTGTCTTGTCTGGTCTTGTCTGGATGTGTTCAATATGCCTTCTGATTCTATTTTCGTGTGTTTTGTTTTCTGGTTCCTGATTGCTTGAACGCGGACAGTCGCACTTGTTTTGGATTTGTTATTATTGTTTAAAGCCCAGCCGACCGTACAGAATCATATCAGGAATGTAATATCTCAAAAAAGTAAACCATGCCTCACCAGAAATTTAAAAATATAGAGAGAGAGACTATAAAAGAAAATTAAGTACACACATCAACGCTTTAGCGCACGTAATCTAAGGGATATATCCCTGGCGTTGACCCCTCCATCTAATTTATCACCAGGGAATTTATAAGGAAAAGAATACTAAATATCAATGTATAACAGAGCTAAGAACACTAAACATAGCTAAAGACACTAAAGTATATAATGTATATACATACATTATATATATGCATATATATATATATATATATATATATATATATATATACATATATAATGTATATGTATATACATATGTGTGTGTATGTGTATGATGATAGTAATGATAATAACAATACTGATAATCATAATAATAGTAATAATGATGGTGATGATATTATTACTGCTGCTGCCACTACTGGTAATACATGTATTGATAATACAATCATAACAATCATCATCATCATCATGATATTCATAATATGTTAAATTTTGATATATAAATCAAAGTGCACAATTTTATCATTCACAAAAAAACATTCACTGATGACAACAAGACAGATGCGATAAAGATGAAATAAGTAATAGCAACATGAAAATAATGACAACAACAACAATAATGATAATAACAACAACAATAACATTACTAACAACAATAATGATAACAACAAAAAAGCAACATACTACTACAACTACTACTACTATTACGACTACTTCTACTATTACGACTACTTCTACTACTACTACTACTACTACTAAATAATAATAATAATCATAGTGATAATAATGATGATAATATTCATAACGTGTTAAAAGTTGACATGTAAATCAAATCAAAGTACGCAATTTTATTATTCACAAAAGCATTCACTACTGACAAAAACTTTCAACAAGACAGATGTGATAAAGATGAAATAAGTGGAATAGCAACATGAAAATAATAATATCAATGCTAACAACAGCAACAACATGATTATAATAATAATAAAAAATAATAATGATAATAATAATAATAATGATGATGATGCTGACGACGACGACGATGACGATGATAATAATGTTAATAATGATAATAATAATGGTGATGATGATGATAATAATATTAATGACAATAATGATAATCAATGATATGGAGAAGAAGAAAAGAAATGATGATTTGATGATTACTATTATGATGATGATAATGGAATAATGATGACGATAATAATAACAATTCCTGTACAGACCCTTCATCACAAGAGCCTTAAGCGCTTCACAAAAGCATGAAAGCTAAAGGCAGACAGACATGACAGACACACATAAAGCAAACAATATCAACAAGAAGACCATGAAGAATTTCATTAATGTCACTAGCATTGATTGATCGTTAGCATTGTGTGTTTGTTCCATTTTGTGTGGCTCAACGCTTTTCGTCTTTAGGGTAAAATAAAAATACTGCCTTCCATTTGCTTAGTTTCATTTATTTGTTCATTGATTCATTCTATTCATTGACGCGTTCATTCATCTGTTTATTTATCGTTTCATTCAAGCCTTCTTGAAACATCATCATCATTTAAAACTCGTGCATCCTTAGGATAAATGAAGTCCTCACACTACACCCATTCATGCCTCTTTGTTTTTTTGTTTTTTTTAATTAAACTGCATTTAGAAATGCAATCTAATGAAAAATGTGTGCTACTGTAATTAGCCCACTGACCCCCTCCCCCCTTCACACACTCACACATACACACACACACACGCACACACACAACAACACACACACACAACACACACACATGTGCACACGCACTCAGCATACGCACCGAACATGCGCACACTCGCGTCCACACGCGCATGTAATAAAGCTGATTGATTAATTCATGACTCAAAATTGTGATAAACAAAACCAAACAACACACACACATACAATTTCGACAGATTTCGCAGCACCCCTCTCATTACACACGCACGCGCCACGCAGCATGCGTTTTTTTAACTTCAACTATGTTCACGCAAAGCTTTCTAAAGAGGAGTTTTGGTTCAGCAGACTCCTCCTCCATTTTCCGCACCGCTGCCGATCGAAGGGGACTCATGGCGTGTCCCTTTTGACCGGGGGTAAGGCTTGGGGTAGGGGGCAAACTGTGATCGTCATAATACCGATAAATCATAGCGCCGCTTTCAGACTTGCAGCCGTGGTCCTCCCTCTCTTTGTAAAGGCGGGCAGAACCCCACTGAGGTTCCTTTAGTTGTCTTCTTGGCTCCCATATGGCAACCCTCTCAAATCTTTAGGTAGTAAGCTGGTCGTTTGGATTCTGGGGGACATTAGTTGTTATGTCTCTGCCATTCTGAGCATCTGCGTTGAGTGAATTTGCATTTGAGTCATTCTCTTCAGGATCTGACGATATCTCGAGTTCAATCCTTGTCCACAACATTAAGAACTGGCCCGTTCCGCTTCCCGTCTTAATGTTTCCATCATTCTGGTGATATCAGCTTAGTGTTTTATAGGTCCATCTTCCCCCCCCCCCCCCCCTACTCCTCTGATTTCAAGACCTTGCCAACACATAGGATTTTGCGCAGGCTCGGAGAGACTGCTGGATAAGCTGTGGGCAGATTTGGTTGGAGCGCATATGGATTTGTCCCTGTGCGATGAATCCTTCTCAAACAAACCACAAAATGTTCCGTAGAAGACAGACCACAAAAAATACATCAAAATACAGACCACAAAAATACATTAATAAATAAATAAACAAAACAAACAAATAAATAAACAAATGAATGAATAGATAAGTAATAATAAATAAATAAACAAATGAATAAATAAATAGATAAACAAAAAAAATCAAGCCGAAGCTATCTTCATTATTGGAAGCATTCTATTCCCATAAGATTTTGTATTTTATGTCTCTGACCATGTTGCCAGCTTATTCTTATTGTTGCTTGAAGCCCAGCCAACTGCGTAGAGCCATATCAGGACTGTAACCGTTTCAGCACGTACAGAGTACTTCAACAGGAAAGAAAAGAAAAAAAGTAATACACGTATCAATGCAGTAGCGCACATAATCAAAGGAGATGCCCCTGGCGTTGACCAATCCGTCCAACTTATCACACAGGGGATTTAAAAAAACATACATAAATACAAAATTAAACATAACTAAGGACACTGAAGCGTATATAAAAACGGGCCTAAAACACCCAAAATTGCTTCCACATATCTCATTTCCCTACAGCCAATAAATGCACTTAATACATGTAAACAATTATCAATCCTAAGAAAAAAGTACGTATGACTTTATTGAACACATTCAGATGAGTGGGCCAGCAAAGAGTAAGAAAGAACTGACAGAAAGCAAAGGAGCACGGCAGAAAAGAGGAAATTTCTAGCACGTAGTTTTCAGAATGTGGGGATAATATTTATATTGAAAGAACCACCGTTGCAGGGGGAGGGGGTTGTTGCTACCTAACAAAAGAACGACAGAAAAAAAAAGCTATCCAACTTAACGTACTTAAAAAAAAATTTAAAAAAAAAAAAGTCAGAAGAGTGACAGCTTACCACGCAATGGATAACGTGTTTTATATGATTTTCATACATGTTCGCTTCATGTGCCAGATGCAAGGATGTCCACTTTTATTTTTTAGAGATCGTAAGCTATGTTGCGTATCTTGCAGCTGATTCATGTTACACTAGCGCTCTTGAGGCTTCAAACTAATTCATATGTACATCCTACAACCATCTCTAAACTTCGGCCAACAGAAAGAGAGAGAAAAAGGGGAGAGAGAGACAGACAGTCACAGACAGACAGAGACAGACGACAGAGACAGACAGACAGACGGGCAAAGACAGACAGATAGACTGAGACAGAGATAGAGAGAAGGACAGAAACAGAGAGAAAGGGAGAGAGGGAGACAGAGAGAGAGAGAAAGAGGGGAGAGAAAGACAGAGAAAAAGACAGACTGACAGACAAACAGACAGACAGAGGAAAAAAGAAAGGGAGGGAGAGAGAAAGACACAGAGAAAGGTAGAGAGAGGTAGAAATTGAGACAGAAATAGACAGACAAAAACAGAGACAGAAGAGGTGGAAGGGGAAGGGAGGGGAGGGAGGGAGAGGAGATTCAAAAGGACTCGGAGAAGAGGCTTGTGGACAATACGCCTGGGTGAGCAAGGGAGTCCCATTGAAGATTATACACGCTCGGGTGAGCGATGGTGCCTGTCACAGTGGCTAACGAGTTTCAAATGCAAATCGTAATGTCTTGGCCCCCATGCGCCTGGGAAATTTATCCCTCCCTTGTTCCATCCCGCTCAGTTTGGTTCGGCGTTGTGGAGTTTTAAGAAGCCACCGAGAGTGGCTTTTCATTGCAGAAATCTGAGTAACAGTCTTCCAAAACGAAAAAATAAAAAATAAAAGGATGTGGAAGGTTTAGAATTTTAATGTTGTTCATTAATGATAAAGAGAAGCAGAAGGAGAAAAAGAAGACGCAGAAGACGACGACGATGACGACGACGACGAACAAGAACAAGAATAAGAACAAGAACAAGAACAAGAACAAGAAGAGGAAGAAAAGGCAGAAGGAGAAGAAGGAGGAGAAGAAGAAGAAGAAGAAGCAAAGAAGAAGATGGAACAAGAGAAACTGTTTGCTGCAATCAGTTGATAGTCCATGTTAATCATGCTATGCGTGTACGATATTCTATCAAAAATAAAAGCAAAACTACCTAGAAATCTTATCAGACTCTTAGTAGCACCACCAGAATGACTGGAAAAGAAATAACAATCTTTGGCTCTTGTCCATTAATATTGCGCTCTCTCTTGATCGGCTGAGCATTGCTTGTCATCAGTGCCAAACTCTGAACGTGCTTTGTCCACTTGGTTTGGACAGCTCGTTTCTTAATACCAGTCGGCTCATCAGTGCCGATGTGAAATTAATGTATATAACTGTGTGACTTCTGATGCCGATTGCCCCGGAATGGTCTTCAAGGGGATTGGGTTTTGTCCTATACATTCTGTTTTCAGAATTTCATCCAAGCTATTACAGCCAAGTAAACTCCAAATTCTTGTTCTGAAAAATTGGTTTTTATGTAAGTCAGGTCTATCTTTCTCAGATAATGTACTCTGGAACAAGCTTCCACAAATGCGTGATCCCTTCTCAGCACTATATGTTTTTAATAAAACACCTGATGTCGCATTTTCTCAAACAATCATAGGGATTTGAGAACAGTGATTGCAATGTATTCTTAGATAGATAGACAGACAGACAGCTAGATAGCTAGCTAGACAGATAGATGGACAGATAGATAGACAGATAGCTAGATAGCTAGATAGACAGACAGACAGACAGACAGACAGATAGATAGATAGATAGATAGATAGATAGAAGGATAGGTAGATGATAGATAATAGATT
>CM060315.1:25354236-25361736 GCA_030674185.1 Monoplex corrugatus | reverse complement strand
CACAAAACCGGAGAGATGAAGACAAACACAGATTTTGTATTATTATAATTGCGTGCGGGTAGGTATGTTACGTACGTACGTACTTGAGCAAGATCGCGCGGGCGTACCTTTGTGACACCACACGCGCGTTCGTGCATGACGTTTGCCCTTCGTTATCGAAATGACTATGGCTTCAGTTCTAGGCAGTGCTGGAGTTGCAGCGAGTCCGGAGGTGGAAGATGAAGCCAATGCGGAGTCTGATGTCCCTCTTACATGAGACACAGGTGGACAGACGCTGTGGATGGAGTAAAGGCAGCTCGGGCCTTACGCTGTGTGCGTTTCCTCTAAGCTTCGTCAATTCTCCAGGCTTCTGCTACCTACGCCTCATGTGTGGTTTTGCTCCGCCATACAGGGCGGTTCTGGCCATGCTCTTCCAAAAATTGACGTCAGTATGCAGTCTTTGAGGGAGGTCCTGAAGTAGTCCTTGAAGCTTTTGTTCTATCCATCGACTGCCATATTGCCAAGGCATCCTTTTGCCAAGGCATCCTTTTGCCAAGGCAGAGTTCTGCATACAGCACTTGTTTAGGCATTGTCGGTTACACGCACTGCATGGCCTGTCCATCTGACATGTGCTTTGTGCACGAAGTGTGGACACTTTGGAGACCAGCCAGCTTCAGGACGTCCGTGTCAACGATTTAGTCCCGCCATCTGATATGAAGAAATCTGTAGAGGCATGCAGCAGACTGGTGAGAACGACTGCGCAGTAGACTGTCATTTTGGTGGTAAGGCTGACTCCTCTTCGCTTCCACTCATTCTCACAGTGTTTCGAAAGGCAGCATTTGGCTTTTGCAATCCTGCTGATGACCTCGGCATCAAAAGTTGACAGCATTCGTGAGTGTGTTCCCAAGGGAAGCTGTCAACTGCCTGGAGGTTCTTCTCTTGACTGTGATATTAAGCTTGGTAGAGGGTTTTGCAGTGTCAGGTTGGTATGTGACTTCAATTTTTTGGGTATTGACAGTGAGACTATAGTTGTCACAGGCTGAGGAAAAGACATCTATGTCACCTGCATATTGTGTTCTGTGAAGATGTTCCAGGCAGAATTCTCAGCAAAGAAGTCCTTAAATGTCGTTTCCTTCATCTTCATGATAGCCAGGTGCTAAGAGCTTACTGACAGCTATGTATCTGACATGGATGCCATCCTCACGGTTGTAGAGAACATCTGTCAGCATGGCAGAAGATTTCATGCCGAAGACAACAGAGACGAGGACGCAGCCTTGTCTGACGCCTTTTGTCACTGGGAAGGTATCCGACTCCTCCCCGTCAACCATAATACTGACTATCATGCTGTCGTTGGAACTGCCAGACGATTGTCGTGAACTTGCTTGGGCATCAAAACTTCTCCATTACCTTCCATAAGCTATCCCTGCTGGCTGTATCAAACGCTTTGGTTAAATCGACGAAGATAGTGAAATGGTCAGTGTGCCATCGCTGTCATTTTTCTCGAGGCGTACAGCAAAGACCATGTCCACAGTCCCCGCGACCAGTACGGAAGCGACAATGACCCTACAGGAGGAGATCTTGCTCAACGGTTCCAGAATCTTGCCAGCTATGGAAACTTTATGTCTTATATGTGCAAGTGCGAGCACGTGCGCGTGTACGTATATTTATGTCTACACGCTATGCTCACGCTCATAATGGGGAGGAAGCAAAGACTTGGAAGTAGAAAGTTTTATGTCCAATCCATTCTTTTGACACAAGGTCCACATGCTCTTTTTTTTTTCTTTTTTTTTTCGTATCCATATCCCTTTCGAGAGGAGGGGTGAGCTCCCCCTGCTCACACACACACACCCTACTCTGTTCCCGCCCTCTTTGTCTCTTTTACTGCTTTGTATTCATCGTGGGTGTCTTTTATTTTCTCTGTTCTCTTTTCTCCCGCTCCCATACCGCCAGTTCCTCACCAACACCACCCTTCTCCCTCATTCTCGATTTTATATCTGTCTCTCTGTCTTTGTGTCTCTGTCTCTTTATCTGTATCTGTGTCTGTGTCTCTGTTTTTCTCTCACCCTGTCTGCCCGTCTGTCTCTCTCTCTCTCACTCTCTCTCACTCCCTTCACTCCCCGTCCCCTCATTCTCTCTCTCTTTCCTCTCTCTCTCTCTCTCTATGTCTCTGTATCTCTGTGTTTCTGCGTTTCTGTGTGTCTGTTTGTCTGTCTCTATCTCTGTTTCTCTCGCTCTGTCTGTCTGTCTGTCTGTCTCTCTGTCTGTCTGTCTGTCTCTCTCTCTTTCTCTCTCTCTCTCTCCTTCTCTCTCTCTCTCTCTCTCTCTCTGCGTGTGTGTATGTGTGTGCGTGCGTGCGTGTGTGTGTGTGTGAGTGTGTGTGTGTGTGTGTGTGTGTATGTGTGCGCGCGTGCGTTTGTCTCTATCTGTCTGTCTGTCTGTCTGTCTCTCTCTCACTCTGTCAGTCTGTCTGTCTGTCTGTCTGTCTCTCTCTCTCTCTCTCTCTCTCTCTCTCTCTCTCTCTCCTCCCTCCCTCCACCCACGCTCCTCTCTCTGGATAGCAGTATTATGAGTTTGGGGTGGTTGAAGTTTTGTTCATTTTTTGTCATTCAGCTCAGTGCACTTATTTCTTTCTTCCCACTGGGGATTGGATGGGCAAAAGCCGGGTCGCTAATGTCTGTTCCTTTCTCCATTTCTCTTCCACTGTTTGCTTTGTTTTGTTTCTTTGTTTGCTTGTTTTGGTTTGGTTTGGTTTGGTTTGGTTTGGTTTTATGTTTGTACTTGTTTTGTGTTCTTATTTCGTCGTGTCTCTGAAGTTTTTGTTCATTTCTGTTTTATGTTCTTATTTCGTCATGTTCCTCGAGTTTTTGTTTATTTATTTATTTATTTATGTATTCATTCACGCGTTTGTTATTTGTTGTTTCTGGATTTTTATCTTGTGTTGTATTGCTCCCTTGTTTCCTCCTTTCGTGTTAATTGTTGTCGTTGTTGTTGTTGTTATTGTTGTTATTATAATAATAATAATAATATATTTTATTTATATAGCGCAAAATCTTGATAAAATCAAATCTAAGCGCTGAGCGTATACATGCATTCATACCTACATACATATGAGCGTATACATGCATACATACATGCATACATACTTACATACATAAATCTAAGCTGAGCGTATACATGCATACATACATACATACATAAATCTAAGCGTATACATACATACATACATACATACATACGTACGCACATGCATACATAATAATTACAATATTTATATAGCGCCAAATCTCGACAAAATCAAATCCAAGCGCCGAAAAGACACACACGCACACACGCACGCACGCACACACACGCACACACACACACACACACACACACACACACACACACACACACACACCACACACACACACACACACACACACACACACAACACACAACGCATGGCCACAAATGGGGAGAAAGAATAAAAGCAATAAAAGCCAGAATAAAAGCAATGGAAAACCACAGAGAGCACATCATATACAATTATATATTAAAACAAAGTGATTCCCCTCCGAGCGGAGACAGGCTGCAGAGGGGGGTTGAGTGAGGTTAGGATTTTATGCAGAGGAGAAAAGGTGAGTTTTGAGAGGGACTTGAAGGAGGCAAAAGTAGGTTGCTGACGGACAGAGAGAGGAAGTTTGTTCCAGGAGAGTGGACCAGAAACAGAGAAGGCTCGTGGACCATAGGTATTGAGCTTAGTGCGTGGAAAGCGAAAAGTCAGAGGATTGGAGGCAGAGCGGAGGGTACGTGAGGGAACATAGATCTCAAGTAGGCTTGACAGGTAATCGGGGGCTGCGTTATTGAGGCTTTTGTAGCACATGGTGTCTAGTTTGTACTGTATGCGCTTTGATACAGGGAGCCAGTGAAGTTGTGCCAGGAGAGGAGATATGTGGTCAGCTTTTTTCTTTTTGAGTACCAGGCGTACAGCATTGTTTTGAATGCGCTGTAGGATGTGAATGGTGGAGGCAGGAAGACCAGACAGGAGTGAATTGCAATAGTCAATGCGAGACATTATGAAGGAGAGAACGAGTTTTGCAGTTGTTTCGACAGAGATACTTCCTGATCAGGCTTATACGATGGAGATGATAATAGCAAGATCTGGCAGTTTGAGAAACAAAGTTGTTCATGGACAGGGTAGAGTCAATGCAGACACCAAGGTTTTTAGCTGAATCAGAAATTGGGACTGGTGTGTTACATAATGGGAGAGAAAGAGGAGGCAGCTGGGAAAGTTTCTGACGGGTGCCAATGAGGATAGCTTCTGTCTTGTCGTCATTAAGCTGAAGGCTATTGTGTGTCATCCAGTTTTTAATGTCGAGTAACACTCAGTGGTGCGAGTCAACAGGTTCTGTATATTATCAGGTGAGTCACTGTCTTGAAGTTGGGTGTCATCAGCATAGAAGTGGTGTTTTATAGAGTGGGAGTTGATGGTGGACAGGGGGGAGGTATAAAGAGTGAAAAGAACAGGGCCAAGGACAGATCCTTGTGGTACACCACAGGTCAGGTATGCAGGTTGAGAGTAAGTGCCATTGATGAGAACAGTTTGTTTTCTGTTTGATAAATACGAAGTGAAAAAGGAGAGAGCAATGTCAGAGATGCCAAAAGTATGATGAAGTCTAGAAAGGAGAATACCATGGTCAATGGTATCGAAGGCTGCAGACAGATCAAGGAGTGTGAGGAGAGAGACTTTGCCAGTATCAGTTGCAAGGAGGAGATTGTTGAGAATGTGTAGTAGGGCAGTTTCAGTGCTATGGTACTGGCGGTAGGCTGACTGGAAAGGATTGAGGAGATTGTTGGCAGACAGGTGAGAGTTCAGCATTTATTGTTGTTGTTGTTGTTGTTTCTCTTTTGTTTCTGTCTTCTTTCTTTATTCTGTACCTTTCTTTTTATCTCTGTTGTCTTTCTGTTTTTGTTGTTGTTTGTTGTTGTTTGTTTGTTCATTAATATTTAATGATTGGCATAGCCAGAGAGTCACTTCTGTCTCGGCCACTGTGTTTGGTTTACACAAATACTTGATTGATTGATTGATTGATTGATTGATTGAGTCAGACAGTCAGTCAGTCAGTCGGTCAGTCGGTCAGTCAGTCAGTCATTCAGTCAGTCAATCAGCCAGCCAGCCAGCCCACCAGTCGAGCATTTATTCTTTTGTCTATTTATTTTACTTGTTTATTTATTAACTAATTTATTAATTAATTTATTTATTAATTTACTTATTCATCTATTTATTTGTTTATTTATTGACCTATTTATTTATTGTTTATTTATTAATCTATTTATTTATCTAATTATTCATTTGGTCATTTTAATCTCAATTTAATCTAATGAAACATTTGTAGCACATGTATCAAACGTAATAGGATTCACAAAGCAGAGCAGTCAAAACAAGGCAAAGCAATAATGTATACAATCATTCTTCCATTGGCCATTAAAAAACAGAAAATGGAAATCAATTTGTATTTTGTGACGATATCACGAAACTGACCAGAAAACCTTGTAAGGGTCACTGACCCAAAATATGCAAATTTCTTAGCAGGCATATCTGAACAGTTTATCAGAAAGATTTTTTCAAAACCTAATTTTCTCTTACATGCAGTCACATGATTCAACTGCTTCAGTTTTAAAAACATTGGTCAGTTTCGTTATCAAGTATTGTACATGTCGTGTACGACTACAAGAGAACATAACTGCTCACCTGACAGCATGTAATTACGCCCCTTGTTTTGGTGTGTGAAGGTTTAATTAAAACAGAAACTGGTACTAAAACTTGTGATTTTCGGCATGTATGTGTGATAAAGCAATCTTCCTGGGTATGTTTTAAGGGTTTTATTATTCTGAAAAAATGTAAATAAGAACTTTGTTATCAAGAAACACACGAGGGCGCTTGACTGGACCCACAGCAACAGTGCCTCATCCCTGGCCAGACAATCATCTCCAGACTCCTGACGGCACACGGTGGCCAGTTCGCCTAGAAACACACACAGACACACAGTCACAGACACACAGACACACAGACACACACACACACACACACACATACACACAGAGTCACACACACACACACAGAAACACACACACACATACACACAAACAAACAAACACACACACACACATACACACACACACATACACACACACACACACACACACACATACACACGCACAAAGATGTGTGTGTGTGGTGGTACTGTCCAAACGCTGCATGACCCATCCGGATCCAGTCATCAGAGATGGCCAAGTCCGAAACGTATTCATACAGCACATTTGAGCCAGGTCCAGCCCAGACACTGGACCAACAGAGAACAAAAAGAGCTCCCACTGTCTTATTCAGATCCTTCATCTCTTTATTGGGCAGCCCACCCAGCTGCCAGCTCTACTCTCCTTTCTATAGTGTGGACACTTAGCTGTCGGAAGCTGTCAACGTCGTTTTACTAAAATGTCCAGGGCTGTTCGTTCAATTGTTAAAGCAGTCAGACATGATGCTTCATGAACAGATAGGAAAATATTAATTTATTTTTAATTTGTTGTTGTTGTTGTTGTTGTTGTTGACTATTCCGATTCCAAAGTGTGGATGAGCACATAAAAATATTGAATGTTTCATTCATGTTTGTATGCAGTGCCTAATTAATTACACAGTATGTGTAATTAGCTCAGCATGGTCTCACATTTAGAAGAAATATCATCACTCTTTATTTTGGTTTATATCAAACAACAAACGTTGGCCTCCTGTTCCAATAGAACAGAGAAAAGATACCTTAAATGATTCATCGTGATGGGCACTTTGACCACATAAATGTTGTGCCTTGGACAAGAGAGGGAGTAGGAAGCAATTCATGCATCGGAAGTTTTACATATCCATGGAAGACCCCATTCAGAACAAACGCATTGCCTTTTCTTTGGCAGATTGGTGAGACTGTAAGTAACACTGCATGCTAGTTGGTTCTTTTGATAAAACCCGGACTAAAGATCTGATGTCTCGAGTTCAATACCAGCCCATAGCATTGAAATCTGGCCTACTCGCTGCCCTTCTTAATATTTCCATCATTCAGATGCTGTCAGCTTAGTATTTCATATGTCTGTCTCTCCCTTCTCCCCTTTTCAAGACCTTGCCATGTGGTTTATTTGAGCTCAGGGAATCTGCGAAATAATTGCTGACATACTTAGGTTGAGAGTATATGGAATTGTCCGAGTGCGAAGAATCCCTCTTGAAAAAATCCAAATTTCGAATTCCTCATGAATACATGGTCATAAAAACCTTTGATTCATTTAAATAGGCCTACTCCATCCTGTTATAAACATTATAAACGGAAGCTGGTATAAACATTTCTGTGAACAGACAAAAACTGTTTCTTTTTTTTCCTTTTTTTTTCATTATTCTTGACACCTAAAGTTTAAGAAAATGGCTATATACTTTAAAATTACACTAAAATCGCATGTCTAATTCATGGCTGTTTCTAATGTACAATTTAGTTCCACAGTTTGCTT
>CM060315.1:25349236-25351736 GCA_030674185.1 Monoplex corrugatus | reverse complement strand
TGTGTGTGTGTGTGTTTGTGTGTGTTGTGTTGTGTGTGTGTGTGTGTGTGTGTTTGCTCATTTGCTTGTTTGTTTGGTTTGTGTTTTGTTTGTTTGTCTGTTTGTTTGTTTATTTATTTGTTTGTTTGTTTGTTTGTTGTTGTTGTGTTTGTTGTTGTTGGTTGGTTATTGGTTTGTTGTTGGTTGGTTGGTTGGTTGGTTGGTTGGTTGAGGTTGGTTAGTTGATTGGTTTTTGGTTGGTTGGGATTTTTTTTTTTTTTTTTTTTGGTGGTTGGTTGGTTGGTTGGTTGGTTGGTTCATTGGTTCATTGTTTGATTGGGGTTTTTGCTTGTTTGTTTTCTTTTCTTTTGTTTGTTTTAACAACGCTATGGAGCCGTGGTTTTTTGTTTTGTTTTGTTTTTTTCTGCTCAAGTCTGCATTCTCCATCTTTAGTGTGCGGTACATGCTGGGCGGTTTTGTGTTTCCATAAGCCACCCACCGGACACTTCGTGCGTACTGGATGTTCTGCATGCTCATACAGACAGAGAGGTTTCAGGCTCTAGCAGGTCTGCACACATGTTGATCTGTATGAGATCGGAACAATTCCCATCTTTTACTTCACCAGGAGGTATGGGGGGGATGGGGGATACCAGACAGAATCAAACCCAGATCTTCCGACTCGAAGTCTGACATCTTATCAACTCGGGTTGTCGAGCCTGTCAGACTATTTGAAGCACTGACATTCTTGGGCTGAAAAAAGTTTATGATGGAAGTTGGGTTAGCCCTCTTAGAACACAATGGTAAAAAAAAATATCCTTGTCGATACGTGTGTTTTATTATTACACGCAAACCCACTTTAGTGTATGTGATGTGACCCTTTGTCAAGATTCCTTGACGGATAGTGTATACATGCCTTCTTTCTTTGTTGTTGTTGTTGTTGTTATTGTTGTTATTGTTATTGTTGTTGTTGTTGTTACTGTTGTTGTTGCTGTTGTTGTTATTATTATTGTTGTTGTTATTGTTGTTATTATTGTTGTTGTTATTGTTATTGTTGTTGTTATTGTTATTGTTGTTGTTGTTGTTATTATTGTTGTTGTTATTGTTATTGTTGTTATTTTTGTTGTTTTGTTATTGTTGTTGTTGTCGTTATTGTTAATGTTGTTGTGTTGTCGTTGTGGTTGTTGTTGACGTGATCATCCTGATTGTGAAATGTAGCTAAGGACGTTGAAACTTGTATGTTTCATGCAAGATTGCAAACAATGCCTTTTTAAAATCTACTCTTGTTTAAATGGAGATTAACAATGCTTTTTTTTTTAATCTACTTTTTTCCTTGATGGAGATTATTTCATCTCGACCAGGAAGAGGTGCATGTCTGCGTGTGTGTATGCGTATGTGTGTGTTTGTTTTTGTGTTTGTGTGTGTTTCGTGTGTGTGTGTTGTTTGTATTTGTATGTTGTTGTGTGTGTGTATTTGTATGTCTGCACTTTTGTATGTGTGTGCATTTATATATGTGTGTGTATTTGTATGTGTGTTATTTGTATGTGTGTGTGCGTGTGTGTCTGTATATGTGTGTGTGTTTATGTATGTGCGTATGTATGTACTTTACATGTATGTGCGCATGCGCTCTTGTGTGCATGTGTGTGCATGTGTTTGTGTATATGTGTGTATGTTTTTATACGAGAAAGAAGGAGGAGAGAGAGAGAGAGGAGAGAGAGAGAGAGAGAGAGAAGCGAGAAGAGAGAGAGAGAGAAACAGAGATGGAGACAGACAGACAGAAAGAGAATGTGAAGGCTGGCGAGTGCTACAACGAATGGCCTTCTCTTAATTATGCATTCATTTCTTCATACAGGGAAAAGATTCCTTCACATAAGAGTGTTTGTGCACATCAGAAATAGCCAGCAGAATCGGCCAAGCCAAAACAGCATTCAAGAAGATGAAAAGCATTCTTACCAACAAATGGCTATCAATTAACATCAGGAAGAGAGTTCTTGAAAGTTATATAGAACCAATATTGTTGTACGGTTGTGAAGCGTGGACAGTCAACAAGCGAAGCCAGAACAAGATTGAGGCAGCCGAGATGTGGTTTCTAAGAAGAATATTGAGAGCTCCATGGACAGCAAAGAAAACAAACGAGACAGTCTTGATGGAGGCAGACACAAGAAGATCATTCATAAGGAAGATTAGGAAAAGACAGGCAACATATATGGGCCATTTTATGAGGAAAGGGGAATTGGAGCACCTGGTCACAATGAGAAAAGCTGGAGGGAAAGAGAGCACCAGGTAGACCCAGGGAGAAGATACTAGACGGACTTGCAGAGTGGCTGAAGACAAGGAGGGTGGAAGAGATGCTTGAGGCAACAAGAGATAGAGACAGATGGAAGTCCATGATCGCCAACGCCATGCGACAAGGCACCTGATGATGAGTGTTTGTGTGTATGTGTGTGTGTATTTGTGTGTGTGTGTGTGTGTGCTTGTGTGTGTTGTGTGCGTGTGTGTGTGTGTGGGGGGGGAGGGGTGTTTG